>JARJCM010000107.1:0-339689 GCA_029233265.1 Mycena alexandri | reverse complement strand
AAAATCATTCGGAATGAACAGGGTGATACTTTCTTATGTAGAGTTCGTCAGTTTGCAGTTCTGGCTGCTTTAGCCCTTCAACGCGAATGCTGCAATCTCGCAGCGATTTGATGGCCTAACTATCGAGTGTTGCCACGGAATATTTGAGTCAACCTCAAATCTCCACCACCCTAGCTATTTTTCCTGGATGGAATGGTTCATTATAGGTATCAGAATGTCTTCAGTTTGCCCAGATACTGATATTTTACACCGCTTTTGGCCATCGGTCCGGTCAGGTTCATTCAGGTTCGGCCAAATTCCAAAAAATCCGAACCCCGAACATGGACCCCGGGTTCGGTCCGGTCCATCCTTAAGCGGCGAACCTGAATTGAGGTTCGGTTCCGGTTCAGAATCGGTTCTGAACCTGACACCGGCAACACTAATAGGGAGAGCCAACGAAGAATAAAAGCTTGTCGCCTCGTCGATTGAAGCAGTTGATGCTGAACCCGCTGGGTGAAGGGCGGGATCATGTGAACTTGTCTTGAGGTGAGGATTCGAGATATCGGGTTTTGGGAGGCAGTGCTGGTTGCAATTTGCCTATTGCGACTACGGTTGAAGGGTCTGATTTAGGCGGGCACCAGTCTTGTTGAGGGAGTACGGAGAAATTGGGGGAAGTCAATAAACAATCGCGCTTCTTGATTGATGATTTCAAGTTCTTGAATCAGAACGGCAGAACCATCTTGAGGGGAGAAGCAGAGAGACTCAGAGATGGGGGAAAGAACAGAACGAGCGGGTGGGAAGTTGGGGGATTTATTGGTGCAGCTGTGGGCGTGCGGGGTAAGAATCTCGCAGTTGAACAGCCTCCTGGGCTGCGCGGATAGCGGCTCGATAATGCAATCGCTGATCCACAGCAGTAAACAGAGCTGAGATCTCAACTGGGGGGTTTTGAGCTGCGCCGTCGCTGAGTTTCGGGGATTGTGTGAATAATTTAATGTCTTTTGAATAGTGCACAGGTGCGGTGATTGATTTTGAACTGTGCACGGGGAAGCACGCAGATTCGGAGAGAGAGAGGAAGACAAAGGGAGGTAACCTACATGGGGATGAGACCAAAGAGATGCAACGAACGCGAGGCATCTCGTTAAAGAAACGGTTAATCCGAGTCTACCCCGTCAACCTACCCACACGCAATCGCCCCGTTGGAATGGTAGTCACTCCCAGCAAAGGGTGTGGCAAATAATATCGTGTGTGGCCTTTTATTCCATGTATTTTGGCTCCTGAACGCTGCAACAGGTCTTGGAATTAACTAAAAACTCGGCATCCCCGCTTTTGCATACTCCCGAAAATCTCGCCAATTCCCGACGTACCGGCATCAACCTCACCAGGCTGGTGAAGCAGTGCGCCAAATGGCGCGTACTCTGCGTCGATCCAGAGCACCTTTGCGCGAACGAATGGCGCGAGATCACTGAAGGCCGATTTTTCGCTCCAGCCTTCTCTTCGTTGTCACGGACGAACATCAGTAAAACTACACGATTGGCTTTGGCGTCTTGAGGTCTTTGGAAGACGTCAAAGAACGAAAGACCTATTTTGGTCAAAGACGTAGGTCTTTGACCAAGAAGGTTCATTTTTCCTGAAAGATCTAACACATCTTTGTGGTCTTTACCAAGACGCAGGCGCTTTCTCAAGTTGTGCTCAAGATGCTGAAAGACTCTGAAAGCTTGCTTCCAAGACCTCGAAAGCACACATGAAATGATAAAAGACAAATTTATTCAGGCGATTGTGCTACTACAATGAGGGACTGGGTACACCATAGAACATCGGGAGATCTATCTCGTCTCTACAGCGGGGACCACCCATATACGTTAGCGAAGGAGCTGGGCTAAACTAAAAGGATGGGTATAAGGACAGTAATGAGTGATACTATTCAGACACACCATCCAATATTCTTGCGCGATATGATCGGAAGTAAGGGATCTGGCGGGGTTAGCACGTGGAGACGGGAAAGGATGGACAGATGAGGGCAACAGCAGACGACGACAGAGCAATATTTGAGGGACCAAGTTCGGGTTTTGAGGTACTTGAAAGAAAGGGGAGACGGGGCATGGTTGGAGGGATATAGACATATGGCTTGCTTGTGATTGCGCGGGCTTGCTAACGTTGCGTGCTTGCGGACGTTGCGTGCTTGCGACACCTACCCTACCCGTAGATTGGGTCCGATCAGACGGGTTGATCACGTCATGATGAACCGTCCAAGGGTATCAAAATCACCAAATTGTTCAACCCGCCGTTAATACCTGCAGATATCTCCTCCCAAGTGACTTGAGTCTTGAGAAAACTGTAGAGTTTCGTTCAATTCGGACGTCACAGGTCACAGACGTTTTCCGGGGACCCGCCAATAATTTTCTTTCGATTTTAGCGGATTTTGGAGATTGTCGGAAAAACTTTTTAATCACGTGCCGTCCGAATTGAACGAAACTCTACAGTAGTGCCGGGAGCAACTGATGGCCCATCACTGACCTTCAGACATCAATCGCCGGTATCGGAGTTCATCGGGCCTCCACGAAAATAGCTGCACGTATTGGGTCACCGTTGATGGCGGATCGCTTGAGATGCCGATATTTAATCAAAGAAGTGTCAGCACCCGAAAGATTTTGCATTTTACGGGACAACCAGTGGGCGGATCGCAAAATGGTATGAAGGGATCCAGTAGTGAATGATCAGCTCTCCAGGATGGGTAGGACATCAAGGGGTTGCGGGTGACCTTCCTTTTGGGCACAACGCTTCGCTTCCCAAAAGGGAAATTATCGTCTTTTGCCCTTCCTTAGGCATATTTCGACTGGTTTGGTAGATTAACTAAATTTTCATACCTAGAATATGTCCCAGAGCCCCGCGGCACAGGTCTGACCCCCAGTACAGTCCGTAAAGAGGGTGAAAATGGCAAAGGTCAATGAATTATATCTGGCCCCGGTACCTTGCACACATACCGATGAGAATGCCTCAGAAATATCTGGAATCAGTTTAGCAGGGTGACGAAATCTTCTTGAACAAGAACTCTATCCTGGTCATAAAATACAACACACTTGGGCTATGCAAAAGAAATTGCCTTTTGCACATTATGCACTGGCCTGGGCGGGAAGCATTTGGAAACGATTCTATGGACATTTTACCCCATGTATGTATTGCAAAGGACAGTAGTGTGACTCAGGTAGGCCAATACCCCTGGATTTATGGTGACCTTATTTTTTATTCTTGATCACCATCTTCAGAGTGTCACAGGGTCCTCAACGATAGTTTAAGGCCTCCTATAGGCTTCGATATCTCCCCGAACAACTCCCCGGCAAAAAGTGCCGAATATGTCATGACAAAACTCGAAAATGCAAATGACATGTCTTTTCTGATTTGTTAAATAGGGGACCAAAAAAGACTATTCTGTGCACAAAAACAGTGGAAATGAGCTCATACAGCTTGTCTTTTGCGAATTGAGCTTTGTTCCAACTGTCTTGGGTAACCTTTGGCCAATTGGTGTTTTGACCAGGGCAATATATTGGCCGTTGAGGGCATATCCTCGAAAAGAGAATTCCGTCAGAGCGGGACCAAAACTGTCGGAATAACACATGACATGGTGTGAATTTCCGTCACAACTAATATTTACTTTTTATTTCACCTAGACTGGTCTACTAGTTAAAAAATGTCATTTGAGATTTTCGAGTTTTACAGGATATATGGCCGGGTTTTTTGCCCCAAAGCAACTCGAATACCTGGTCTGGTAACTGGAAGTGTCAGGAGTACCACCTACGACGCTGTAGTATACTGAGGATGGGGAACAAGGAGTTAGAGTAAGATCACCTCAAGTGGTAGGTTGTGGGGTACGTTGAATAACAACCTCCAAATCTTCGCATGAAGGAATACTAAAAGAGCCTAGAAATCTCCTTTGGCCTATTATTGCTCCAGAGGAGTGCTTTATAGGCCAAACTGTAATTTACCTGTGGAGCCTAATGTTCCTTCTGCATCAGTAGGATGTATGAAGTTGTTGGTAAAATGGTTTAAACAGCCCAGGGGTATACTCTGACGCGTTTTAGAGTATTAAATGGACATACACTCAAGGCATTGTGATCAGAACAACATCTGTTATTTTACTGGATTTACACCCTATTACAGAGCTCTAGTGGCCCCCTTAGGCAGTAGTGGGAGCTTGGATGGTGGTCAACCATTATTATGAAGCTTAATTAGCCACAACAGTTTGAAATGTGCCACAGGGAAAGGCAAACGACGATTAATTTCCTTTTGGGAAGCGAAGTGTTAGTGCCCAAAAAGGAAGGTCACCCCGCAACCCCCTTGATGTCCTACCCATCCTGGAGAGCTGATCATCACTACTGGATCCCTTCATACCATTTTGCGATCCGCCCACTGGTTGTCCCGTAAAATGCAAAATACTTTCGGGGTGCTGGCACTTCTTTGATTAAATATCGGCATCTCAAGCGATCCGCCATCAACGGGACCCAATACGTGCAGCTATTGTTCGTGGAGGCCCGATGAACTCCGAGACCGGCGGGATTGATGTCTTGAAGGTCAGTGATGGGCCATCAGTTGCCCCCGGCACTATTCTCAAGACTCAAGTCACTTGGGGAGGAGATATCTGCAGTGATTATTAACGGCGGGTTGAACAATTTGGTGATTCTGATACCCATTGGACGGTTCATCATGACGTGATCAACCCGTCTGATCGGACCCAATCTACGGGTAGGGTAGGTGCTTGGATGCTTGGATGGAATGGTTTGAGACGGAAAGAAAAGGTTCCGAGACAGGTGTGGCGTTGGATGAGGCGGGCAGTTCACAGGCAGTTCAGGAGGCTGGAGACTGGAGGATCGGGACCATGGGAATCGATGCAGAGTGCGGCAGAGTGGGTGGTCATAAGTGAGTGGCCAATGACTTAAGCCTTGAAGCTTGAGGCCTTGAGCCTTGGGGAAGGAGGAAGGCCCTGGAAGGGGAGGGGGAGGAAATCGTCGTGCGTGGTGGGAAGGAAGGAAGAGTAACCAGCGGCGACAATTCGCCGTTGATCGTAACCATACTGTCAGCATTTTGATTATCATCAATCATCGGACTTTGAATGACTTCGAACATTTTTTGGCCGCTGGGCCAAACCGAAACACTCATGTGCATCCTTGGAACTCCAAAACCAGTTAGCCTTGCTGTCCTAGTGCATTCCCAACTCCACGGTATTAGAATCTGAGAATGCACGGAAGGTGCTTGTACCTCAGTCTCCCGCAATAAGGGATAAAAGACTGTAAATACCTGAGAATGCACGGAAGGTGCTTGTACTACAGGTAGGTAAGTAAGGTAAATAAGTTAGGAATACATGGAGAACTTACCCTCAGTCTCCCGCAATAAGGGATAAAAGACTGAGGGTGTGAAGCGTACATAGGGCGATATATATACTAATTGACCCTGTGATAGGTATTC
The DNA here is from genome assembly GCA_029233265.1 of Mycena alexandri. NCBI lineage: Eukaryota > Fungi > Basidiomycota > Agaricomycetes > Agaricales > Mycenaceae > Mycena > Mycena alexandri. The sequence goes on along the minus strand of JARJCM010000107.1, from coordinate 334,253 downwards.
ATCTTGATGACATCATTATCACGGACCGGAGGCTGGGGCGGCCCGAATGATTCATTTCCTGACACCCCCACTCGACCCAGGCCGTAGTCCCATGGCTAAACAGAACTTGGAGTGTTTGTCGTGAGGAAGAGCTTTGGTGAAGATGTCCGCCACCATCTCGTCTGTTGGATACCAGAGCACAACACATTCCCCATGGCGCACAAGATCATCTCGCAGAAAATGATACTTCCGCTGGATGTGTTGAGTGCGTGCACGGAATTGTGGATCCTGAGATAGAATGATTGCAGCCCGGTTGTCACAGCGCAATTCAGTAGGTTCCTTCTGTGGCTGTCCAAGCTCCTCAAAGAAAGTTCGGAGCCAGGCCAGGTGCTGTCCAGCATTGGCCAGTCCAATATATTCGCTCTCAGTAGATGACAAGGCAACCATGGACTGTCTGCGGCTGGACCAGCCAATGGCTCCCGGCTTGCTATGAAAACATAACCTGAGGTGGAGCGTGAGGTGTCACGATCTCCATTCCAGTTGGCATCACTGTATCCAAGAAAGTTCATGTCCATTCCAGGATCAGCTCCGTCAAAGTGCAGTGCCCAGTCCCGAGTGCCTTTCAGATATCGAAGAAGGCGCTTCGCAGCTGCCCAGTGATGTTTTTTGGGATTGGCGCTGAAACGTCCAAGAACTCCGATGGTGTGTGCAATATCTGCTCGAGTGCCCAGCATTGCATACATGCCAGATCCAACAACACTTTGATAAGAGACAATGGGACCCCCTTCGACAAGAGCCATCTGATGAATAGTCTCGTCATTTTCAGGATCAGTAGCACTGAGCTCTGTCCCTGTGGCCATTGGAGTGAACACTGATTTGCACTCGGACATGCCATAGCGTGCAAGAACTTTGTCAATATATTGACGCTGGCTGAGAGCAATTGTGCGCTTCTTTCGATCGCGAACAATTTCAATACCAAGCAGATATTTGGCTGGACCTAGATCTCGCATTTTGAAACAGGAGGCAAGTAATGTTTTGACCTTCTGGGAGAACTCTTGGAGGTAGCTGCGATCAGCAGATCATCAACATACACCACTACAAAACATGTCTGTTTGCCTTCCTTATAGACATAAAGACAAGTTTCTGCATTGAGGCGGTGGAACCCAAGTTTCACAAGTTTTGCATCTAGAGTTCGGTTCCAGGTTCTCCCTGCCTTTTGAGGCCGTATAGGGCCCGCTTCAAACGCCAGCAGTGTCCTTCTGGAATGTCCACGCACTCAGGGGGAATCATGTAGATTTCCTCCTCAAGTTCACCATTGAGATATGCTGTAGAGACATCCATCTGATCGAGCTCCAGATTATGCTTTGCAGCAAGAGCACAGATTATGCGAACAGATTCCAGATTGGCTGTGGGAGCAAAGACTTCCTTGTAGTCGACACCTTCTTTCTGGGTATCTCCTCGAGCTACAATCCGAATTTTGTGACGCACTGGGACACCATTCTCATCTCGCTTGATCTTTGGCACTACTTTAGATCGAATGGGCTTGACATCCTTAGGAATGGGAACAACATCATAGACATCATTTTCCTGTAAGCTGGCAAGCTCTTCGTTGAGTGCTGCAGTCCACTGGTCAGCATCTGGGCTGCGCATAGCTTCTGCCCATGTGGGTGAGTCAATTGGATCATGTGCAGCAAAGGCTTCATCTATCACATCATGAAGAGTTGGCAGAAGAAGTGCCTCTTCTCCGGTGTTCTGTGGATTTGCCTCGGATGGAGGAGGAGGATCTGTCTCACGAGCTTGGTTATGTGCCGCAGTTTCTGCTACACGTTGAGCTTTGGTCTGAGATTGCTTTCCCTGTGCAACCTGTTCATAAACTGCATTAGGATGCTTGGCAGCTGCTCGCGGACGAGTTGATCTCCGAGAAGGTTCAACTCTAACACCAGCAACCTTTGGAAGTGGTGGAGTACCTCTCATGGAAGGATGTCTGGTAGATGGAGCATCCGGCAATGGCAAAGGATCAGCTTGAGGTGGACTGTCCCTTGGTGGAGTGACCGAAATTGGAGGATCCCCCACTGAACCTGGATTAGGTTGTATTGGAATATCTGTGTCCTCGTCCTCATCATAATATGGAGTGGATCTAGGCAGCAGACTTTGGGCAACTCTCTCAAATTCTTCTCTTGAGGTTGATGATTGGTTCCAGTGGAGGCTGCACCATGGTGGATGATGGCTCATCGTCATCGAACTTCACATGTCTCGAGGTTATGATCTTGCCATAGGTACCATCCTTGTTGATCACGAGTAAGTCATAGGCTTTGCTTCCTTCATGATATCCAACAAAGACACAGCGCTGGGCTTTATCACCAAACTTCTGTTTATGACGCTTCTCCTTTGGAATCAGAGGATATGCACGGCAGCCAAATCGGTGCAAGTGGTTTATGTCCACTGGGCGATCATATAGGATCTCATGTGGTATGCGATAGTCCTGTGAGGATGTAGGAGTTCTGCTTATTGTGTAGCGTGCTGCAAGGAGGGCTAATTTCCAGAATTTTCGAGGCAAGCGGGAATCAATGAGCATTGTTGTTGCCCGAGTAACAAGAGTTTGATTCATTCTCTCAGCAACACCATTCTGCTCAGGTGTATATGGTGCGGTTACTTCGTGTATGACTCCTAGCCTCTTGAACTCAGCCTCCATTTGCTTGGATGTGAACTCTCCTCCTCCGTCTGTGCGGAAGAAACGAGTCCACCCCTCACAGAACTCCCAGTTCGCAATCTGAGCACGGAAATGGGCCTCAATGTCCCTTCGCCATGTCCTTATGATAGAATAGACCTCAGATTTCTTCTTTGCGAATAACACATATGGATCCGAAGAATAATGATCGACAAGAACCACCCAGTAGCGATATCCACCAGGGGCCTCTGGAGTAACTGGTCCACCCACATCGCTTGAGACAATGTCCAATGGACCGCGAGCTTTAGTCCGACTCTGAGAAAATGGTAGTTTCTTCATTTTCCCAAGCACACAAGCTTCACAGAACTTTGGCTGTCCTGTCAACGAGGTGATTCCACCGAGTCTGCCCTTGCGTACAGAGTTCTGAAGCAACTGGTAATTTGTGTGCCCAGAAATCCTATGCAGATGGTTGATATCCATTGCAAATAAAGCGTGTGGATCTTGGCTCAGTGGAGTGCAAGTCATGTGGTATAAACCTTTGTGCTGTACTGCCTCAACAATGCGCTGTCCTTTAGAGCTTCGGACAATGCACTCATCTCCTTGGAAAGTGCATTTATGACCAGCTTTCGCTAAACGCTGCACAGATACTAGTGTGAGTCCAAAAGAAGGAACATGCAAAGTACGCCTGAGTTCAAGCTTGGTCGTTCCATACTTTGTTTTGCAGGAGAACCAGATAGTGCCAATTCCAATGGCATCACAGTGACTATCATTTCCCAGGCGAACCTTTCGAGGAGGATTCAGAGTCCGATATGTCCCAGTCTCAAACCAGTCAAGATGGGGAGTCATGACACGAGATGCGCCAGAGTCAATAACAATTACCAGCTTAGGTTTTTCAGAATCACTCGAAAGATAAGCGGAGAAAGCAGAGTAAGATTTGGCAGAGACAGTGGCTATAGCTAACTTGGCATCCACCTCTGAGTCCTCTGAGTCAGAGCCAGTGTCAGCTGAGGCATTTGCCCTCGAACCACGCTTCCTATCCGATGACTTCTTGGACTTGGCGCTGGTGCTGGCTTTCTTGGAGCTCTGAGACAAAGCCTTCAAGTTACGACACTCATCAGATGAGTGGGTCGAATTCTGCCCATGATGAAGACAGTGCTTCAGAGCAGATGATTTGGCTTTGCTCGTCCCTGTAGCTGCCAGTGCTGTATCATTATCTGTGGATGGCTTCTTCCCTAGATCGATAATGAGACTGCGGACTTTGTCCAGAGTAATCTTGGATCCTTGGGAGGAGACAATGTTCCCCGGATCCCAGTCCAGTAGCTATCCTGGGGAAGAGTACCCAAGAGGATGAGGGGCTGAAGATCTGGTGGGAAGGGATATTTCAACCGCGCTAAGCGATTAAAGTACCCTGTAACAAGGGCAACATGGTCTGCTAGCTGTTTCTTGTCCACAAGCTCTGGATCGCCTTCTACCACCAGTTTGGTGGCAAAAGGTCTGAGAGGGACACTTGTAGCTGTATGAGCACTATTTTCCTCCTCAAAACGCTGGCGAAGTTTGGCCCAGAGAACTCCAGCATTAGGCTCCTCTAAATATTCGAGCTTCAGATCGGCAGCAAGATATTTCTGTACCACTCCTAGAGCACGACTGTTGCGCTCCTCCGGGGTGTCCTTGAAGGCCACACCAGGAGGAGGGGTGGCACCCTGGCAAGGGTGTGTTGGCGATAGCAGCAGTCATAGCATCTGAAGCACTAGTAGCTGTGATAACAGCTTGTAAAAGTGGTGTACAGTCCGGCTTGAACGTTGTGAGCTATCACTTTGTGATACGCTCAAGCGCGGCGGAAATCAGTAACGAAACGACTCACGGAGGAAATCACGATAAGCCTCAGAGACCACACGGCATGCTACGGCTGTCACGGAGGGTTTTCCCACGGTTGAAAACTGACCTGGCGGACGCTCTCTGCGCGGACGGAAAGGTAACACACTGCAATGGAACACACGCACTACGGAACACGACTACGGAACGCTCACGGAAAAAAGGTAGCAAAATTGCCAACAAAGGCCCGACCTCGAATCGAACGAGGGACTCGCAATTACGCAATACTGTGAAGAGAAGTACTACAAATGCGCGCGTTACCAGTTACGCCACCGGGTCTATACTGCAAATAGTCATGAAACAACAATCGACACCCACGGAATCACTCACGGTCGAATACTGGCGCACGCTCTCTCCGTGACGGAAAAATACACCTACGGAGCGTGGGAAAAAGCGGGAAAAAAGCGAATAAAGGCCCGACCTCGAATCGAACGAGGGACTCGCAGATAGTGCAATATTGCGAGGAACCGACAATGCGCGCGTTACCAGTTACGCCACCGGGCCTATAATGCCAAACCCACGGAATCACTCACGGTCGAATACTTGCGCACGCTCTTTCCGTGACGGAAAAATACACCTACGGAGCGTGGGAAAAAGCGAACACGGCTTGACCTCGAATCGAACGAGGGACTCGCAATTGTAATATCGTGGAGAGTCGACTGCAAATGCGCGCGTTACCGTTACGCCACCAGGCCTATACCTCGAACAACCAAGGAGTGCCACACGGACATATTCACGGACGACTTACGGATCGCTACATAGGGACATGCGAAGCGACGGGATCGGGCAAACGTAAAGGTTGTGGGGCAGGTTTCCGTCGAGCCTAACGGAAGGCGCGTCCGTCAACTTAACGGAGAACATGGGAGTCGAACTTCGCGGAGGGCATGTGAGGATCCACAGGAAGGGCAATACAACGGAGGCTTCACGGAGAAGTTCACGCGCGGTAATCGGGCGGGAATATGTATAAAAGCCAGATGTATTTACCAAGGAAGATCATCTTGTTATCCCCCACTGCTCACACCTAAGCTACCCTCCCCCCAGCCTTACGGGGCGGAGTTGTCTTTCTCATATACACATAATAGCTCAGGCTACGCCGTCTTCCGTGGGGTTTGCTAAATAGGTCACTTGGATTGAAGGTTCACCAAGGAACCCTTTCTAAAAGGTCCCTTCGACTCCGTAAAAACGGGTCGAGAGGAAATTGTTGAATACAAAGGCGTTGGTCACGGCGCAGTCGATGAAAAGCGCGTACTTCTAAACAGCCAGCAGCCCCTACTTAGCTGCGTGCAACTGTTGTATTGGAGGCTCAAACGCAGATCCGTGCGCAGGGCACCACTCCCCATCTTCACGGAAGGCTTATCCGTGAAGACTATAACCACTCCACCATTTCATTCGATACACAACTTCACCACACTCGTCACGGAACCTCATCCGTTGCGCGTTCACACAAGCACAGGAAGAAAACGGGCTACGGAGGAAAAGAGCTATAGCCCGCTCGTGCTGTGTTAAAACCCACGTTTTAAAGACACTGCTTGCCCGAGTAATACGAGGCAGGGAGAAAAGAGAAACCCCCATATCACCCAGGTCTCCCGGCTCGGATCGACGCTCGCATTGCGAAGCTCTATTCCTTCGCGCAAGTGTAGAGCGACCTCCAACCACGGCTTTCCTGGAAGGCTAGCCCCCAACGAGGAACTAAAAACCTCGAGGAACCTAGCGCTCACATCCTAATCCTCACGGAAACGGATTGTACCATCTCACCACCACCACCACAATTATATAAACCTTCCGTAGCGTACGAGTAGCTACGTTTCTCCGCGACAGAGTAATTTCCCTCTAGAGGACGAATCACCTTCGTGTACTTGCCTGAAACCAATTCACCTGGTCAGACATTTCACGGAACCGCAGTCCGCATCACACCGTGTCACATCAATCAACCGCTGAGGAAAGCCATAAACAGTGCAGCTACATTGAAAGACCTCCATAGCTCCCCATAGACACTCATAACAGCACGGGGTACATTGAAAGACCGCCATAGCTCCCTATAGACACTCATAGAACCTGGGGGTTGCCCCATAGACACCGATAGACCATCAAAGACCTCCATAAAAGGCCATGTTCTATCATAGAATTTTGGTTTTTCCTGATGTTGTTGATGCCAAATCCAAATTGGTGTCGAAAGTGCTGACAGAGAACAAGAGTAGATACAAATATGTACTATATGCTTCTTGGTTCTTCTGTGACCATACAGTACTTACCACAGTAGCCTATTTGTACTCGTTGGATGCATTCCTACTACTCGCTATGCCGTAAAGTAACCGGAATTTTTGATGAAAATCAATTCTCAGGGCCGGGGAACATATCAACGACTGTTTGGATGAATGGATTATCCAATTTCAATGCATTTTAGGTCCTCTGAGTCATTGAGACACAAGGATTTCGGAGCGGTAGCGGTCACAGTAGCGGTTTCTAAAAATAACCATATTGTCTTCCTGCCAGTTGTCCTGAGGTCATTCCACAGAGTTTCGGGATCTCAGAAATATCCTTCTTTGCACGGGACTCCACTGACAAAATTTACAGGTTGCCCGACTCTTCTGTGGCCCTGTATAATTAAATTTGAGCAGTACCAAATCAGACTTTCGGTACAAGACTGTGTTTAAATATTTTTTAATTGCTTATGGTACGAGGGATTTGCGGTTTTTTTCACCTGGATTTGGGTGCAGGGCATCCCGAGAGGCCACTGACAAATATTTGGCTCCTAGGAACCATGGGTTTGGGCTGTGTTCAAGCTAGAACCCCGATTCCGGTTACTTTACAGCATAGCGAGTACAGGGACACATTTTGCCTCCAGAATATGACAGTGTCTGGAAATTAAATCATTGCAACACAAATATTCTCCGCGGCCCCCGGAAAATGCCGAACACATGATAAATTCCTTATGGGGATGGGTCACCTTGCTTGTCAAGGTCTCTCCAACCTCATTGTCAGCGACGGCACTTTAGGTCAGCCTGACTGCCACGGAGCCAAACACAGCCATCGTCCCAGCACGGGTGTTGAGGGGAATCTGCCACTGTCTCGATAGCGGGTGACCACCTGCTGAGGATCCGTACAAGTTGAACCGTGGGAAGAACCCGAACGATGCGTGACCAGCATGTCACTCAGGAAGAACCCAGTCCATAGTCATCGCATGTACTTGTCTGACCGGGTTATTCAAGGGTTTGTTCAACAGGAGAGATCCAAAGGCAGGAAGTGTCTGATTTGAGTGTTCTCGGACACATGTAACTCCAGACCGAAGATACGAGTGTTCCAGGATGTCGTGGTGTTGTGTTCGATGATGGGCACTATGCCTCTTGCCCATGCAGTCCTCCGGATAACATCCCGAGGTGCTGCCTCGCCAATCCGTATGGACGCGAGTGGTGAGGACATGTTCCAATACCGAACCACTAAACCCTTAGGCCGTGGCAACCAATCATAGAGGTCAGGGGTTAAAGATAGGAGCCAAGGGTTGCCAACGAGTCAACGACGAAGACCAAGATAGGAGGCAGAACCCAGAGGCAACGAGAGAGACAGAAGCCAGACCAGCTTAAGTCACACACAAGTACAATCAAGGCCAAAGTAAGGCCGGAGTATAGATGAGGTAAAATCTACTGTACAAGGAGATTCTACTATCACTTATATACTGTATAATAAAGGGTCCGATCACAGGAACAACTGTAGTACTGACACCCATTGGCAATGTACATAAAGGGGTATGTCGAGGTGACATGTGGAGCCAGGGCACGATCCCTAGCGACACAAAGAAGTCAATATAAACCATCAACAAATGAAACCAAGGTGAAGCATGATCCCTGGTGACACAAAGGAGTCAATATAACCCATTGCAAGTGAAACCAGGGTTACACATAATCCCTGGCAACACAAAGGGGTCAATATAACCCATTGGCAATCGAAACCAGGGGTAGAGTCTTGGCGACGCAAAGTGTCAGCACAGAGCCTTAACTAGCGGGGTTACTGCGACGTAGGCGACTGGCGATACAGAAAGAGTTTAAGATAATCTGATTAAGCTCTGGAGAATAGACTAGAATAGTGTAAAGAATACAGAGCTGTAAGTAGGGGTTTTATAGTAAAATACCTAGTAACTGGTAACAAAGTAATTAGAATATATGTGAAATATGTCGGAGGGGAGTTGAAATAAAAGGATCAATGCGGCACCTGATGGGATTCCTGATCCGGGGTCGGCATTGATCTCGGCATTCAAGTTATTCTGATCGCGGTTGAATAACCCGGAGTGAAGTCGAATAATCCGGGATGGGTGTTAGGCGAATAACCCGGGAAGTTTAGGATGGAAATAAGGAAAAAGTGGGAATCATGACACAAAGGAGTTGTGATGTGGTGATGGACCAGGGAGTCCTATCTGTCGATCCCGGGTTGCCCTATACATTGATCCCAGGTTATCCTATCTGTCGATCTGGGTTACCTATCCGTGGTAGGGAATAAGCCGGAAGCGGCCGGGTTATTCTGAAAAAGGAAAAGCAGTGCTGCTTTTGCCCAAATCATGACACTCATAATGGTTGCACTTTTTGAACGACCCTCTGATCCTAAATCTCCCGAAGGTCTAGACTTCTATTTTACACAAATATTATCTAAATTTAAACTCAGCAGAGTGGGCATAGGGTCTAGACTTTGATTTTACATACAAGATATCACCTCGAAACCGGTAGATTAGGCTACATAAAAAACAACGCTGAAACTGTGTACGAAACTACCAGATCCAGCCCGAAGAAAATATTACCGAAACCTACAAAATTATTAACATTTTCAGCTGGGCTGATTGTGGTGATTTCGCCCATGGTTCGAGCGCAACTGAAAATGATGTTGAAACTAATAGTTTGGGCCACAGCATCAGATGCCGCAGATTCCTACCCAGCCGCGGTTTCGAGGCTCACAGTCACTGTTATATCCATGCAACCACACCCCTGGACCATGGTCTTCGTCAACCAAGACCACTCCGGTTCTCTATGGGCACTCCGGCCCACTCCGGTGTTTCCGGAGTCAACCGGAAACCTGGAGCCAACCGGAATCCTGGTATTAGTATTGGAATGACTTCTCGCAGTCAGTCGTGGCTGGTATCAAGGGGTAACGACCTCTCCACATGTTCCCTCTTGCCTTCCATCGCCTCATGGCAGATTTCATCACCTCATGTTTCATTTCCCAAGATCAATACTGATACAGGTCGAACTTCTCTTACCGCTTATGGACTTCCTATTCTTTCAACCATATGCTCGTCCACATGTTTCTCCTTTATCTCCTTTACACTAAATTAGGATCCAACACTATTTAATCAGCTAGCATACTCCCTGTTCTTCAGTATTTTAATAAACGTCGCTTCCCCCCTTCCGGAGTGGTGCCAGTCGCTCCTCTCTTCCCCCAGACCCTTCCTCTTCCTCTAGATGATACCTGGCAGTACACGCTCACCCTGCGCCTCAGTGGTGTTGTGTCAAGCAGCTCCGCCGATCCCCTTTGTCGACTCCGGTTACTCCGGCCTACTCTCCGGCACCCCGGTTATTCCGGAGTACCTTGTACGACTCCGGCCGACTGTTCCACTATCCCTTAACCCCGCGGCTTGGCATATAACAGTATTAAAATACTCACCTGTTCAGGTCTCGTAGTTCTGCATCAGCATGTCAACAAATTACCTCTTGCGCTCTTGGCCATCCCCTCGTTCTGCTAGTCGGGGAACTCTTGCCTCATACGTCGTTATGTTGCATGATTCTTCTGCTCCACCGACACCCCAGCACGAGGCTGCGACTAAAACTTCCCTATCCGGTGAAGCTTCGGTAACACATCGTGGGTTGTTTCCCATGGCGGTGGCATCAATTCCCATGGAGACCTTCCATGTGGGACCGCCTCAGGACGACATCGCGGTGTATCCCGGCACACCTTCTCCACCGGTATCCGTGACGCCTCCCAGTTCGGGGTCGTCTCCGGATTATTTGTTCATGGACGCTGTTGAAGAGGCTGTTGAGATTGACGATCAACATCTCCAGCAATCCCTTCAGCAGTTGGAGGAACTCGATCAAGATCTTATTCTCGAGTATCCGCCTTCTCCGGTCGTAGCGCCGGCTCCCGCCGCGCTCCCGGAGGAGTACGTCCCTGACATTGACGAGTCGCACATGCCTCCTCACGAACTTCCTTATCCATCCAACTATCCCACATCTGCCCAGAATTCTCCTGCCAATCTACCATCTCCCGCGCTATCTCCTGCTCCGATTCCGGACTCCGAAAATTCGGAGCTCCAATATCCGATGTTGTTTGACGGCAAGAAAGAGGACGTCATGCTCTTTCTTTCCCAGTGCTACGCACATCTGGCTGCTCACCCCCGCGAGCACCGGACGGATGACGATAAAATCAGTTTCATACTGACTCGTTTCCGGGGAATTGCCGCAACTATCTACGGGCGTCCAGTTTTCTGCCAGCCTCACTTGGCATGGGAACTTTTCCGCCTTCATCTCGGAGTTCTTGGAGATTTTTGATGGACCGGACTCGTACGGCAACGCGGAAGATCAACTCCGCTTGCTCCGGATGAGTTCCACGGAGTAGATTGGGCCGTTCCTTCGCGAGTTCAAAGACTTGCTCAACCATCTCGGTTGGGGCGAGTCCGCGAAGTGCCATGCTCTTCACCACGCGCTTCCGCTGCGTTTGAGCATGGAGCTGGATGAATGTGTTTGCTACCCTAGCACCTATCCTGGGCTCCGGGCAATGTTAACACGCCTGGATACCAAGTATTGGGCTACACAGCCTGCTGCAGCTCTCGCCGAAGCTCGGAGGAACGCACACGAATTCTGGCGCGATCATGGCCCTGGACGCGGGTCTCCGGGTTCCAAGGATAATCACGGAACGCCTTCCGGAAACGATCTTCTTGATCGTGGTGGCTCCGGTCCTCGCGAAGCATCTCCTGCTCTCTCGGACATCTCTCCGAGTATGCCTTCCCTAACCTCCATCCCGGTTTACAACATTTCCTCGCACTCCGGAACACCTGTTCGTCCTACGACGGGTGCATCGGGGTCTGGAGATGCCGGACCTTCCTCTGGCTATGCCAGGAAGGCGGTCGACCCCTCGCGCAAGCGCTCTGCCGAGGCGGCCGGTTTGCTGAACAACAAAGGCAAACTCCGGAAGGAGGAAGCGGAACGCCGGAGACGTCTAGGCTTGTGCATGTATTGCGGCAGTGGTGGACATCACATTGGAACTTGTCAGCACATTACGCGCGTTGTTCACGACAAACGCCAGCGCACCGGAGAATCACGCTCCACGGGTAATGATAGCTGATCAACATGCAGAGCTCGAAAACTCTACCCGGAACGTCTGCGTCGTTCCCGGAGAGTTATACCACAACCTATCACGTTTACATTCGCTCAAAATTCACGACCGCTCGCTCTCCGGAGTCGAGTTTTACTATTTCAACAATCATATCTCTCCGAGATTGCCTCGGGATTCAACTCCCGCATACGAACATTTCCTCGACATCCTATATCGCTGTAACTATATAAATATTGGAATTCACTCGGTTTTGGCTTCGCATGCGAGATTTCCGGCAAAATCCCACCGGACAAGCTTTCCCTTGGCAACTCTCTCCATTAATCGACAGTCCATCTGTCTCCTCTTTTGGTGTTGTTTGTACTCCGAAATCGCGTCAACGTTCTTGATTTCCTTCTTTGTTCTGGATAACGGAACCGGAAAACCTCTCAACCGCATTCCGTTGAATGCAAGATGATGGTTTCCACCAATCCGAATCCTTAATCCTTGGGGTTATTAGTGTGCACACGACCGGCAATTATGCCGGATATTGTTTCGGTTGTTCCCATGAGGGACCGGCGTTTACCGCCGACACCGACAGTTCTGACGCCTTCACCATATTTGAAACTTTCGGAATTCCATTCCTACGGTTTCATTGGCTACTCGCCATTCCTGTTCTTCTGAACATTTCTGGATCGGGACTCGACCCTCCGGAAATTCCGGAGCCTCGACGTCTGGTCAGGTGTCCAAGTGGCCACCAATGGTTTTCGTAAATGGGTCATGGCTTCAAGCCTTTCCCTTCGATCATCTCTCCGGTATAGCTACGCGCACGCAAAAATGCTCCGCTCCGCTACCGGAATCCTTTCTGAAGCTTGTATGCTTCCGATCTCTTGGCAAATTCAACACCTTGTTCCTATACGCCGGGGATCGTTTCTTAGAGATGTTTGACTCCGTTCAGCATACTCACCTCCTTTTATCCTTTATTCCTTGTTCATCAAGCCTTGGTATTTTGGGGCTAAGCCAATAGTTGGGTTTCGCGCCCTTAACCGACGCGGAAAACGCTCATCTGGGACGTCTGATAAACGTACTCAACCGAGCCCGCTCAGTTCGGGTATGGAACTCTCTTTTCCGCACTCCGGTTAAGACTCGCGTATCCGGAATCTATGCACCGTCGAGATATCGGGTAAGAGCTCACCGGAGGACACTTCACAGTGTTTCCTCCATCGCGCCTCCGACCTCGACCTACGCCTATCCTTCCGGAATCACGCCTCGTCTTGTCTGGTCGTCGAAAAGCCTCGAAAATAATTCCGCGGCACTCTCCTGAGGAAACCTCCGTCTACGCTTGCAGCGTCTTGTTGCAGTTACGTCGGAAGCCTCCTCACACCTTCTCCGGTTCATCGAGGGTGGACTCTGTGGTCGTGTTCCGTTCTCCGGTAGCTCGGACCTCCTGAACTCCACTACTGCGGCTATTTCTATATCGAGAAAGGCCAGCCGAGCGTCACCTCGGTGACCTCGCTCGTCAGCTTGGTAATCTCGCACGCCGCAGTACGACCACTAGACTTGGGAAAAATCTGGAAGAAGCGCTCTTCGACCGGAATAAATCCTTCGTCTCCGAGCATTTCCCTGCCTTCAAGGCAAAATTCCTGGCTTCATGCCAAAATTCGACTCTATCCCAAACGATTCGCGGTAGCCTGTGGGAAGTCTACCCTAAGAGGGGGATACGCCCATGCAACTCCGCATATGAATCAAAGAGTATTCACCGGAGTCCTTAACTCTGGTTGGTCTTGTCCGGACCTCACTCCTCATCACTCTGGTTTGTTTCAAATGAATCATTGTGTATTTACAATTTTTATAGCCCAATGGGCTCCAAGAAAATCAGCAAAAATACAAGTACAAAATATTTACATTCAATCGCTGTCGCTCAGCACAATTATCTCAGCATATCTCTTCACCACATCACCTTCACCTTCTTCCCCTGCCCTTCGCTTCCACCTAACCTCCAATCGCTCAACGCGGAACTGCCGGGATGGGCCCGGAACCGGAACTGGACGCTCTGGCTGCTCGACCTTTATCTTGGTCGTCATGCGCCCATTCCCACTCGCTCCGCTTCCGCTTCCCGACGCCTCCATCATCCCCGGTACATCGACATCCATCGCGGAGTCGAGGATGTTTCTGAGATCCAACGGGATCTCATCCTCGTCCGCGCTGTCGACACCGCCAACCATCTCCCGCTCCTCTGCTGCATCCCGCTCCATCAACTCCCGTTCCTCCGTCGTCCATCTTCCTTTGTTCTCCGTCGATTCCACTCCGGCAGTCGCCGGAGTATCCGGAATGACCAGCTCAACAGGTTCCACCTTCGGGAGAACCTCGACGGCTGGTAGACGGTGTGGGTGCTCGACATCGTCAGCACTCTCGAAGAAAACGGGGGTTCCGGGGACCGGGGTGGGGGAGCCAGAGCTCCAGGTGGTCGCGATCTGACCCAGGGCCGGGGTAATCTCTCGACCCAAGCGCGGCGTCCCGCGCTGGGCCAGAAGACCACCATCCCAGTCAGCATCTTCCAGCTGAGGCGGCATCGTAGCGTCCTCCGACACCGACGACTCGCGCGTTCGCCTTCCGGTTCCGATTTCCATTACCGGACCGGAGTCAATGGGCGACCCGAGATCCATGTCGACGTCTTCATCGTCGGGGTGGTCGTCGTTAGGAGGCGCGTCCCACGCTGGGCCAGAAGACCACCATCCCAGTCAGCATCTTCCAGCTGAGGCGGCATCATAGCGTCCTCCAACACCGACGACTCGCGCGTTCGCCTTCCGGTTCCGATTTCCATTACCGGACTGGAGTCAATGGGCGACCCGAGATCCATGTCGACGTCTTCATCGTCGGGGTGGTCGTCGTTAGGAGGGGGCGATGGGGAAATGGACTCCTGAGTCCAGGGAGCCAACGGACCGAAGTCGAACTCCGGTTCCGGAGTCAGCAGAACATTGCGGAAAGCGGGTAGCGGAAGATTCACCTGATTCTGGTAAATCTCCAGCTCACCCCGGAGTTGCTCGATCACTTCCTGGCTCTTCATCAACTCCCTCTCCACACCCTGCTCCGAATCCTGGGCCTCTCCCATGAGTCTCTTCGCCTTCTCATAGCCCTCATGGAGCCTCCTGTTCTTCGTCTGCTCCACAACGAGCTCGTCGTTGAGAAACTCCACCTCCTCCTCCAAACCCTCGATCTGCTCCTCCAGTCCATCCACGAAATCATAGAACTGGCGGACCAAATTGTCGAAGGGTCGTTTGGAAGAGGAGGGAGTTGGGGCGCGCGAGGTGGTCCGGAGTTTCTTGGCCGGACGGGATTTGGTACCGGAGTACCACTTGGACTCCAGACTGGTGAAGCCGTCGCCCCGGAAACCCGTCTTGAAGAACGGTTTCCGGTCTCCGTCGCTAGAATTGGCGACGGAGTGGCGACACTTCGTTCCCCGCTGCGAACGCGAGCTTCCGGGACGTTTGGAACGCCCGGAGTCACCGGAAGCTCGGTGAGAGGGGCCGGCCTGGCGTGAAACGGATCTCTTGTTGATCCTGGTGGTGGGCGGGTTGAACGAACATTTTGTTCGTTTGCAGCGGCAAGACGTGCACGTCTTCTTGCGGGTTTCGCGCAACCGGAGACACGCGTGGTCTTTCAATTGGCAATTGCCACATCCTAAAATTCATAACTTTCAGCAAATAGAAAAATCAAAATAAAACAAAAAATAAAAGGCGTACGTTCGTCACCCTCGAAACGAACGTAGTCGGGGTTGGGCCATTCGACCTCCGTGTCATTGGCCTCCATCCCGTCGTTGGGGTCAGACTCCGAGTTCCGGTCGTCACCGGAATCCGGGGCTTTGCCCTCGTCCTCCTTCTCATTCTCATCCCTCTCCGTCTCTCCCTCATCCTCGTCGTCTGTGTCGTCCTCGGCACCCGCAGCACCACCGGTAGCGACCTTGGAGTCACCCGGCTGCACCACGGGTCCCGGAGTCGCATGACGGGGTTTGGTGAGCTCCATCACCAAACCCACGATGCTGACATGAGGACCGAGCGCGTCGAGTTCTTCTCGTAAAACGAGAAGAAGTCGGGCATTCTCGTCAGCCTCCGACCTCGACTCCGGCTTCGGCGCCCGGACCAGAGCTCTGAGCTGACGTTGCAACTCAGACCTCTGCTCGTTGAGCTGCTGCTGTTCCATGGCAGCCTCCTGCGCCTCGTCGTCCTGGATCTGGCGCGCGGTCGCCTTTCCCTTCCCCTTGTCTCCTCCGACGTTTTCGCCACCGTTCCGCCCCGCTCCTTGCCCAGCACCATCTACCGCACTCCCTCCTGCTCCGTTCGTGTTGCTGGTGGTTGCGGACATGTTGTTGGTGTTGCGTATGGTTTCCGGGTGGTGGTAGAGAGCAAAAGAGTTGTTGACGTGTCAACTTACGGCACCGAAAACGTGACTCGGTGCACGGGCCGGGCACGTGACCATCTTGGACTTTTCCGTCCTCAACAAAAATTTTCAAAATCTTCATCAAAAAATTCGTTGACGAATTTCCCCAACTTTCAAATCATTCGGCCTTGGTTATCAACCCATACCGGTATCCCTTTGGATTTCTCTTGCTAACAGTTTTCGACTCCGGTTGGAATGTTTGGCATGGGAGCCAAACCCAAGAGGGGGATACTGTTATATCCATGCAACCACACCCCTGGACCATGGTCTTCGTCAACCAAGACCACTCCGGCCCACTCCGGTGTTTCCGGAGTCAACCGGAAACCCGGAGCCAACCGGAATCCTGGTATTAGTATTGGAATGACTTCTCGTGGTCAGTCGTGGCTGGTATCAAGGGGTAACAACCTCTCCACATGTTCCCTCTTGCCTTCCATCGCCTCATGGCAGATTTCATCACCTCATGTTTCATTTCCCAAGATCAATACTGATACAGGTCGAACTTCTCTTACCGCTTATGGACTTCCTATTCTTTCAACCATATGCTCGTCCACATGTTTCTCCTTTATCTCTTTTACACTAAATTAGGATCCAACACTATTTAATCAGCTAGCATACTCCCTGTTCTTCAGTATTTTAATAAACATCGCTTCCCCCCTTCCGGAGTGGTGCCAGTCGCTCCTCTCTTACCCCAGACCCTTCCTCTTCCTCTAGACGATACCTGGCAGTACACGCTCACCCTGCGCCTCAGTGGTGTTGTGTCAAGCAGCTCCGCCGATCCCCTTTGTCGACTCCGGTTACTCCGGCCTACTCTCCGGCACCCCGGTTATTCCGGAGTACCTTGTACGACTCCGGCCGACTGTTCCACTATCCCTTAACCCCGCGGCTTGGCATATAACAGTCACTGTAGCTGGAGTTTTTAGTCAATTGAGAAAATCAGTGTGTCAGAAAAATCGGACCGCGTTATGTGTGATGTTACTGTGATGAAAGTTTGGGTGAGCCTCTCCACAGCGGCTGGCTGATAACTTATACAAACAACATAGCCACAATTTGGCGAAATGATGAAGAAAATAATTACATCTGCTCTTTACATATAAAAATATTTGCTTGTGTGGCCAAATGTGTCCTTTAGGTGTAGAAGATGCATGTATCCTAAGTGTTTTAGTTGTCTCACACATTTTGGAGGAGTGAAACCCAAAAATACGAATATTTCACGCTATTCCAAGCACAATGTTTCACTGGGTAAGCTAATTGCTATAATTTCTCAGCCAGGCCCTCTGAGAGTATGATAGATGGATATGAGATGCACTGTACATTTTATTTGAGGTGTTGGAAGAGCTCATGCGAATTTCTCAGTGATTTCTCAAGATTGTGGCTATGTGTCAGCGACAGCCCTAGGTCGGCCTGACAGGATGTTGATATGGAAATAACCCAGCCGGGACCTTTGTACGAATAACCCGACTAGAACCCAGGGTGAACGCCGAGGAGGGGATACAGTCGAATAGCCACCAAAAGGGGCGAAGTACGACATATGTCCGCTCGAGGGGGAACCTGGGAAGACCCGAAGGCGGTATAATACGCGCCCAGATAACCGGCACGTGGGGTCACCAATGAGAGGATGAACGATAGTATGCTGAGAGTCGAAGCCCAGGAGTGAGAAGACACTTTGTTGTTGCCAGGCCAAAGTATAGCTGGTATTAGACGAGGTAGAATCTAAAGTACAAGAAGATTCTACCTAGTATATATACTACTCCGGTAATTAGGTATCCAGGGTTTCGTCTGAAATACCAATCGGCGTTGATGAGACAATGTATGGCACACAGGAGTGTGATCAAATATATCTCCAAGGTGTATTGGCTTTTAGGGTTTGACACATGTCAGTGTCCGATCGTCGATCCTTGAGTATCCCGGGTGTTGCTTCAGTTCGGTTGTCAACTGATGATGGAGATCATCGTCATTTCAAGAAGATACCGGGGTTGGTCGCCATGTGGATCTAGGAGTATTCCGGGATGTTCCTTTGGAGTTCGGTTGTCACATGGAAAATGAGGTCGTAGGGAGAGCAATGAATGGGTTGTGAAAACCACGATTCATGACACTATGCTGTTTGTATAAGTTATCGGCCAGCCACCGTGGAGGGGAAAACCCTAACTTGAGTCACGGTAACATCACATTATTTTAGTCACACATCAAAAAATAATCGAATTTTCTCGGATTTAGATTGTAATACTACTACAGTGACTGTTTTCCCCGAAACCGCAGCTGGGTAGGAACCTAGATGCCGTAAAACAATTGGTTTCGGAACCTGTTTCGGCTGGTGGCCGGAACAATAACATTCAGGTTGGCCGAAAGCGGCAAAGAACCGGTATTGGCCGACCCGAAAACATTATGTTTGGCCCAACATCGAAACTGTTACCAAAACCAATTGTTTCACCGTGTCTGACTCTGCCGCTGAAGCCATAGCATTCAGCAGTCATTTGAGCTGGGCTGTAATTGTGTCTGAAACCCAAAGATTCGACAAGGTTGATTTTGCGGCCAAATTCAGCCATTTCGGCAACACTTTCACCCCGCTAAATCTTACAGTTTTATACGCAAATTCAGCTTCATTTTTATTGCAGCCTAATCTAATGCTTTCGGGGACCAATTCAGCCGGGCCAAAATTTCTTTTTTTGGCGGTGTGAGTGCTATTTCCCCCAAAATCCAATGTGCTCGCGCAGCAGAGCGGGCAAAGCACGAAGTAAGTTGCGTGAAAGATTTTGTGCAGACTCCCTTCCAACGCAATCGAAGCTTCCTAGTTGGTGACCTTGGCTTAATTTGAAAAACCGGGTCCGGTTCACTTTTTCACAGAACTTTACCCCCTTGGTTGAGGTGAATTTAAATCGGATAATTCTAATGGGAAACTTCTCGAGAAACCCCCGTCCAAATATTGGCTGTCATCGGGAAGCCCGGTTTCCCAAGAAACCCCTTCTCGCGCCGCACGACCGGCTTCTTTTGGTGTTCACTATATTCTGATTTCTGGAACACAGAAACCAAAAATTGGCCATTTAAAGTGAACAGCACACGGTGCGGAGACCATAGAGGAACTTCAGTGTCCAGCTATGACTTTTCCTACTGCCGGTACGTGCCGTACATCTCGTTGAAGACTTTGATCTCCAACGCTTGCTCAGATCGCTCGGCCCGGGCAAGATTCCGAGCGGGACAGTGTGCTAAACAGGCGGGCCGCTGGATGTGGGGACTTCTAAATACTGCCCACTCACCACTGGAGAGCAACTCAGTGTCTCTGGGCCGGAGATGAGCCAACGGGGCTCGCAGCGGGATGGGAGGAAGCAGAGAAAACCCAATGGATTGCCGATGACAGACATCCGAACCTAATAAGTACAACTACCGCGTATAGATCTCGGGGAAGCCGCCAGGCACACCACAGTCACCCCCCTCCAAAAAATGTCCGAGTGAAGCGAGCGACATGGCGCGACCCCACGCCATCCTATCCAATGGACCGACAGTGATTTAACCATGCGTTGACAAAGTCGGCAATTGCAGGCTCGACAAATCCGGTGAAGTCTGGCTCGAGACGACAGATCTCGACGAGCACCATGAGGAAAACCAGCTGGTCAGGCGGAAACAGGTCGAGAACATCCTCGCGCTCATCGAACTCGTCAGGAGGATGAGCACCCCATGCAATCTCCGAGATGTGGGCGCGCGCAAGATCGATCCACGGGTACTCGCGCGCACACACCAGGGCAAGGCCGGTTTGGACAACACCGTAAAAGGTCTCGGCGGGAAGGGACTTCTCTGCTGTCGAATATTCCGTCGGCATGAAGTAGTATGGATCCACGGCAGTGGTACAGGGCGGGGAAGTACCAGCACGGGAACAGGCTCGTCTGCGCGATGGAAATTGTTGGGAATGAGGACGGGGTTTGAAACGAGAATGTTGTCAGCTAAAAGGACGTGGCGAGGAAGGAGGGGTGTAGGGTCGTCGCTGACCGCGTGAACGACGGCAGAAATTGGGGTGGATATCTTTTTGGGGAGGGAGTGAGGAAATGGTCGTCGCTGAGGAAGGAGGCGGTGGTTTCGACGTCGAACGGTACACCACGGATGTCCCGACTCGCTGCGGAGGGCAGAAAAGTCGCGCGGGGCCCACGTTACGGGCTCAGTGTAGACCGTGTGGATGGTGGTGACGGCGGTGGCCGGGAAGTCGTCGGACCAGGACAGAGGTGGGGGGAGTGTTATGGGTTCCGGCGCCAACTCATCGATATAATCGCCATTTTCGTCGAAGGACCAAACGGGGAAGATTCCCCGACTCGCGTCGTTGGCGCGGGCATTCAGCCGAATGAGTCGATCGGGGGGTGGTGGAGACAGAGCAGATGGGATGGATGTGCTTACGAGCGCGCGACGTTCCTCCGCTTCAGCCTTCCTTCTCTTCGCCATCTGTCTTGCCCAAGCTTTTGCCATCTGAGAAAGAGGCGAGGTGTGTGAATGTGTGTCCGAGGACGCGGTCGATGCGAGTTGCCAGTGACGATATGTGCCGAGGATAGATGAGTGGGGGGGGAGGTCAAAAAAGCGCTGAGAAATCTGCTAGCAGCAGATGAGAGGAAAGTCGAGAGTTGCTGCTCTGGAGAGCCAAGGAAGCCTATCTGGGCCGAAGGACGCGTGGAGAAGAGCGAATACCAGTCCAATCACCAGATGGAGAGCACCTCAGTGTCTCTGGGCCGGAGATGAGCCAACGGGGCTCGCAGCGGGATGGGAGGAAGCAGAGAAAACCCAATGTATTGCCGATGACAGACATCCGAACCTAATAAGTACAACTACCGCGTATAGATCTCGGAGAAGCCGCCAGGCACACCACACCACCCAAAGAATAAAACTGCACAGAATGTTCAACTGTGGGATTATCGACTCTGTATCGCCTACGCAAACGACCCGCACGGGCACCTACTTATGCACCTCCCTTCCCGTGTGCGCGCACCCGGTTGTCGTATCCCCGCCCTTCGACAATCTGCGTCTCGCTCGCCGTGTCCGCACATCGCTGCGGGCGGCTCCTATTGCCGTAAACACAGTTCGGCCATGTTCAGTAGTGTACAGTAGCGCGATAATATACTCTTTTCATTCAATTCTGGTCCATACAACGAGGAACTGAGTATCTGAGAGAAACACAATACTGTAACCACAAAGTGAATATGGCGCGGTATGGGGCCACTTTCACATTATAGTTCAATGCATGTCATTCTGTCACCATACCATATTGTGGGGATGTGGCGCGCCTGATGGTCTGGCGCCAGACCTCACCAGACCTCCCCAGACGCGAAACATTTTGCTGATGGACGCTACCCGAGACGCCGCCAGGCAGTGTGGAGATGCCGAGGTGCCCGGCACTTGAGCGGTAACCACGGTAGGGTACAAAAATGACAAACCCTCTTGATATTAAATACTTGAGTTGCAAACTGCCTCAAGGCAATCCTTTTATTTCAATCCTTCTGTAAAATTTGGAAGGGGGTTTCTCATTAGAAAAATCGAAGATTTCTCTGACGGGCTGGGGTTTCTCAAGAACCCGGGTTGCCCATTAGAATTATCCATCTAACTCGCTCGAAGTCGTGCGAATCAGTGAATAAGTTCGATCTGAAACACCGAGGCAATGTGATTGCCGAATGATCTCATCATGTGCGGTTCTCCATTGGTTCTCTGCTTCGTGACTTCGCTCTCGCCCTCATGCGAAATGGACGTCCTCAAAGAGCGCTCCGAACTGTTTCCGGAGAGCAATTCTCACTTCTAGGCGCTTGCAACTTCTCAGATGCCTATCGAGCGCCGAGGACCATAGATCCCTGGATCCACCTGGGACATCAGGCACACTGTTCTCTGCGGCTGATACCGAATACAAATAAGACGACATTCTGACAATAACTCCTCCTCCCGCTCCCCAATGGTAGCAGTACTGTCTGCGCCTGCCCCAGGCCCGAATGCTGTTGCCACAGACAACACCTATGTTATTTCTGTGAGCTTTCTATTCATATTCCGAATCTCGGCACGACCTTAAGCCTACATAATAGTTTAGTGCGGAGGAAGTCAGCAGGTGCGCTTGGATGTCTGTGTTCGATGATTCTTGACGCGGCCTACGAAGACTGGACAACCAACACCTGGCGTTTGCCGAATATATCGGTAACAGGCTGTCTTTTGCGCCTTTGAACACCCCACGAAGAATTCTGGAGCTCGGGTAAACAATTGCTGGCCA
Source organism: Mycena alexandri (assembly GCA_029233265.1). Lineage (NCBI taxonomy): Eukaryota > Fungi > Basidiomycota > Agaricomycetes > Agaricales > Mycenaceae > Mycena > Mycena alexandri. The sequence continues at coordinate 311,790 of JARJCM010000107.1, read as the reverse complement.
TTCCAAATATGATATTGAATCACTTCCAGTGCTGGTACTGGTGCTTGGTGTGTCTTCATGAGCTCAAAGTTACCCTGAAAACTAACCCGGATATAGGGCCGTCCAGGCCGCACTCATGTATCCGGATGCTGAAGTGACTGCTGTAGATCGGATCTCACTACCGTCTAGGTTCTCTCACATCTGCAATGCTCCTTGATTGTACTAACCCCTTCAGGGCAATTCCTCCAAATATATGTTTCGAGAAGTTAGATCTGACTGACGAATTCCCGTGGAAGGCCAATGAATTCGACATCATACATCTACGTTTCGTGCTATTCCATGTAAGATCCGATCCTTGGTCGGTCTTTCATTTATGTGACAATTGGACCAACAGCTTCCTCGCCCTGTCCAGGTACTTCGCAGGATCTTTGATCTCTTGGCGCCGGGCGGATGGCTACTCGTAGAGGAACCCCATAGTCTCGAATATCCAGAGGGACCAGGGGTTGCCCAGCACAAACGAGACAGCATCCTCCAAACTTTGATGGAATCACATGGCATGGATTGGGCTATTGGCACCCAAATTCCGACAATTCTGAAGGAAAGCACCCTGTTCGAAGTCGAAACCCTTCAAGTCTCTATTCCATTCCTTCCTATTCCTGAGGGTGCGTCTGGAATATCTGGAGTGATCCAATATTGATTACCACGCAGATGCATGGATGAGAACAATCAGAAAGGCATACATCGAGATGACAACGAAAGGATCAACTCCCGCTCTTGTTGCCGCCGGTCTCACTCCTGCGCTTCAGACGGAGTGGGCGGAGGAGATGGATCACATTTCAATGACCTTTCACATTGTATTTACCTGGTCGCGCAAGTGCCAAACTTGAAAGGATGCAGTTCGTTTCTCAAACTTTGAATCAATGCTCATCACCTCCGTGAGCCTGTACATATGTGTATGCGCTGTATTTTACAGCGTGAAAGAATACAATTCTCGATTCGCCCGACGACACTGATAACCTTTCCGGAAGCTCACCTAAGGATCTGGTTTTCGTACTCTAAATCACGTAGCTAACATGATGCCAGAGTCAAGTACCAGTTGCCCGGGACACCATCTTTACTGCTTGAGCCCAGTCATTTACAAAATGACAAGAGGAACTGTGATTCACGGACTCAAGCGGATTCTAGGTTACAGAGCTGAAGCTGGATAACATATGCCATAGATTTTGCACCACACTCTGTGTCAAGCTCGAGCGCGCGATAGAGAATTGCCCTTTTCCAAGTCGATGAGGCCAGCATTTTTGGCCTCATCATCAGACACCATATCTGTCTAAAATGAAGAAGTGGTTTGTGAAAAAGCGGATGGAAAGTAGACAAAGTTCTCACTAAGCAGATTTCCTGCCCCGAATCGATCTCGCCTTCCTGTGTGATGGTACCAGATCCTTGGGAGCTTTTCCGAGGGAGCCGCGTCGCGGCACGGAATGACGGGAAGCTTCCAGCCGTGGAGGTAGCGGCGCTGACGAGTCCGGTACGCACGATGATAGATGTTGGGACGAGGCACTTTTGGAAGAAAGGGATGAGAATAGCGACTGCACGGAGAAAGCTGGGAAGTTCGAAGGCTTACACTGATTTGGCCAAGAGCAGCCCCAACAATAGCACCTGCATTTTCTTTTGCCACGTACAGTGAAAGAAGGATGACAGTCGTAAAACTGTATACGGCACCAGATTCTACGACCATCCAGAACACCTTCATATGACTTGAGCTCTTGTTTATTCCCCATGATGTGGTAGCCCAGATTTTGTAGGCAATTAACAGTGTCGCGCCAACCTGGGTGACCAAGGAAAGACACCAGGTAGAGAGGAGCCAGTTTCCGAGGTTCGCCAAAAACACTGGGTCCACCGGACTGAAATGAGCGAGGTGTGAAATTGCAACATATCCGCAAACTGGTAGTGAAATGTCAAGTAGTGCATGTCTTGGTGTCTCAGAAAGCTTACTCGTGGTAGCCGCGACCAGTGTGGCCTGTTAGGACCATCAATCAAGATTGTGTTGAGAAAAATCCGGTTTAGTATCACTCACAAAGGGCGCGCACAGCCACCAATTGTTATTCCAAACAATGTACAGCCGCCATATCTAAATAATCAGCTGGACCGTCGACGTTGAATTGATTATTTACCAGGATTGCGTCACCAAGCACGCTCTATACCCGCTGGTTAGAATGCTGCCTATGGAAGATAACCATCACATACATTTGTAATGTAAAAGGCTTCCTGTGCAACATGCTCAGGCGATGCCATGTCCAAGAAGTAGATGAAGGGGCCGTTGGGAGTGTCACCATTCGTTATGAATCCTCGGATCAGCTGGACAAGACATGCAGCGTTATGGCCGGTGGAAATAAAAAATTGCAAGGTAGCCATGATAATAAGGACCCTACAACCGCCGTAAGCTATCTATGTCATTGCATGAGAGAGATAAACCAACCGGTTAAATCCAACGAGGCCCCTGTGATATAGCACTCGTACACAGCAGGCATACATAACAATACTAAGAGAAACATGAGAGGGTCTTTCAAATATCTCAGCAGGTAAGTGGGATTACTTGATTCCTGCAAGATGTAGTGTTCAGTACTGGGGACTCAAATGCACGGGGTGTAACATGTACCATAGAGAACGGAAGTTGTCCAACTGGCCATCAAAGTGGACATGTTAAGGGAGGTATCGTGCATCTTGAGCGATGAAGGGGTGAAGGGACTTCAGTGGTCTGCTTTGACAAGAGCGCTGTTGGTACATTTTATACCTGCATCAACCGTTCATGGCATATTAGTTTATTGTGGAAATCGTGCCAGTGGAAATCCGTCGCGGCCGCTGATACCACGATACATCAGCTATTTGACAAAAATTGCAAACCTCGATGTGGGGATCAGGTCCAAATGCGAAATAAGTGCCCCGGTTTGGGGTCGAACTGGCGACCTGGTCTTGCGGTCTTGTGCTAAGGTTAAACAAGGGGTACAAGATTTTTGTCAAAAGTCTGATGCTACTGCATCCACGATCAACATCAGACTCAGGTGTGCAAGTGCAATGCATCAGTGGCTGCCGCAGAAAATTTTACTGCTAGATAGTTGTTTCATGATGCAGTTGGGATCTCGCGGGGGATACCGAGGCTTACAGCCAAACCCGAAACGATAGACCGTTTTGATGGGCGATGACAGTTGGCAAAAGTTGATGGTTTTATTACGACTTTTGTGACAACGCCCATATAATGCTCGGAAGTTGCTTGCCAGTGGGTAGATGGGCCTGAGTCCACCACAGTAATTTTTCAACAGCGAGAGAGCTAGGTCCGATGATGTCTGAACATGATGCCCACCACTGATCGATCACGATGATCGGTGTCGTTGAACCAGCATCAAATCTTGATGCTGGTTCAATGATACCGCGGAATGGAAGTCACACTCTCCAGCTTTCTGGTCCTGAACTTGCCGAGTCAGTCCCTGAGCCTGCTGGGACCGCACAGCTTGAAGGCGGGGCTGTTTTGCGATTGGGTAGGGATATACACCCACACCCACTTGAACAGCCAGCCTTAGTCAGACACCAAAGTCTCTTCGCCAATGACAGAAAGCAGCTTTCTCGGACTTGCAACGCCGGGCTGTTGGTTCGCCGCAGTTCACACGCATTTTCTGCATCAACCGTTCACCGCCGCTGAGTTTTAGTTAAGCTGCGACCTTGGACACATTCAGCGCCAAAATCCGGAAAGTTCCCTGCACTTTCAAACGGAGAGAGGTATGGAAGCAAAACAACAAGCAAATGGACCCACATTCCATGCCAGGCTGCACATCGAATTTGGCAACATTCTCTGTCAAACAGAGGACCACTGTTCGGTGAGGTACAGAGGGAATGCAACCATTAATATCAGATAGTATTCACTTATTATTGGTTCAAGTAGGAAGCAAACTTAGGTTGGCAAAACATAACCACACTTATCAAGCCATCCAAATGCCGTTCAACTTTGGTCCGACGACGGTGAAACATTTCAGAATGTGACAACTCGTTTTACAAATTGGACCCGCCGAGTGAACATCAGGTTCTGAGGGTGTCCCCGAATAATGGCTCCCAATACGTGTCGACCATATTGGCACGGATTTGGGAACTTGAAAGAGATCTGTCACCGACTGCAACCGTGACACCGGTGAGAGCGATGTTCAGCCCCGACTTCGAAAGCTGTAGCGAGCGGAATGGCCGGGACCACTCTGATTCCATCCCCACAAGGTGATCCGAGGACGGGAGGTCATTCCAATTTAACCCTTCTCCAACGGTTGGTGCTGTATGTCTTAGCTTCGAGTCCTCTGCTCAAAATGCGCCCAAGAAATAACTGTTTGCCCGTTGTCAGATATTTGTTCAACTTCAACTAGAAATTACATGAGAGACGGAAAACAAATCTCTAAACTGTAAATTGTTCGCTCACAAAACTGCAGGAGTAATGTTCACCCCTCAGAGCCCACGGTCACTAAAAACCCAGGTCCCATCGATGCCATACGCCTTGGGCATCTCATATTACATCCTTCAATCCTATCTTTCAGGGTCTTGTTCTGAAAAACACATCTTGCATATCTGGTTTCATCTTTCGACGTCGTTGCCATCAAGTCGTTTGACGAAATTTCGGCTCAAGTGAGTTCAAGATTCAGCTGAATTTGAAAGAGGTACACAGGCATTCTGAACTTCAAGGGGGGCAAAACAGCGGGGGGTAATTGAGAGACGAAGAGGGTAAAAACGCAAGTAAGTATTTCGAACTCCGACGTGGGCGCGGAGGGTATGATGAGATCAAAATGGCAGTGTCTTCTTCCAGAATTCCAACTTTCACTCCCTCGCGCTCCGATGCGGCCAAAGCCCGTCATCAGGTCGCACGCAGGAATCGGAAGGCTCTACTCCACCCTTTTTCGCTGACAGCAGCAAACGATGGGCCGCTCTAAAAACCGCAACGTCTAAAATGGGCTGGCAATGCGTTCAATGTATCAGGAAGAAAACGCCGGACCGGGAGTCCTATGTGCGAGTCGCGATGACGGAAATAACACAACTTCTGCCCTATCCCGCTCTTAGGTAGTTGTCTCTCACCCCTTGGCACGAGGCGAGAGCTAGAATGAAGTTGACATCTTATTCCCACGTCCGTCTCCACTGAGCACAGCCCGACCGTACATGTACCGGAGGATCTTTCTCCATAATTACCCCCACCATGACTCAAAATTCCCCAGTCGACAAGCAGCGGGTAGGAATCTTCGACCGCCTCCTCCATCGAACCAATCGAAAACAAATGGATCCCAGTGTCGGTATGCTCTCTTCCCTCCCTCTCAAGCTCTCGTCTCTTACCTTTGTACTTTGTAAGATGCCCTTGCGGAGCTCAAAGCTCTCGCCGGTATCATCAACACCTCTATTGCCACAATTGAGGCCTCGATGAAAGAGAATTCTTCGACGTATCCTTCACCGCGGGCCGTCCCTTTCACTCCTCAATCCGAAGCTGCAAGGAACATTCCTGAAGTCCAGTTGGCGGGATCCAACATCGTGTCCGCAGCGTCCCAGTTGATATCCATTGTCCGTCCTCCGCCGTTGACTCTGATCGCGTATGCGTTGCAAGTCAGTCTTTCAACTCTTGGGTGCTGATGTGAGAGTGATGCATGAACAGTTCCACGTCTCAACGGCGCTAAGGATTGCAATAATCACGCACACAGCGGAGATTCTTCGAGAGGCCGGAATGAAGGTCGGGATCTTGTTTCCTTAGCTTGGAAGAATCTTTAACAGCCAATTCCCAGGGGAAACATGTCAAAGACATCGCAAGACCAACCAACATCGATCCGGCGAAACTCGCACGCGTTCTTCGGCTTCTAGCAACAAATCACGTTTTTATCGAGGTCTCTCCCGATGTTTTTGCAAGCAACAGAATGTCGTCCATGCTCGATACAGGAAAGAGTATTGAGGAAATTATGGCGAAGTACGTACTTGCGGTTACTAAATCATGAAACTTATGTTTTGCATAGACCGGATAGAAAATACGACGGCACCATCGCTTTCGGCGCACTGCTTGAGCATTTGTTCGTTTACACTCCCATCTTCAAACTTCGCTGTATGACTGAGTTGAGTCAGCTCGGACGACGCATTTTCGAGCTCGACATCTCTTCCTGATGTCATTGTCGATCCCCACGACGGGCTCTCGAATGGCCCCACCACGACGGCATTCAACCGAGCCTTCAAGACTGATCTCCCGTTCTTCGAATGGTTCGATCTTCCGGCACAAGCGCCTCGAATGGCCCGCTTCAGCATCGCCATGGACGGAGGAACGCGGATGGCGGTTCCTGATTCAATCCTCCAAGGTATACTTGCTTTCTTTCTCAGAGGATCGAAAAATCACAATTAGACCAGGGTTCCACTGGAAGGCCTACCCTGAAGGCTCCTTGATTGTCGACGTCGGCGGCGGCGTTGGATCGCAATGTCTTCCCTTGGCCAAAAAGTTTCCGCAATTATCCTTTGTCGTTCAAGATCGAGCTCCCGTCATTCAAGAAGCTGTGAAAGTACGTGTCTTCGTTGATTCGCTCTCTCTTTTGGATAGCACTCATCGCACTCGCTAGTTCTGGAGTGAAGTCCTTCCCGAACACTACAAAAATGGCAAGGTTCTCCTTGAAGGTAAGGTTTTCTCAAATAAGCGTTGCGCTGCGTTTTCATTGGGCATGCAGTACACGATTTCTTCGCTCCCCAGCCCGTTCGCAAAGTATCTGTCTTTTTGCTCCGTATGATTATGCACGACTGGTCAGACGAGTATTGTATCAAGATTCTGCGCAGCCTCCGTGCTGTTGCAGACGAATCAACCAAGCTCCTCCTCGTTGACAATATTGTTTCCTATGCTTGCAGCGAAAGTCTGAGCAAAGGAATTGCTGGTGCGGAGCGTCCCCCCCCACCCTCGCCTCTTCTGCCCAACTTCGGACACGCCGGTATCGTCGCCTATTACACTGATCTCACGGTGCGTCTCCCGCCGACAGTTCTGTCGTTCTTGCTGATTTTCCCCGCCGCAGATGCTGACGCTGTTCAATGGCCAAGAAAGAACAGTCCTACAGTTACAAACGCTGATGAAGGAGTCGGGCTGGAAATTGGTTGAAGTGTATTATGGGGACCCGTTTGCCGTTGGTCAAGCTAAAGCGATTGGGGTCCCGGCCTAAGCGGTGTTCCCCTCCTAGTGTTACGATCATGAACGATTTTTGAGAAGTACAGTTGCTTGGATTTACTAGTGACGTTCTTTGGAACCCCGGATTTACGTGAACCGGGGCACCCTTTGAAAAAAATTCAGTGAGGATTTTCAACTTAGACATTCCAGGGATTCCTGGAGAGTTGAACATGCCGAGATCTGTGTTCGGCGATCAGCGATCATTTGGGTGGAAGGCAATGACAAACAAGCAACTTGGGCTTTGGGGCCACTGGCAGTACGAGTCCTTGGAAGCCGCTGCGCGGCTCCATCTTTGTGTATATTGTTCATCAGTGAGACTAATACTCGTGGTGTTGCACGCCGGCCTCCGAAGGCATCGCTGCCAATTGAACCATTTTCGCATGGATGTCACCTTTGACTGAGCAAAACGGCCTTAGCTGCAGGTATACTTTCAGCAGTAAAACTAATACTCGTGGTGTTGCACGCCGGCCTCCGAAGTTACTCACTGCGTTCAATGATAGCCATTGCCGAGGCATTGCAATTTGCTGATCTCGCCTTGCCGCGACTCCGTGCCTCGGCGCGCATTGCCGTGACTCCGTGCTTCGGCATGCATTGTGCGACTCCGTGCCTCAGCGCTCGGGTATCTCGGCACTGCTCGGCACCATCTGCCGGAGCATAGCCGTCGAGCCAGTACTAGCGGGTGCCCAGCACAGTTTGGGGGGTCCTCCAGTTGATAATCATTGTAACCGCTATCTTAAGTGGCACCACACATTTCTGCATGTACTATTGATATGTGAAATGGGCTAGCTTTAATTCCACAGTGTATCATGAATGATATCCTTCCGACTTCCGCGGACCGCAACCCAATTTCAACAGATCTGAATGTGCAAGGTGGCTTAACCTTTGAATCCAGACTGAAGGTGCACGGAGGATGCCGAAGACCAGCATACCATCAGAATGCTTGTCTTGATTTTTGTCGGATCTGTAAAAGATCGGACCGTTTGGACTTTACCTCTTCTCTCTTTTTGCAATCCTAATATCTCCGACTGATATTTGCAAAGTTCAATGTAGATCAACTCAGGAGCGCAAAGGTAGTCTCTCGTAGTTGTATCTTGTTGAAGCACAGAGGTCGGGCGAAGAAGATTCGGGATGAATGCACAATTTTGTTGAACATGAGTTGCAGGGGCTAGAGGCTTTGCTGAAGCTTTTGTGGCATGCAATGTCCAAAAGGATTGATTACACGATGGAAAACATCAGGGTGGCCCTTGGAGGGATAAATGGATAAGTTGAGGTTCGAGGAATTTTGGGCGGCACGACCTTGCCCGATCTGCGGTCGGCTCGGTCGCACCATAAGGGAGAGAGCAACATAGTTGACTCTATTCCCATGTAGGTTACCTCCTTCCTTCTACCTCTCCTCTCGTGTTCCACCACAGCCTGCACAATTCAGTCAGATATTAAATAGTTTCCACAATCTCCGGAGTTCCGCTCACAACTCGACATTGGTTTATTGTGGCAACATCTCACCTCTGTCCAAAGGCCACCACAAACCTGTGCACAACTCAATGGCGACCTCTATTAAGATCAAGCTTTTCTCAAGCGCAGCGCTGGCACCACACGCGCAGCTGGGACGTGCAGTCCTTCAATAGAAAACCATTTGACCCACTTTAATTGCGGGGGATTTCTATCGCCCTGCGCTGCCTATATAATTCGCTCGGATCCATCCATCCAATCAGTCCTGCGTTTTCCTCCTTGCCCCCTCCCCGCCGGCTCTTAACTTCGGGTGAATTTCCACAAAAGCTATTGGCTCATATCTGCTGAAGTCCTCTGGAGTCAAGGCCCGACGTCATCAATCCCAGCACATCGCCATCCAGAGTTCTTCGCCCCGATTGCTTTCTAGACATGCAGTATATTCACCATAAATTCAACAATGCTTTGAATCAATGTGGAGGGTGGATTTGAACACCTCTTGAACTTTTTCCCATAGCGCCGCTTCCCACACTTCCCTCTCGAAGTCGCCCCTTTCTCATCCAATTCTACCAGTGTTCGCCCTAAAGGCCTTTAATTGGCCTCTGAGATTTCTAAAGGCCTTTAGCTAAAGGGTAGCTAAAGGCCTTTGATCAATTTCCCACGCGGTCCAACACCGCTGGTTTTATTCGCGCTCAAGCCAGTGAAGTACCACTTTTAAGCACGAAATTCGTCACCAGAATTCATCTCAATACTCGCGTCGTCCGAACCCTTGTCCCCAGCTGCATCAGTGTCTCCCCTTCCTCTAGATCTGCCGTCACCGATGGTCTGCACCCGGAAGTTGTTCTACTCCGGCAAATAATGCCTCAAGTGTTAGTTTTTTCAGGTGGTGATATTAGTGGGATGACCTCAGGTACTTGCTGGCTGCTGGCTGCTGTCTGTTCATGTTCAACATTAGCATGTCCAATGATGATGACACCGGGGGCAAAGACCCAGGCACATGGTTTTCATGTGCCTTAAATGCACATTCAACGCACATGCTCTGCACATGGATGTGACATGGCTCAAAGGTCAACAATCATCCTTCACCAGACAAAGAATACACAAAGAATATACAAAGGAGGGACAAAGTACAGGGCCGGGGCACAGCCCAGTGCGGGAATCCTGGCCTGCCTTGGCCCTGCTCTTTGTCTGTCCTTTATCTGTTCTTTGTCAATCCTTTGTTCAGTAAAGAACCATTCTTGAACTGTGATCAATGTCACACTCATCTGCGGTGAATGTGCGAAGGATGTGCCTTTAAGGCACACGACAACCATCTGCCTTGATCTTTGCCCCCGGTGTGACATGACAGCTAAAGGCCTTTATAAAGGGCAAGTTTTCGACCAAAAAATCTGTAGGCCTTTATAAAGGCCTTTACCCTTTAGGCGAACACTGAATTCTTACTCACTCAGTTGCAGTTCTCAACTTACATATTATGCATTGAAATTGCATTGTACACCTATTATTGAACTCTGTACAGCATTTCCCCTGTCTTCCGGAGCGAAGCGGAGGCTGTTCTTGTTTTGATTAATAAAAGGATAACCAAAGGACCCCAGCATGACAGGACAGGCCATCACACGGGGTGATGGAAAATCGCGGCGAACAGGTAAATAGAGGGAGAAAGTCACTGATCCGGTCAAACATCACTCGGGGCATGATGAAATTCTTTGTATTTGGCTAGCTTTATAATCAATACTGTACCTTCAGTCAAAGATGATGCTCACACCATTCACCGGCAGTGTTGGCCGTAAGGGTTAAGGGTCAAGCTAATTAAGACTTAATTTGCCCTTAACATGAAGTCTTACCTTCGTTCAGGATCGTTGTTAAGCCTTAATTGAGGTCTTACTGGTGGGAAGAATATTATGTTGAACATTCCAACCCACGGTTGACCTCTCGGTTCTTGCACTTATCAGGTCTCGGAGGCTACAATATGATTCAGCGAACAAAAGATGGGTAGCTAGTTAGTCCCCAACCCCCCCACGTTTCAACTCGTTCTATTTCGGCTGATTCTTTTGCTGTTCAACCTTTTTTCAACCAACATTGTGACTTTTAAGATTGAAGAACCTGTTCTTTTCGAGTTCCTTCTCTCTGAAGTCGTGTCGAGACTCCAAATGGGTGGGGACTTCCAACCCAGGGGGAAAAAATGGCTACCCTTAACTTAAGTCTTAATTTGCTCTTCATGTTAAGGTGTAATTAAGGCCTAAGAGCTTACCGTGAAAAAAGACCCTTAATAACCCTTACCGTCCAACACTGTTCACCGGCACATCAATCCATCAACCCATCAATTCAACTTCCCACAGTTTGATTCAAACAGACTTTGGTTTCATGCCGGACAGTTTCTTTTTGCCAGTGCATAGTGTGCCACACAGACACACACATAACAATCTAGACCACCCAGCAACAGTGACGTGTTGTTTCGGCCCAAACCCGATACTCCCGGCCGTGCGCCGCGTCAGCTCTGTTTCGGAGAGCTTGGGAGTCATCCTATTTTTCTTCCGGTGCCGGGTGTAGAAATACTTCAAGCTCCGATCCTTAGCTCCACCTGCGTTCCCTGGCCACCTGCCCGCTCCGTGGACTTCCTGCTTCGCGCGCGAGTTTGTCTGATGGGATGGACCATCAAATCCGGCGCAAATTTGATGCTCACGCCGCTACACCGGATCCGGGCTCACATACAAGCGATGAGGAAGGAGCAAGTAATCTAGGATTTTGCAGCAGCAAAGTAACAAGGAAAGGTTCAAACACCAAAAAACGAACGAGAAGCGGTTTGCGCCAAAGCCAGATGGCCGAATGAATAACTCATGTTCCGGCCCTAGAGCATTCACGGAGGGAGTAAACACAGTCAGCGCCATCGGCCGGCACCATAGGTCGGAGCTTCAAATTCTATGCGGCAAATTCAAGGAGCAGCGGAGTTTGGGAAGAAGCACAGAGGCACCGCCACACGATATATTAAATAAGTAAAAGGAGATAAGCCAAGACGCGCAGCATTCAAATTCATTCGGCCGTCTGGCTTCGGTGCAAACTGGAAGCGCGCCTGACGACGCCTTGAGTATCTGAGCGCCAATCCCGATCGTTTATACTGAGGTGGTATTTTATTTTCGAATCTACGTGGCATAACTATTTTATTCTAGTAGTACTTTCTATGACAGTCGTTATTGGACAAAAGTGCGTTCTGCACGATGCTGCATGCGTGCCTCCGTGCAGATGCACCTAATGTGCCCCACTAACCCCTCTAGTTAGAGGCTGAACGTGGGGGGGGTTCAGCCTCTAACTAGAGGGTTTAATGTGATTTCACGGGAATCTCTTATATCCCTTATGTGGGGGACTTAGGAGATCGCCCAAGGCCGTCCACCAACTACGGCGGGTGGTGGACACTACCTCTACGGAGGCCGCCGCCCTCCGCCGTCTTCATCACCTGTCGCCGCAGCCGTCGTCACCACCGACTCCATCCCCAGCGCCACTGCCATCACGGGTGCGCGCTGCCATCAAACCGCCTCCCCCATCAACAACACGTCCCGCACGTCACACCGCCACTCCCGCACATCACCCCGACGCCCCCCGCCCGCCGTCCCGACCCCCGACCTCAACCTTATTAATTATTTTTTTCTATTTTTTTCTTTGACATTCTATCGTAATGTTATTGTTTTCTACATGATTCAATGAGACGTACAAAACGTAGCATGGTGGAGTGAGTCCACCAACTTCCAGTGAAAAACACAGCGCGCCGTCCAGCATGCACGGCCTACAGAAGTGGGGCATCCGACAATGGGTCCATTTTGAAGTGAATGTGTAGCAAGGGGGTACAAAAGTGTGGCTACTGTACAAGATCAAGCAACATGTCCACCAACTTCCCATGTCCACCAACTCCGCCTCAGCCATGAAGTTGTTGTCGTTGTCGACCTAGCGAGCAGGTCAAATGCGTGGGTGACAGCATGGGCGTAGTCGGGGTTATTAGGTCGACCGGCGAGCACGGCAAAGATGCGCCCATTCACGTCGACGAGGGGCCGGCCCTGGCTGAGAGGAAGTTAATGGACACAGATTGGCACCCACATTCCATCCCAGTGGATCTGCGTGAAGCCAATGCGGATGAGCTGTGAGAGGGTCCTCGACGAGCACAGCAAAGATGCGCCCCTTCACGTCGACGAGGGGCCGGCCCTGACTGAGAGGAAGTTAGTGGACGGGAAATTGGTGGACGCAGATCAGCACCCACATTCCATCCCCCCGCCGTGTGCTTGAGATATGCAGCAGGGCGTACCACATGGCCAGCAGAGATGACCACCACCTCCCGGATCCCTTTGCGGCAACGGTGGATGTGGTTGCTGTGTGATGCGGGCGCTTCAAGGTCCGCAATGACAAAACAAGGGGTGGCACAGGGCCGCCGCTGCGCTTCTTGTTCTTCAGGGGCGGAGGAGGGGTGGGACCGGCAGCTTCTGTATCAGTGGTTGCGATGGTGGCGTCCAAATCCGAGGTGTTGAGTGGTGTCTTGCCGGTTGTCAGATTCGGCGCAGACGGCAGCAGCAAACGGTGTGAGGATCGAAAAGGTGGTGGCCTGGTAGATTTCGGCAAAAACGCGCCCACTTTGCGTCTAGAGGAATATGTGAGTACATGCCTGAGAAGTTGGTGGACAGCTGACTTTTCTAGATGCTGGGACCAAAGCATGCCTGTGAACTGCGGTTAGCGCGGTGCAAACGAACGGGGTAAGCGCGAGAAGTGAGTGAAAGGGGCCTGGTGGGGGCACACCCGCCTCTGCCGCTTAAACGCCCAGGGGCGAGTAGCGGAGCCCAATTTGAGCTCAAGACGCTACGCGCTCTCCGGGGTACGGCAAGAAGAACCGGGTGCGGCAGGAAGAACGGGGTGAGGCGAGGCGAGGCGAGGGCTTACCTAGTTGTCTTGGGGGTGAGGTGGTCGGTGGTGGTGGTCTTAAAGAGAGTCAGATGTTAGTCAACATCCAACACACACAAACATCAACAAACAAATGTAAGCTGGACGACAATGAGGCAGACACTCCCGGGAGAATTTAGCGAGCGAGGAAGCCTGTTGGGCGATGGGTGTTGGTCTATGGAGTACATTTGATGAGCTAGTAGAACTGGTGGAGCCTGTAGAAGCAGCACAATAAACAACCATTCCATGATTAAGAAGTTGGTGGACCAAAGACTGAAATACTTTAAGCCCTTGAGTACAGCACAGATCTGATCTACTGCAGGACTTTCAATTCATGAGAGACCCGTGTTGCTGCAAATTATCAGGCGGCTAGCGCATCTGGGGTGGACTCGAGAGGGAGGAAGTTGGTGGACGCGCTGGGTGTTCAGAGTCAGTACAGCACAGATCTAAGTTACTGGCGGAATTTATATCCATGCAAGACTTGTTCCTGCAAAAAATTATGCTACAGCAGAGTTTAACAAGGGGGCCACCGATTCTAAAGAATTAACTACCCATCCACCAACTGCCTTCCTTGAACCTTGGCACTGTTTCTCACTTCCCCGGGGGTCCATGTCTCCGTGGGATGCTCGGCAGGCTTAGTTAATGATATGAATACTCATGCTACAGCAGAGTTCAACGAGGGGGGCGACCGATTCCAATGAATTCGGTCACCGTCTACCAACTACCTGTCCACCAACTGCCCGTCCATCAACTCCCATCATTGAACTTTGAGCCATTTCTCACTTCCCCGGGGGTCCACGTTGCTGTGGGATGTTCACCAGGCTTACTTAATGATATGAAGTCCTTCTGAGGTGTTTGTATTGAACTTGAATCCCGGGACTTGTAATATCTCATCGTCTCCCAAAACTCGGTTGGACTAACACTGAAATCCACTTAGGTTGGTATGACTTTTTTGTGACTTTTTTGTGTGGCGTTGTGATGGACTCAGGGGTCACTGCAGTGAAATCCAACATGTTAACATAGTTTAGGACGTGTGAATAGGCTAGAATCAGAAGATGAACACGACGCGTCTGTTAAATTAAACGCGCTTAAACTTTTGCCCAAGACATGTTTGGGGCCTGATAGTTGGGGTCAACGTGTCTTCTATGACTATAAAGTGAGTGAGTGCCTTAGCTATCTCGTCATACTTGAACATTGACAAAAATCCACCGTGTTCACCAACTCCCTCCCATGTCCACCAACTTCCCCTACATTAAACCTGGTTCAACTTCCGTCCCAGTGCGCTGGCCACCTGATAACTTGCAGGAACGAGTCTTGCATGCATATAAATTCTGGCAGTAACTCAGATCTGTGCTGTACTCACTCTGAACGCCCAGCGCGTCCACCAACTTCCTCCCTCTCGAGTCCACCCCAGATGTGCTAGCCGCCTGATAATTTGCAGCAACACAGGTCTCTCATGAATAGAAAGTCCTGCAGTAGATCAGATCTGTGCTGTACTCAAGGGCTTAAAGTATTTCAGTCTTTGGTCCACCAACTTCTTAATCATGGAATGGTTGTTTATTGTGCTGCTTCTACAGGCTCCACCAGTTCTACTAGCTCATCAAATGTACTCCATAGACCAACACCCATTACCCAACGGGCTTCCTTGCTCGCTAAATTCTCCCGGTATTCTTCAGGGTTCGATTCAGCCAACTCCGCCTCAGCCATGAAGTCGTTGTCGACATAGCAAGCAGGTCGAATGTGTGGGTGACAGCAGGGGCGTAGGCGGGGGTATTATGTCGACTGGCGAGCCAGCAAAGATGTGCCTGTTTGCGTTGACAAGGGGCCGGCTCTGGCTGAGAGGAAGTTAGTGGACGGGAAGTCGGTGGACACAGATCAGCACCCACATTCCATCCACTGGATCCACGTGAAGCCAATGCGGATGAGCTGTGAGAGGGTCCTCGGCGAGCATGGCAAAGAGGCGCCCGTTCGCATCAACAAGGGGCTAGCCCTGACTGAGAGGAAGTTAGTAGACGGGAGATGCGATGCGGGCACCTCAAGGTCCGTCTCCGTAATCGAATCTGTGGGAGACGGCAGGGGCGTAGGCTGTAGGCGGGGATATTAGGTCGACTCGTAAGCACTGCAAAGATGTGCCCGTTCGCGTCGACGAGGGGCTGGCTCTGGCTGAGAGGAAGTTGGTGGACACAGATCAGCACCAACATTCCATCCACTGGATCCACATGAAGCCAATGCGGATGAGCTGTGAGAGGGGCCTCAGCGAGCATGGCAAAAAGGCGCCTGTTCGCGTCAACGAGGGGCCAGCCCTGACTGAGAGGAAGTTAGTGGACAGGAGATGTGATGTGGGCACTTCAAGTTCCGCAATGACAACGGGGGTGGCACAGGGCCGCCGCTGCATTTCTTGTTATTCGGGGCGGAGGAGGGGTGGGGCTGGTAGCTCATGTATCTGTGGTTGCAATGGTGGTGTCCGAATCCGAGGTGTTGAGGTACGGCTCAGAGTCCTCAGGTTCCATGTCTTGCTGGTTGTCGGATTCAGCGCAGACGGCAGCAGCAAACGGTGTGAGGATCGAAAAGGTAGTGGCCTGGTAGAATTCGACAAAAACGCGCCCGCTTTGCGTCTTGAGGAATATGTGAGTACGTGCCCGAGAAGTTGGTGGACGGCTGACTTTTCTAGATGCCAGGACCAAAGCATGCATGTGAACTGCGGTCAGCGCAGTGAAAACGAACAGAGTAGGCATGAGGAATGAGTGAAAAGAGGCCTAGTGGGGGCACACACACCTCTGCAGCTTGGATGCGCAGAGGCAAGTAGCTGGCGATGCGGAGCCCAATTTGAGCTCAACGCAATGCACTCTCCGGGGTGTGGCAAGAAGGATGGGGTGAGGCAAGGAGAGGGGCTTACTGGGTCCTCTGGTTGGGTGAGGTGGTCGGGTGGTGGTGGTAGCCTTGAAGGGAGTTAGATGATGATCAACATCCAACACGCACACATGAACAAACAAAAGTAAGCCAGACGACAATGAGGCAGACACCGATGTCGGCCTTGAAACGGTTCTGAACGTCGCTGAGGATGGGAATGGTGCAGAGGAGGACGGACCATAGTGATGTTCGCGCCATTTATAGTACAGAGAAGTTGGTGGACACAAGAAGTTGGTGGACATATTGCTTGATCTTGTACAGTAGCCCCGCCCTGTTGTACCACTTATTATACATTTACTTAAAAATGGACCCCAATGTCGGACGCCCTACTTCTGTAGGCCGCATGCCGGACAGCGGGCTGCATTTTTCACTGGAAGTTGGTGGACTCCACCATGTCATGTTTTGCAGAATACATTGTGTTTAATCATATAGAAAACAATAAAACTATGATGGAACGTCAAAAGAAAAAAGAGAGAGAAAAAAAAAATTGAGAAATTTGAGGTCGGGGGTCGGGACGGCGGGCGGGGGCGTCGGGGTGATGTGCAGGAGTGGCGGTGTGATGTGCGGGACGTGTTGTTGATGGGGGAGGCAGTTTGATGGCAGCACGCACCCGTGATGGCAGTGGCGCTGGGGACGGAGTCGGCGGTGACGACGGCGGCGGCGACAGGTGATGAAGACGGCGGAGGGCGGCGGGGAGGGCGGTGGCCTCCGTAGAGGTAGTGTCCACAACCCGCCGTAGTTGGTGGACGGCCTTGAGCGATCTCCTAAGTCCCCCACATAAGGGATATAAGAGATTCCCGTGAAATCGCATTAAGCCCTCTAGTTAGAGGCTGAACCCCCCCCACGTTCAGCCTCTAACTAGAGGGGTTAGTGGGGCACATTAGGTGTGCAGATGAGTGCTGGCGCGTGCAGGCGCGTGCAACTGTGTGCAGCTGAATGCTCTTTACGTGCTGCATTGATCTCACTGCGTTCAGACCCCATGTAGACGCAGGGTGGTCCTACGTTGGGCTACCTGCGTCTACATTGGTCTACCCCCTGTCTACATTGGTCTACCCGGGTAGCCGTACGCCGCGTAGCCCATGGTGATCCTAGGTTGATTGGTTACGTTAGTCTACCCGCGTAAACCTCCCACGCACAACAGGCCCCGTAAATTCGAAAAATCGGCACCAAATCAGTGAAGCCGGGAGTTACTATGGTCGGGTTACATACGTCTACATGTGGCTATGTTGGTCTACGTTGGTCTACCTGTGTAGACCAACATAGACCCATGTAGCCCAACCTGCGTCTGCACACGTAGCCGTACATAGACCAATGAGTGTGTCTACCCCTACTGTAGAGTTTCATTCAATTCGGACGTCACAGGTCACAGGGCCCAAAATGTACGAACTTTTTCGGCCTGGTCACAGGTCACCGAGAGGATGTACGAATGTTCAATAAAAGTCACAAATTTGGCGGAAAATGGTTTAAAAAATCGAATTTTCGCGCGCCCGCAAGCGCGCTTGATCGAGGAAGCTACGGTGTTCTCACAAACCGGCATTTGTGATGTGATCGGCCTTTTTGCTACCGCTTGGTGGGGCGCGTGAAGATGCTGGATGTACGCTGCGGTGGCAGCTCCAATTTGATGAGTGCAGAGACAGGGAGGTCGCCGGCTGGTATTGAGAGCTTTTCCGGCCCATCCGGGATCTTGAGGACGTCGGGGAGTCCGCTCATTCTGAGAGGGCGGTGGGCTGACGGAAAAAAGAGACTGATGTAATATTGATTCATTAATATATTCCCTTTGGGGTGTTCTGCCGTTTCAGCCTTGCATTGAAGACTGAAGGTGTTTCTAAGACATATGAGGAGCTACTCTTGGGTTTCTGTCGTGATTTCAGGCCTTTTTGGGCTATGTACGAACTTTGTTTTTCGGTCACGGCCCGGGCCGCCAATGTACGAAACTCAAGTTCGGACAGTCGGGTCACAGGTCACATCCGGGTCCGAATTGAACGAACCTCTACAGTATGGTCTACCCAGGTAGAAGCACCCTGTGTCTACATGGGGCCTGAACGCAGTGTCTGCACTCCGGCTGCATTTGTGAAGATGCTTCTTGTCTTTCCAACTTGAGAATATTATGACTCCGTGCTGGGCGCGTGCAAAATCAACTCAACATTCTGTCGGTTGGCTCGATTGGGAAATTGCCTATTCCTATTTAAATTTAAAAGTGGGAGAGGAAGAGGCAGAAATAAGAATGGAATGGAGGAAAAGGTAGAATGGAGGTCAAGAAGCGGACCTACTTACATGTGCCCTCACCCTAATGTTCAACACATGAATTCTTTCAGCGACAATGAGATGACTCCCGAAGAGGTAAATCAAATGACCCGAAGCCACTAGTGGTCGTAGTAAGCATTTCCGCTCCGGAGTCCAAGGTCAATTTGACAAAGGCTAGAGTTGAAGCTCCTAGGCTGAAATGCTCCAACAACAGCAAATTAATTGTATTTTCTGCAGTAAATTCAACATGGCCGAGATGGCCGAACCACCCCGCAACAAATATTGTCCTTCCACTCAAGTCTACTTGTGCAGAGTCAGTAACCGCAAATCAATAAAAAAAACACCGTGTAACCAAGAAATAATAAGAAATAGGCGGAGAAAGGAAGAAAAAATTCTTCCTATGACCGAACCCCGAGTCGAATGGGATCTTCTGGAACCGATCACGGAGCAGGATTGGAGACAAAAAACAAATCGAGTTGAGTGCAGCAGAGTGCAGCACTCGTGCTGCATTGGTTCAGCAAGAGTTCTGCACGAGTGCAGCACAAATACGGAATGCGTGCAGCATCGGCGTTGCACACCTTACAGAATGTCAGTTTGGATGCAGCACTGGTGCTAGTGACGTGCAGGGAGTTGAATCGGATTGAAGGCTACGGCAGCATCAGTGCTGGACTGATGTTGGAACGAGGAAGCACGCGTTTGCACGCGGGTGCACGTGTTCTGCATCGGCGAGCACGCACTGCACCAGTGCACACTCGTTTAAACTGGGCTTTTGTCCAGTAAAAGCTGTCATAACTTTCCCTGGTATTTGCCCCCTGCAAACCTTGTGCAATCCTTGGTCGACCAGGGAACGACCCGACGTGCATCCGTGAACGCACTGCGGCCGTAACCATATATTAATTGCAGCCGTCTGGCTTCGGCGCAGCCGCGCAAACTGGAAGCGCGCGCGACGACGCAGCGAGTTGTCTCTGGGCGCCAGTCCCGATTTATATAGAGGTGGTATTTTTTTAAAAAAATGTGGTATAACTGGCTCTAACGACTGGCAGCTCCCTGCCCGAGACATCAAGCATTAAATACAAGGATGAGAAACGGCACAATGTACAGATGGGGCAAAATGGGTGATTGCTGAGATCTTAATGACAGGTACATCTACGTCATGACAGAAACAGTAGTTCAAGAATGCGCTAGGAAGGAATCATAACGAGTTTAAAAATAATTTTTTAAGACTCGTAACACGCTTTCCTCTAATTCAAACAAGGCGAGAAAATCATTTGGTGCTCATTTGTAACTAGGCGTTTGCAAAACACCTCTATTGCTCGGTTTTATTTGAATGCGATCAGCTACTGTTGACTTCAAATTGGCCTACGCGTGGCCAAGTAGTGATGGGAAAGTTCGGTTCGGTTCAGGTTCGGGGTACTTTTGCCTGAACCCCGAACCTGAACTTCGGTTCAGGTTCAGCAATTTGCTGAACCCCGAACCTGAACCTGCGGTTCAGGTTCAAACGGTTCGGTTCGGCGTTCGGAGGAGTTCGAACCCCCCAACCGAACTTAATTTTTCTGCCAAAGAAAATGGCTGCACCAAGTGCTTGCAGCCGTCCCACCATTCAGACGGCCTCTGGAACCGTTTGCTGTAACAGCTTACAGCATACATAGGAGCACTGGAGCTTATTCAATATCCAGCTGTTCACATTATCTACATGTAGCATTCTTCGTCGTCCATTTCCATCGTGTCGGTGAAACCATAGTGTTCAGCATCCAACTCCGCAATCAAGGCATCCATGTGCTTGGCCGCGTCCTCGCCGGCACTGATAAGACGGTTGCGGTAGTGTACGCACTTTTGAGGAGCACTCGAGGATAACAGAGACGAAAACGCGTGCCGACCGGGCCCAACAAAACTCGATACGTACATTCGAATGGACGGCACATTCGATCATGCACGGCACATTCCCACAGAATGTACCGTATTTGATCTCGGCTAGCGCTCGGTTAGCAGTTCGGGTTCGGGTATCGGTTAGGGTTCGGGTTAGCGGGTTAGCGGTTCGGGTTCGGGTTCGGGTTAGAGGTTACTAGAGGTTTGGGTTTGGGTTTGAGTTTGGGTTAGAGGTTAGAGGTTAGGGTTCCGGTTCATGTCAGGGTGAGGGATGTATCTAAAAAAAAGTGGATCGGGACTTGTGTTTTCAACTCACAGGGATTTTGATGGGGGATCACAAATCAAACCCGGCACATCAAGGTGAATGTGCCGTCTTTCGCGCATTTTCCGGCGTATGTGCCGAGCATCCACATGTGCCGGTGTATCGAGCTTCGTATGTACTCGTGCCGACCGCGCGTGAATCGGGAACGTGATTATGAGCACAATAACAGCCAATGGGAGACCTCCCTGAGGCTGATACGCGGTTACTTGGGCGGATTTATGCGTGTCTTGCTGCTGACGGGGTTGGTACACACGGGAGAGACGCGTTGATTGCCCTCGTTTGGGTATAAATTTGTACAAAGACCGGCTTGATATCGGCATCAGGTTCGGCGGTTCGAACGGGTTCGAACGGGTTCAGCAAAATTCCTCCTCGTCCGAACGCTGAACCGAACCTTAGGTTCAGGTTCGGGCATTTGACTGAACCTGAACCTGAACTTCGTGTTCAGTTCGGTTCAGTTCGAGTTCGAACCGAACTTTCCCACCACTATGGCCAAGGAGCAAAAAAACATGTCGTCCAGGCCGGTATGCCGCCGCCGCAACGACCAAGCAGCTTCCACGGTTCACTGGGAGCACAATCGACTCTCTGACTCTGCTCTCTTTCAGTCTGTTGTTTTCGATCGGGAAAACGGCGCCTTCGTTTGGTTTTGAGACCTGGGACATGAGACGGTACCAGGAATTATGAATGCGATTTGGTACTTAGTGCGATAGGAACGTGAAAGCAAAACTTTTATAAAACCGTTGTTCAAGGCCTTTTCACAGCATCTCGCGAAGCTCAAGAGAATTGAGTACTATGTGTTCGGCCGATCATAAAGACGAGGATCGGCCGAGATCCCGAAGTGACGGCAGGTCATCGCTTTCAAACTCCGCTCATTCGCTCTTTCTCCCAACCACGTCTGGGTGCTTCCCATATCAACTGACGTCTTGGACCCTCGCCTCAACGCTAGACTTGAAAGGCTCACTGGATTCACTCTCCGTTCTCGAAGTCGAAATCTGCCATCGATCACTGATCAGTAACGATTACCTGGAAAAAATGCAAAGTGACGCGTCATTAATCCACCTCACCTTCCGGAACCAGAAACCCTCTCATTGGTTGTCAGAATTCCTCTAGAAAGAACTACCGTTCTGGATCCGTCGAGCTTTGATTCCAAAACGCCGCTCAGCAGACGTTCCAAATTAGTTTCCCTTGGCGACTATCCGAAGCTACACTTCTTCGTTGCTTGGGCCTATGGCCACCACTACACCGACGGAACCGAGGCATTCTTCACACTTAACCTCGTGGGCTAGAAAAGCTCCGTATGTCTACAGGCCTTCCAAAATCCTTCGGAGAACCCCCAAGAAGCCCTCTTGACGCGCATCCATCGCCTCGCGTAACCTTCTTGCGCATCCATCCCGGCAATCTGGCCGCTGTTGACTCACTAGATTCCCCGGATCAACCCCGGATCGTCGGACGCGAGGTGCGACTGCTCTTCCCGTCGCACTAACTTTTGTGGCCTCTCCGCTGGTCTTCCTGGATTCGACTGGACTGGTTCATTACACGACGCATCTCGCCGTTTATATGACGGCTGTCGGGCAACACGACGCATCTCGCCCTTCCTATAACAGCGGTCGGGCACATAAAACGGCCTTTCTCACTCCTCCTCCTCTCCTCCTCCCATTGCTCCGTCATGCGTCTTCAAACCACTCCACTCGTTCTCGAATACCCGCGGAATGGCCGCGATCCTGCTGGCCGCGTCCTGAAGATGACCACCAACCGTTATTGGACCAACGAGTCTGTCATTAACGACGAAGGATTCAGTCTGATATTCGCGCATTGTATTGGAGCTCGTCCGTTTAGTTCCACTCGCCACTGTGCGCTTCTTAACATCCCGCAGACAAGGAGCAATGGGAACCCGTTATCGAGCAAACCTTCCGGACCCAGCAATCCAAACCAAAGCATCATCGCGTGCGGGAGGCGTGGGCCTTCGACTGGCAGAACCACGGGGACGCTGCGCTACTCAACCGTGATCTGCTCGTAAACAACCGCGCTTACGGTGTCTGTGCGTCCTCGTCGCCCGCTTGACCATCGTACCTATTGTCCGCTAACCCATGCTCTTAGCGGCATACGAATGGGGCGCCGCAATCGCCAGTTTTTTCCGCTCCCCACGGATGCAGGGCAAACACATAGTTGCGATCGGGCACTCCGCAGGCGCGGGAGCGATGTAAGTGATCGTCAGGCGATTTATTCACTTCCGCGCACCGTGTACCCTTGACGTCCCATGCAGGCTAGTGGCGCTCAAGACCATTGCGCTCTCCAATATCCCGTACGTGTCGCTCGTGTTGGTGGAGCCGACGATGGCGAGCCCTGCCATGTTCTACCGCCATATCGCGGACTCGGTCACGGCGGTCGTTGCAGCCACAATGATGCGCCGCGAGCGATGGAGGTCACGCGATGATGCGTTCGCGTGGCTGGCCCGCCGCGCGCCGTGGAAGCGTTGGGACAAACGCGTTTTGCGCAGCTTCATCGTGCGCGGCCCATGGTATCCTTAGCCCCTACTCCTACTCACTCAACTCTTTATACCACAGGAACACGGACTGGTTGACACCCCCGACGGCGACGTTACACTCAAATGTGACCGCCGTCAAGAGGCCAGCGCATTCCCCGACGTGCATCCGCACTTCTCCGCGGTCAACGAGCTGACGCGCATCTGCCGCGACGTGCCCATACACATTGTTTGGGCTTCGCGGAGCGAGCTCATGTGCGTATACTCTTTTCTATCTTTCTTTCTTTCATCGTTTCTTCGACATTCTTCCTCGCTCCACGGCGGCACTAATTCACCCCACGCTGCAGCCCACGAATCGTTCAAGACTCGCTCTCCGATGCCTCAGAAGGCCGGCACGTCGCTTCGATTACGCGCCTCGAGGGCGGGCATATGGTGTGTCCCTTCTTTCCTTTTGACCATCCCTTTATGTCCTCCCTGCCCTTAACTCCGTGGTTCGATTCAAAGACTAACCCCCGGCATCAATATTTCAGATCGTCCAAGAAGCCCCCGACCGCATTGCGTCAGCGATCTGCAGCGTGCTCGACGCCGCGGCTGCACGCGTGGGCGTTGACTGTCGGGCACGGAGTAGGCTGTAACCGAGCTCTGATCTACGATGAACTGCGTATATCTCTTTATGGGTTTACGTGTAACTGAACGCACTGAACTTGGAGTTGGGTTGGAGCTGCTTCTTATGTACTACAATTGATGTCTGGAATATGTTGGAATCATAGGACGGAAATGCAACTGGTCGTTATCAATCCCAAATCAGTGGTCACAACTGAAGCCCAGATGTTTTCTGAGTGAATGGCTGCGTGGGTGCGTACTCAAATATTCCGGCCCGCCAAGTTCTCCGCCTTTGGCGCCCTTCCTTCACGCTTTGTTGCATACCTCAAATCTCGGCAGATTCTGCGTTCGCGGACGACCGATGATACGCTCACGGCGCGTCTGAGTGCTGCGCGAGCCAAACAACACAACACCGCTGGGATAATGGTTGCAAGACTGGCTGCTCGGAGGACGGCCGGGAAGGTAGTATGCGAGGTGGTCAATCCATGCTCAGAACTCGAGTCGGCAGGAAAAGGTGTGTAATAGATATGGGAGGTATGGTTGCCGGTGAGTCGACGGGCGGCGATGGGTACGATGAGCGAGAAGGACAAGATAAGTGAAGCGTGGACGACGAGGGACGAGATGAGAGCGTAGACAGAGGCAAGCATCGGCGGCGACGAAGGACTAAGGCGGCATGCGGAATTCGGGGGTAACTCGATGGGTACTATTCGGTCGGTGGCTTCTCTGTTCTCCCTTGATACAAGGTGAGCAGTAAAGTATTTGTATGTAGGAGGCAATAGGAGAATTATGAATCAAATCCCTGGAGGCTGTACAAATTTTAGTAGCTAGACACGGCGACGTCGGAAATATGTATCAAATCTAAGACAATGTTACCATAAACTGAATAAAACCATAATTTCCGGGTGTGGCTCAGGAACAAATGGTGTCGGAGGAAAGCGATACATGCGTGCTAAATGTGTCGGAAATGTCGGAGATCGCGTGAATTAATTGTGTCAAAGCCGCATATGTCCATGTTTGTATCGGAAAGATCGGACCGGCGGCATGATTCGGCATGATTCGGCGCTCAGCGGCTAGCGGTGCTCATCATCTCCTCCCAACTGAAAAAGTGACCGTCCTCGGTCACTACCGACGACGGCAACAATCCAGCAAGAAGAAGACGACAAGGGAACGATGGGAACGACTCGAAGGCGGGGGAAGCGCGGGCGGAGGCGGATGGAAGTCAAATGCGGGGAAACGCGGAAGAATGTGTCGGTGCGTCGAAGTGGGGGTCCTCCCAACTGAAATATTGACTCGTTGGACGTTCTAGCGCTCGCATGATGAATCATGGTCGAGATCAAGGGCAAGAAGTCGATAGAATGGCAAGAAATGGTGAATAAATCAAGCTGAATGTCGTGGATGTAATGGGCGGGTAAACTCTGCGCAAGAATTCTGGGGCAATGCTGGTGCTATGGCGACGATCTTGGGGTGACTCGGGTGCTGAAACGACCTGGATCTGGGGCTACAACGCGCGGAACGGGCGGCAAACCGTGCGGAAGGTCTAAATCTGCATCAATTCTCGGTGGCGCGGACTCGGTGATCTCGTGGACTGAAACTCGAGAACGTGGGGGCGCGAACGACGTGGGAGACGTGGGGGATAACTGGGCTCGATGTGGACTCGCTGCAACTCGATCTGGGGGCTCTGGACAAAACTGCATTGGCGGGGACTCGAAATCATCGCAAAATGATGTGCAAGATTGCGGCGCTGCGAATATCGACGGAGGTGGGCATGACTGCGTGGAATACGATGTCTGAGGGTCGAGGGGTGATGTGGGCAATGACTCTGGGGCAATGCTGTGCTGGAACGACGCTGGAACCGTGCTAGGGAATGCTGGTGCAGCAAAATCTCGAACTTCGGCGGCAAATACCGGCTGAATCTGCGGCGCGATGGTGCTGTGCGGCTGCGATGTGGAACGCGAAAGCGAAGGCCTGGAAGGCGCTGGATAATTCGACAGCGGTGCGACGCGGGGCTCGTGTGATGCGGGAGCGCGAGGAACGCGAGATCGAAGGGCGGCAAGCTCGGCTTCAAGAACTGCAATACGACTCTGTGTGGGCA
Organism: Mycena alexandri; assembly: GCA_029233265.1. Taxonomy (NCBI): domain Eukaryota; kingdom Fungi; phylum Basidiomycota; class Agaricomycetes; order Agaricales; family Mycenaceae; genus Mycena; species Mycena alexandri. The sequence goes on along the minus strand of JARJCM010000107.1, from coordinate 285,740 downwards.
GCGTGGGTGCGATGGAACGAGTCGGGGAGGGCGCTGGCGCGGCGGAATCGGGTGCGCGGGATGAGTGCGATGTCGGCGATGACGTGGGGTGCGAACGCGGCGCGGAAACGACGTCGGGGGAGTGCAAAACAGGTGCACAATTAACTGGGTTCTCCATATGCCACGCATTAATGCGAGCGCGAAGGTCTGGACCTGGGATACGATGCGGGACGAAAAGGCCCGAAGGGAGGACGATTTTTCCCTCGGCATTATGTCTGCAAATACCGGCGCGAATATCTGCGGCAACAAGCGGGCAACGAGCGATGAAGTGCGTGGGATCGCTGCAATACGAACACAACGCGGAACGAGGCGGCGAAGGCAGCGAGTCGAGACGTGGAGCGACGGGGGATGACTGCTGCGATGAAACGAGGCGCATCAACTCGTTAACGGCGTCGATGAGGGCAGCGATGGTCGAATCTGCGGGTGTGGGCGTGGGAAGCTCGGGCGATGGAGGCGCAGGCGTAGGCGATGGAGGAAGTAGGAACACAAAATCAATGGCGTCGCGGAGATCACTGAGTGGGTAGGTATCATCGGGATGTACGTCGGGGAATTTGATGTGGAGGTGTTCGAGGGCACGATACCAAATACGCGAGGGAACGGCGTGAGCGAAAATTCGACTCTGTTCAAAAACGGAAAGGCGGTGTTTAGCGCATAAAAATGAAGATATCGTGAGGAACGTGCGATAAAATTCCAGGAAGCGCGCGCGGGACGGCGAGTGGTGGGACGAAAACTCGGCAACAAGAGCATCGAGATCAGTGCGTGAATATCTGCGGCTGGGATCGGCTTCGGGATAAAGGCGAAATATCGCGTCGGTGAACTGCGCAAATGACGCGGCGGGATCAGTGAACTCGGGAACGGTCTCCCAAAGATCCTGGTCATCGAGGCGGAGGAAATAGGTAGCGTGGAATTTCTTCTGCAAATTGTCGGTGATGCTGGAGCGCGAAAACAGATAGTCGAGGTCGGAAAAATATCTGCGGAGTTCCCGGGGGCGGTGCGAATCGAATACTGGCGCTATGCAATCGTTACGAGCGGGCATCGGCGGGGTTGGCGAGACTGAAGCGGGCGGCGGTGGCGAAGGCAATGACGGCAGAGGAAAATTGTTGGAGGGAGTAAGCGAGGTAGGAGAGGCACGAGTCAAGTCTGAATCGATGGTTGAGACCCCTCGCGGTGGGCTCCAAAATGATACGCTCACGGCGCGTCTGAGTGCTGCGCGAGCCAAACAACACAACACCGCTGGGATAATGGTTGCAAGACTGGCTGCTCGGAGGACGGCCGGGAAGGTAGTATGCGAGGTGGTCAATCCATGCTCAGAACTCGAGTCGGCAGGAAAAGGTGTGTAATAGATATGGGAGGTATGGTTGCCGGTGAGTCGACGGGCGGCGATGGGTACGATGAGCGAGAAGGACAAGATAAGTGAAGCGTGGACGACGAGGGACGAGATGAGAGCGTAGACAGAGGCAAGCATCGGCGGCGACGAAGGACTAAGGCGGCATGCGGAATTCGGGGGTAACTCGATGGGTACTATTCGGTCGGTGGCTTCTCTGTTCTCCCTTGATACAAGGTGAGCAGTAAAGTATTTGTATGTAGGAGGCAATAGGAGAATTATGAATCAAATCCCTGGAGGCTGTACAAATTTTAGTAGCTAGACACGGCGACGTCGGAAATATGTATCAAATCTAAGACAATGTTACCATAAACTGAATAAAACCATAATTTCCGGGTGTGGCTCAGGAACAAATGGTGTCGGAGAAAGCGATACATGCGTGCTAAATGTGTCGGAAATGTCGGAGATCGCGTGAATTAATTGTGTCAAAGCCGCATATGTCCATGTTTGTATCGGAAAGATCGGACCGGCGGCATGATTCGGCATGATTCGGCGCTCAGCGGCTAGCGGTGCTCATCACCGACCAATCTCATTTTCAAGGAATCGAACTCTCCTTTGTGTGCTGTGGACAACGTTTACGCACCCTTTACGCGGCGGCTGTTGCTTAGATGTCCGAGTCGCCGAGTCGCCGAGTCCAACAAGACTATTCCTCGGACGTCGCTCTGCGGTCTCTTGATTCGACTGGATTTTTCATTTTTCATCCACGCCCACATCAAGGCGGCCGACCGTAACTTGACTAGTGGCCCCTCCTATCTCTTCCTTCCTCTCACCGCTTTTCAAAACGAGCGCTTTGATTGGCCGTACGGAGGCAACGCTCCCAATGCTTGGAACTCATCGCAGAAGCTCCTGAGCTCATGTTAACCTTCACATTCAGTCGGAGATAGGAATCCTCCCGCCCAAGATACTGCAACAGATGGGTAAACTTGCAGAGTCGGTGTTGTCCGTTGCCTTCACATTTTACAACTAATTCAGAACCCTCTTCAAAATCCATACTTTCGTTGAGATGCAGCAGGATGACAAGCTCAAACAATGATTCAGGCAGAGTGAAAGGAACAGACTGTTCAAGGATTGTCGCAAAAGGTTGGACTTGGCTCTGGAGGTCTTCAAGGTGAAATCTCAGAGGACCTCCCCGGAATCGATCGGCGCCGGAGCGGTTTTTGCGACGAACCATTCATTTAAAATTAAGCACACAGCTCCGGGCGTATCGGAGGCCCAGGGTATGGATACCGCACAAGTTCCTCCATAGTGTGCGGGTCCTTCTCGTAGTATCTGCACCAGTTATCATAGTCTGCCATGTAAATCAAGAAGTGAGCGCCAGTTAATCCATGAAGGAAGCTAACCTACCCGATTTTCTGGAACCTGCGTCATTGGCTGAACCCTCAGAATGCGGAAAATCTCCCAGTGTATTGTTGCTAGCTGTAAAAGAGTGAAATTTCCGGCCACTTATACGGTGCAGGGATGAATTACCCCGATCTTCGTTGACAGACTCATCGACGACGACATCGAGGAGGGGAAGACCCAAATATTCAGCGGCAGCGGTGGTCGTCGGATCGAATCCATTATCCAGCTGGATCTTCTTGGCGACCTCATGATGATGTAATTCCCACCGCGGCATGGACATGGCAATATTCCAGCTCATTCGAATTTTAAGTGCTCCAGGGGGGATGAGGTCCGTTTGAATGGTGTCAGCGTCTGTGGACCAATATATTTCCGGTTCGTTGATGCTTCCCTCTCTAAGGAGAGGCACTTGAACGGAAACATATATGTTCTCCGGCAATTCGTTTAGTATAGCCCGGGCCTCTGGAGTACCAGGAAGGTGTTCCACGACCATTTCCCAGTGCAGTTGAAGGCTGGTATGATTTGCTTTCGATTTATAAGTTAACGAAATACTGACAGAGCAGGGAAGATTAGCTTACGGACTATGAATTCATCGGGAGTACACGTTCGAAAGACTGATTTCGGAACAATCGAGCTTGCTTGTGCCAACCAAGAGTCAGATATATCGGGCACTAGCCTTCCGAATTCGATGTCGGCATCAAAGAGGTAACCACATCGCACTTGGAAGTCGGCTGAGCGCCAAAGCCACCTTCGCGATTTGCCTAAAAGGGGCACGATGAATCTAATTCAAAGTCAACGGTGAGGAAGTTATAACACGGAGGTATCTCACTGAGTGGTGCTGGATTTCGGTCTCTCGACTAATGTGCAATGCAAATTGTCTACCAGGGAGTCAGCAGATATTTCGGTGGCAAGTCGCTCGTACCTAGTGTCTCTTCATCCGGCTGTTCGTCAAAGGCTGCCTCGGGATTGTAGCCCACAGGGAAATATGCGTGGCTGAAGGAACGGGGGCTCCAGGAATCATCCACAGTAATTTTCCGGCGCGGAATTTTTGCCACAACACCGCCGTCTTGATGGTGAACGGCTCCTCGAGAGGTAAGGGTCTCAAATATATTAACGAGTGGGAGGTCCGTCCGATACAATCTTCCTCCTCGGCCCAGTGATTCGAGGGAATACAAACGATTCGTCATGGGGCGTTTGCACTCGGGACCATCTATTGCCGGGTGATCTATCTGGAACATGGCTATCAACCATTGCAGGAAAGGGCTGTACTATGTGCTAGTCAGGACAAGAACAAAAACGAACTGCGAAACACCTACACTCTCGCGAAGTCGAAAGTTAGATGGCCGGTCGGTGTGTGAAATGACTATTTTGCCATGAGCTTGGGGATTCACAAGGGCAAACTCGAGGGAACAAAAGCGATTCCACAATTGAGAGACATCTGAGACCTTCAATTATGTTCAGGTGGGCACGATAAAAAAAAGGGAAATGACAGCACCACATTTAGTTCCCAGGCAACGATCGCCTCCGCGTTTGGAAGAGATTTTGCATACTCATCGAGTGTCCAAAACTCTGCATCATCGCATCAATACCGAGACTCAGGGGATAGAGGTTATCTGACCTCCATGGAAGACGAGAGATCTCAGCCGAGGAGAAGAACAAAAGCCAAACAACTGCGGTAAATGAGGAGAACTTGGGAGTCGATGAATTTCCGATCTGCGCAAGAGCTGAGCTTGCTCACGGTGAGTTGTCCGCCAAGAAAGACAAGAATTCTTTCCACGACTTTTGCAAAATCGTCGTTTGAGCTCAGGCGGTATGAGTAACGTATTTGTCTCACCTCTGTTGAACCTGCGCCTTCATAAACCCGGACCGTATGGATTGAGCCCTTAACAGTTGCCTTGTAATCTATCCAGGATGCAGGTCTTTTCCCCCGGCTTTGGAGGTCCCACTCGACAAAATTGGTGCGCCGTGCGGTGTTGAATTCGAGATGGATATCACCGAGTTTCAGGGCATGGAACTCAATTGATACCCTTTAGTAGCGGAGATACCGACGGGGAAGAAACTCACATCCTTCTCATACGGAGCTAGATCATGCAGGACGTGCTCTGGCGCAGGTCCCCCGAGGGAGGGGCGCTGGTTGGCGAGGTTAAGTTGTAACTTCAGGATCCCAGCTTTGACTATCGCAACGTCGTCCGCAACGCTCGCCAAATCCATGCGACCCCCGGTAGCCGCAACGAACTAAATAAAGCTTAAGCGTGCCGCGAGATGAAGAAGCGCTTTCAGCCCACCGTTGCATTGGCGCGGAGATCATCGACCTGGCGCGTGAACTGAGCAATCCGGTCCCGTATATTTTGCGAGTTCAAATATTTCCTGAATTTCGAGGACGACCAATTCCTCGACATAGATTCTAGATCTTTGGAGATTTGAGTCAGATGCCTGCAGCAGTTGCTCAATAACAAAGTAAATCGCTCGAGATCTGATCGTACACTTCAAATTCCGTGCAAACTCGCCGAAAATTGGGACTTTCAATGGTCGGATGCGACTCCATTTCGTCGCGTAACAGCGTCATGATCGCAACCACCGATTCTGCAAGATATATGAGGTCTTCGCTAGATTTACCGACCATCTGAGGGAAAATGAGCAATGGACTCGTTTTCTCGTCGTATACCCCTACCTGAATGAGCTCGAGAAGGGCGAGGCCAGCTCCGAAAGCCGTGCGGACATATGGAAATGGGACGCAGTCCGCCACAGCGACTAGGCCTTTGGAAACAGCGATAAGGGGAGAGACCCAGTTCATGGGAGCAGCAGGGCGGAAGATTCGAAGCAGGGGCATGGCGGGGGAGAGTCAGAGTATTCGGCGCACTGTAAACGCCACGCGTACACAGCGAAGTGATAGTAGGTAGGCGGCGTGCCGACTCCGCGACACTCGGGATACACAGCATACTTCCGGCATGCACGGATAAGTTCGATGGCCAGGTCGTGTTTCCCTCCTCGAAGACTCGTACGTTGGATTGGCAAACCATTGCTCACAAGGCTTTCAAGGTCCTGATTTTCAGCATATTTTCAAGAGAATTTCAAAGAAGTGACCAATTTGCGGTAGGAGCGGCTGGAGCGGAGATTGGGGAGTCATGCAGCCTGTGTGCCTCAGATATTTATGGTGGAAACGGGCGGAAACGCAGATTTTTGCAACGGCGGCCAAACGGCGGCATGGTGGCAACATGGTGGAGGAAAGCGTGAAGCGATAGCATCATGACGCCGAGGCCCGCAGGAGCATCGGCCGAGAATTTATCTCACGGCTTGGCAACTGCCACTTGGCTTCCTCCCTTCTTGTCTGGTTCCGCCTTTCCGCCTTTGTTCAAACCAGCGGTAGGCAACCATCTTGCTCTGACCCTGTGCCGACTACTTAGGAGCATGATGTCAACGTTGAATCCCCGGGGCCCGACTGAGCCCGCCGCTCGATTACTGCCATTGCAGCGTCTGTGACACTGTCTACGCGAGAGACTAGCCCGCCATACGCATGGCCCACCTGAGCGGGTAGAGGCGGAGCTCAATGGCGTACACCATCTTGATCTCAACCCAACTCCCGAGGAAGATTCCTGTGGAGAACTCTCTCCCCGCGCCAACGGTTGCGCTCGAGGATATGACAAATCTGCGCCGCAGTCTTTTACCTGCACCCCATCCCTTTTCCGAAATGCTGAGACTTATCCCTTTAGCATCCCTTGCGGGCGCCTATGGGTGCATTTGACCTTCCCCTCAACTCGATGCCCTATAATTCCTCCGCTGGGACCAGGACAAGAACACAATCACGGAATTCGTGCCAGAACCAGGGCGGGTTGGATTCGCTGTAGTGGACGACCTGACGCTCGCTAACACGTCCTGCATTGACATCAGCAGCTCAACGGCGCATTTCGATGTTGCAGAACTTGTCGCTTTCGATTAATAGGGTCTAGGTGCGTAATGCCTCACAGTGACGCGACTGTACCTCGAAGAGCCACGCTTGACTTCAATTTCATTTTTTGTCGCACTAGCTAATTCCTTCAATCCGTGTCCCCCTAGATAGGTCTCCGGACCCCGATTCAGGTATTAGCAGAGCTTTAAAAAGGAATTACATATAAAACATTCGACCAAGTCCCTTAAACTTCAACCACAACACCATCCGTGGCCCACTCGCTCGCATGAAACTCGCGCGTCCATCGGCGCCCGCCGAGATCTACGAGCTCGAGCACGGAGTATACTTCTTCCACACCGCGAGCCATTCGCGCGTTGCCGCCACGGTCGGGGGTGGCGGCACACTGCGCTGCCACGCATCCTCATCCCACTTTCGAGGCCTCCAGGGGTCTCTGAAGTGACTGGGTGTCGGTGCCTGCCATACAGCGTCCTCTGGACGCGCTTGGATGAGTGGCGTGTCTAGTCTGGGCATGTGGTCGAGGGGTTGTGGGCCCAAATTGAACAGGAACTCCTGCGCTGGCACAATCAGTGGCGACAAAAGAAAAACGACAAGAGAGACGCACCTCCCCCGGCGCCGAGTATCGGTGGACAATTTTATGTAATGCGCTTGCACTCGGTAAAGCGGTGAGCGATCTCGCAGAGGACGTCGTCGTCCAAGCGGATCAGCGTGAGCTCGATACTGCGAAGTGACCGCGCATGGAGATGTGCGAGGACGCGAAGCGCCGTAGGGCTGGAGATCTCGTCCGTCAATGTGCACTCCACGATGTGCGCCGCTGAGTTCGCCACAGCGCTCGCGGTCGAAGCGGGGTCCCGGAACACTTCCAAGAGCGGCGCATTCAGCGCAAAAACGAGTCCACATGGCCGTTTCGATATGCCGACGGCGGCCTAACACGTTGAGGCTTTCAGGGAGTGGTGTTTGTGGCAGAGGAGCATACGCCTGGCGCACGATCTTGGCGGCTGATGCTCAGAGGAGATGGTCAAGGCTTTGAGTCCACCGAGGAGCGCAAGCGGAACGATGGTCAAATTCTGTCTGTGCAAGGCCCAGCGCTCTAGGGCTTCCACAGCATTACCCTCCTGGTCAAGTGCAGCAGGAGGTCCGTCATGGTGAATGGCATCAGTGGCGGCGATGCCGACCGGCGGACCGCAGAAATGTAAGCGCAGCCGCCATAAACTCGGTAGATTGGTGGTTGCCGTGTGCAGCTCTCCGGTGATACGACCGTAGCGAATGGTCAAGGAGGACAGATTTGTGTGGGCATGTAGTCCTGAAAATAAATTTCTCTGTATCGTCGCGTCTGAGGGAATTTAAGTAGCTTTACCAGAAGTGGGAATTACAACAGCGGCAGTGAACCGGCCTGAATCCTTGTGCAATCGAATATTCAGCTCTCGCACGCGGTGACGGCGTGGATTTGTGCGCCAGGAGTTTAGACGCTGCTGCACGTCGTCTGCGGGTCCCACTCCTCCTTTAAATTCGGCGCGACCCCGTCGTGGAATGTTTCATTGTCTTGAACGAGAAAATGTGCAGAAGGACTTGTGGGGGAAATCTCGACATCCTGCGTCCGAGGGGAAAACTGCTTTAGACCGGCCGTGGTAAGCTGATTTATACAGCCGGAAATACATGAGACGAGCCGCGGCGTGATCTGAAACATTTCGCTCAACCTTTGCAACTCAAGTCGCATTTCGTTTCGAACGTTCAACTCGGAGTATATCGGCCGCCGACGGCTGATTCCCGGATATTTCCATGTTGATCTTGGCACAACTTGAACAACTCAACATCGCATGCTTTTCCTTCTTTGGCTTCCAGGACCCCAGGCAATCCACAGCAGATTCTGGCACCACTTCAGGTTTAGACTCCGTGGTTGGCCTCGTGGTTCTTGAATTGCAACGTCTTGGAGCCAACTTGGAGCTCTAATGAGACACGGGTTCAACGTTCAGCGCCCAGGCTTTCCACTCGGGCACTCTTTGACAGTTCGACTCTTCCTGAGACCCCAAGTAATCCCTTGTGATTGACCTGTTAAGGATGGGTGCTGAGCGCTGAGCATTTATACGGGCCATGCTTCAAGCGTTATCTTCTCGAGTGTGCTTTCTTTTGCGCAATCCGGTACCTCTCAACTCCTCTTGTCAGTGGTCGCCTCCAAACCGAATAATTCCTAGGCGCTTCGGAAAACGCCTATGTGATTCGGTATGGCGTCGATATGGGCCAGAGACCGAAGAAAGTACAGAACCTCGGAATTTCTTGTTGCCATCTGTATTGCGCCCGATAGTCCCATCATTCGTATTGGCATGTTCCGTCGTATATGAGCATCCAAATGGAAGAATGAACCTGCGAAACCTGACACGGGATATTGCATCCGTAGGTCAGGTTCAGCAGAAGCTCACGACCCCAACACTGGATCAACGTCGGTGCATTATACGCGTTCAGCAGATATGTATTGGATCTGTTGCTCAGTCCCATCCACCGGATCCCAGACAAGCGATACCGGAGTTTCCCCATAACAGCCATTAGGTCCCACGCAGCCTCGGTGGCTTAGGGTCGGCTACAGGGCTTATAAGACGGGTCCTAAAGCCTGTCTTGAACGATCGACTATCATGGGTTTCTCAAACACTCTACTTTTCATTGTTGCGGCTGCATTCACGGGAACTTCCGCTCTGTTCTTGCCGGCCGGCGACGTCTCCTTCCCTGGCAACGCTACTTTACCTGGCGCCCTGTCTACTCGCGGGGTACAGGCACCCGGCCAGGGCACATTCGACGGCTTTTTCTGGACGAGCTTCGTGACTTCAGGCTTCAACGTCGTCTTTACCAACATTGCTGGAGGGCAGTACGAGGTCCGGGAAGGGTCAAGTGCTTTTCAACCGCAAACCGATGATTTTTGTTAGGTTCAATGGCAAGGGAGCGGCGATTTTGTCGTCGGGCAAGGGACCAACCCCGGAAGCAAGTCCGCGTGAGACAGGCTTTTTTTCTCGGAAACGGTTCCGATTTGAACTCAATGAATCGCTTATTAGGGTGTTGACTTACAGCGCGTCGTGGGGGCCCAACCCCGCTTCTGCTGCGATCCTCTCTGTCTACGGTCCGCATTGTGCCCTCTTTTACACCTGACGACCAACGAGTATATTGCAGGCTGGTCGACCAACCCATTGGTTGAATATTATATCAACGAAGAGGCCAATGATTTCAATCTTGGCACCATCAACTCTGGTACCACCCACAAGGGAACGGTAACGTCAGACGGCAGTGTATACGATATCTACGAGCAGTAAATTTCGACCTCTACCTCTAACTCTCACCGCTAACCAAAAACAATCCCTAACCAGCACCCAAGTGAACCAACCCTCCATCCAAGGTACTGCCACCTTCAACCAGTATCTTTCCGTCCGCCAGAACAAGCGCACGAGCGGAACGGTCACAGTTGCAAATCATGTCAATGCGTGGGCCTCGCTTGGCATGCCTTTGGGTACCATGAATTACCAGGTTATGGCTGTGAGTACAAATTTGGCACTTCTGTGGGGAGATCGCTGATGTCGGCGTGCCCATCAGGTGGAGGGACTGTCCAGCTCTGGCCAGGCGACCGTTACCGTTAACTAAAATGAGAGTTATTCGGCCCGGGATTGTATCAATTGTATGAAACCGACCAGAATGGGAGCCTCTCTCTCCGTCCCAAGCTTTTTAAGCTCCGCGATCTCGGCTTCTCGACTCCTTGCTGATGGACTGTTCACCGCGCCACCTTCGTCACTTCGTCACTTCGGCTAATTTGAGAAAGTTAGTCACCCCGTGTAAATTTAGGAAATAAGTTCGGACCCCGATCGTGCCGTCGTTCGCCGTATGGTCTGGGCGTGCCGAGTCGTGATCCGAGCCTGATCATGACACCAAAGGTGGCGGTAGTCAAGCGGTAGTTGAACTTGCTCAAGGGATGATTGGTTGGGGATTCTCCAAGCACCTTTGAAAGACAGACATTGTTTTGCCCGCCGCTCGTCGGCCACTTACAATCATGCTTTCTATTATCAAAACTCTAACGTCACCAGCTGATACATACACGTGACCAGACGCGTCGAAAGCGCGAAGACAGACATATGTAAATACTGCAATGAGAGCAGGATCATCGAAATCTTGTATGCTGAAGACCTGGTAATAAAAATCCTGATACAAGAGAGAAGGGCATGTACAGTAGTAATCCACCACGCAAAAAAAAATCCCTTGCTTCTTCTCCATCCCTGAATGTTCCAAGAATCTCTGCCTGAGACATTAGGCAATACAAGCGGGCAGAAGAGTAACGCCCACCATCACGTCTGCCCATTTCCTCCTCTTCTTCCGTGGCCGTATCCGTTGATATTTCCATTGGGATCCGCGCGGTCCCTCGACGGGCTTGGAGAATATCCGGTAGGCAGGTTGGCCCGCATCGCGGTCGGTGACGTGACTGGGTCAACGGAGCGCGAGCGTGAACGCGCCGCCGTGTCCGTACTCACCATATTCCCCATGCCCCCACGACCTGAGGACCGCCGCTTCAACGCACACTGTCAGATGCCTAGGCCGTTAGAAAATAAAATTGACGTACGATATTACTTTTCTCCGTCTCTGCATGCGCACGCAGAATCTCGCGATCACGGATGGAGTACGACGGGTCGGCTGCGGGGGGACTCTGGCTGAAGTTCCCTGAGCCTCCACGGCCTGTGGAACGGATGATAGGTGCTACAGGGGCTGGGGCTGCCCGGACAGGCGCACGCTCCCGCCCCCGTGGCCAAGGAAATTCCTGCACATCCCCGGGCCCATTGGCATGCCCGCTGGCATTCGCATAGAAATTCCCCGCTCCACCGCGCCCAGATGAGTGCTATGTAAACGATTATTTTGGTGAGTAACGAAGAAATTAGATTAAGAAGAATAAACACAAAAAGACGTACAATGTCACGATTCCGCGAGCTCGAGCGGTCTGCAAACAAAGGTCAGTCATCAGTGAATACGCTGTCAACCCAGAAATGGTAACTAAGGTTGAAGAGATAAGAGCGAAGCACAGGTGGGCTTATCTCTTATCGCTCCTTTCTTCCAAACCAACCACCACAAGCAATCAAACCCAAGCTTCAAGATCTCACCTTGGCCGTCGACCAATGTACTTGCAATACTCTCCGTCTCTGGGTCATATCCTGGCTGGCTGGACCGCCCTCCCTCGCTGCTTAGAGCGCGATTGATTTTGGCTCCCACAGCGGAGATGCGTTCAGAGAAAGTGCGCCTCGAGGACGGGGACACCGACGACGCCTGTTGCTGCGAGTTGTTGGACATGGTGGTAGCTCTTCAATCGGTAGATGGGCGGGATGAGAAGAGCGTGAGGTAGTAACAGCTCAGACTGACTCTTAGCTTCGCCGCCGGCGTACCGTCCGCCTCGCCAACGCCGCAATATATGGCGTCGTTTGCGATGTGATCGACGTGCAACGTGGAGTCCTCGTCACGTTCCTCCCTCCTTTGGTCAAACTATCGCTCTGGGCCCAGTGGGCCGGTCATAGGACTGTCTCCTTCTGTTCACGACTGGGTCGGGAAACTCTCCGTTTTTTTACCGCGGTCCTATCAGTTTTCGGGTTCCCAAAAGTTTCTACAGTCTTTGTACTCCTGAATTTCGTGGCTCTCCTTCGAGGTTTCAGTCTGTGAACTCTCGGCTATCTGCGTCCCTGTATCTTCGAAGACCCTCCAAAGAAAAATGGACGTTCCTCGGTTACTTGCGCCATCTGGCCGGCCTGAATTGACCGCAATTTGAATGCACACCTCATCTGACCATTTATTGCCTCGAATCCCACCTCATTCTGACGTCTTGTTGCGCTATGTTATACGGAACGGAACGGACCTTGCGGTCCACAATTTGACCCCAGTATTTTTGGGGGCTGCTACCCTGCGCTAGCTATTAACGGCGGTGATTCAGCGCCAATCCGTCTGTCCTCGACGGCCGTCAAGTCACGTCTGGAAATTTCCTCGTCGCATGGCTATGTGTGCGGCGCTGCTGGGCAAACATCGCAGTGACTGCGAACGTGGACAACTCGGATTCGCACCTTTCTGCAAATAAAAGTTCTGGCCTCTTCTCGAAAACCACTTTCACTCCATCGTTTCATTTTTCCAAATCCGTGCTGGCATTCAACCCGCTCGATGATACTTTCCGAAGCGCATATAAATGCCGAGGATCTAACTATGCCGTTCAGTACGAGGGACTTCCTTATGGCCATCATGATGCGACTGACTCTCTCTGTCCATTCTAACCTGCCGAAGTTACATGTATCCGTCGGCAATAGAGAACGTTCGCTCCAAGGGCATGCCTACATCGGATTTCTGGGATGGAGGGGTGAGAACCACAATGTTTGGTCTTTCTCAAGCCACTTCGATAGGATCCCCTCAGGCGAGCGTGGATTGAAAGACCAAACATTACGGTTCTCACACCTCCACGTAAATGGTAGAAAAATGAAAGGATTGCGAACGATGGCGGGGAACCTGGGTGTACCATATCCACGCCGAGTCACCGTGCGGTAGGTAGGTAGGAAATCTTTATGAAGTCAACTTGATTCGGACAACATTGCTATTGCCCATCGCCCTGCCGCTAAGTTTAATTTTAGGCTCCTGTTCCTCAGGCTCGACCTGAATTGAGTCTCTGTCATGGCCCACCGTTTCCACTCCGGTCTTTCTTGTCCCTGGTAATCTAGAGCTTGTCCTGGGATCGGATCGAACTCAGTGGGTAAAATATCACTGGTTCGGAAGCAGCGGAAGCCAAAGATTGACTTTCTGCCGACTGAGGTGGTGCCGGTGGTGACGGCGGCGCCGGTTACGATTCACTCGGCACAAGATTCACGTTGTGCCGAGTCAGCCGGGACTAGTGGCTTCGTTGGCAAAAAGAAATACAAGGGGACGACGGCATTCGAAAATCGGATGCTGGGTCGAAAAGTTTTTTTCGACCCTCCAGACTTCCCCCCCATATAGGGAAGGTCTTTCCCACCCCTAACGCCGGGCCGCTTCCTCCAAACTTCCCGTCGCCTCCTAAATCTGGTTCATACCCCCAATACCTTTTGTTTTTAATGTCCGAGGTACATACCATGGTTCCCCAGGCTACCTAAAGTGCTACAAGGCTTTAAAACGGACTTGCATAATTTTGTCGAATCTTACCTGGAGCCGTTTTGGCTCACTTGGGAGTGGAATTATTGTCTCAGTACATCCTGAGATGAGTAAGAAGTAAATTTTGAAAGTATTAGCTATCCATGAGCTCTGAAATGCTTCTTCTAGCCTTTTTTTTACCCCCTCACAACTTATAGTACAAAGTTTTTTTCAGCCGTCGCCAGACCCCCATCCGGAATTTTAATCACGATGTCCCCTTGCATCATAGAGTAGCAACAGTGTTTGGTACAGGCAGTCGAATCAAGCGGTAAGTATTTCAAACGGAACGGTGGATCGGTTGCAATGGAAATGCAGATGGTTTGTTGTTTTGAGCACCTCCGCTGGGCAAAACTCGTTGCCACTGGAGTGCCGGGCATCTCGGCACGTCGGTACCCCGTCCGAACACTCGGCTTTGCTCAATTGTCTGACAGCTGAACTTGAGGTACAAGCTTATCCTTCGGGAGTTAAATGAGCAGCATCGTGAATTCCTTCCTCCATTCGGCACCTTTCACCTGTCCCTCGTTCACTTCAAAATGTCGTCCGGGCCGAGCCATCAATGGTCGGAGATCAACCCGGTCAGTTCAGACCGTTCAAGGTTCATACCACCAGACGCAACGTCCACCTACATTTTATATAGGGTATGACTCGGAACGGTGTGAAATTTATTTAAAGCTATCTCTTGCGTACCGGAAAACAAGTCAAACAACTCAGAGTGAAGCCGACTGTGCCGAGCCAGAAGGGTTTCTCAGAAACCGGGTTTCGCGATAACACACAATATTTGGAGGGGGGTTTATCCAGAAACCGGGTTTCTAGAGTTATTCGTTAGGTTGGCCATCAAATTTTGCCTGCAGAAAAGTTTTCGGGTTTGACTCATCTAATTCACTTGGAAGATTGGATAATTCTATTGAGAAACCCTGGTTGCAGGCAGAAACCCCCACCTAAAAATAGAATTCTATCCAGAAACCCATGTTTCCGCCGGACGCACCCGCCGGGACCTGCCTAATTTGGATTGCTGCAGTCTGCAAAGGAAAATGTGTTCACACAACTCACAACCAGATAGAAGCACACGTACGACTTCATACGGCGCATATGGTGTTTGGAGCAGGAATCATCGTGACACGCGGAATGCCGCGGTGCGGCTTGGTACGGCTTGGTGCGGCATAGTGTTACTAGAGTACGGTGGAGCTGGGGCTTCAAGTCGAGATGACATTACCGTGATATCTTACAGGTACACAGTCAGAGGCTCAGAACCATCCTGATTATCATGAACAGCGCAGAGTGGTCGAGCAAAGCGAGCTGCGCCGAGAATACGGCATCCTCGGCTTGATTCTATACCCACGGCCTCCCTTGGTTTAGGTAGTTGCCTCTGCCAAATCACCTCCGTTCTGCTGTCATCTTCAGTCTGAGTTCTCACGTTACACTCTGTTCTTAACGGACTTTCTCCCAGCTTTCCACTCGCCCTCGATTTGTTTTCGGAAGACCGTTGTGCCGCCGGTGCCGAGACCACGCCGAGCTTCAACTTCGGCCGATCAGCAGTGAGCGCAGCAAAATTCGTTGAGCATGTAGAAATTCGCATTGCAAGACCTCTTCAGGTTGACTTCCGGCACTTCTAGTCTCCGTACACATTTTGTGTCGGCCGGAGGCCCGGATCACGGAGAAACCCCCGAAAGTTCGATAATTAATAGGCTTCCGAATAAGCGGGGGTTTCTGCCTGCAACCGGGGTTTCTCAATACAATTATCCGGAAGATTGCGGATAAGGACGAGAAAAAAAAATTCCTGGTACCATAACCAGGTCTCAAACACGAATAGCCATCAAGCAAAAGTGGTCCCCGATCATGACATCTAAAACTATTTTCAAATAATCAATAAACTAAACTGATTTCCCTGTCCTCTGATTGGTCGGCATGTGGATAGGGTTATGGGTAGGCTTAATCTCTCAATTCTTGCGAGGCAAGACTGAGGTGAGTAGGCCGAGGAACGAGGCCGTGCGAGACTCGCGAGCCACAAAAAAAAGGAATGGATGTTTCACACTGGTTGGGAGATTCAAATTTTTCACCTCAATTTACGGTGAAAAATGTCGTTTGTTTTTCAGACATTTTTCACCGAGAAAAGAGGTGAAAAATTTAAAACTTTTTCACCACTATTTCAAGTGGAATTCAAGGTGAAAAACTTAAAATAAAATTCATAATGTTTTACACCAACTATTCACCCAAAATTCAGCGGGATTTTTACGCATTTTTCACTGAGAAAAGAGGTGAAAAATTTAAAACTTTTTCACCACTATTTCAAGTGGAATTCATAGTGGAAAACTTGAAACAAAATTCATAATGTTTTACACCAACTATTCACCCAGAATTCAGTGAGATTTTTATGCATTTTCACTGAGAAAAGAGGTGAAAATTTTAAAACTTTTTTCACCACTATTTCAAGTGGAATTCAAGGTGAAAAACTTGAAACAAAATTCATGAGTTTTACACCTCAAAATTCACCTCTATTACCACCCGGAAATTGGGGTGGAAAATGTAAAACATTTTTCACAACAATGTTCAGCGGGAAAAGTGCTGAAAAAATTGTGAAAAAAGCGATAAAGAAATGTGGTGAAAAAATTGTGAAAATTTTGAAACTGGGGTTCACATTTTTCACATATTTTTCACATTGTTTTCTACTGTAATTTTTGGTGAAAAATACAATGAAATATACATGTTCTTTTTCAGCCCATTTTACACCAAGAATACAACTGAAAAAGTTAAAACATTTTTCAGACATTTTTCACTTGGAACTGAGGTGAAAAACTTGAAATATTTGAATTCAAGTTTTTCGGTGAAAAATGTGAATTTATTTTAAATTTATTTTCCAGCTCAAAATTCACCAGTTTTTCAGGTGAAAATATTGGTGAAAAACTTGAAACCTAGTCGTCTGAAAATGTCATGCCCTTTTCTCTTCTCTAGTCATTCTTTGAGTGCGCAACAGGGTTTGAGAGGTTGTGCATGTAACTGAAGCATTGAGTTAGAACAGCACATTGTTATATCCATGCAACCACACCCCTGGACATTGGTCTTCGTCACCCAAGACCACTCCGGTCCTCTACGGGCACTCCGGTTCACTCCGGTGTTTCCGGAGTCAACCGGAAACCCGGAGCCAACCGGAAACTGGGTATTAGTATTTGAATGACTTCTCGCGGTCTGTCGTGGCTGGTATCAAGTGGTAACAACCTCTCCACATGTTCCCTCTTGCCTTCCATCGCCTCATGGCAGATTTCATCACCTCATGTTTCATTTCCCAAGATCAATACTGATACAGGTCGAACTTCTCTTACCGCTTATGGACTTCCTATTCTTTCAACCATATGCTCGTTCCACATGTTACTCCTTATCTCCTTTACACTAAATTAGGATCCTACACTATTTAATCAGCTAGCATACTCCCTGTTCTTCAGTAGTTTAATAAACGTCACTTCCCCCCTTCCGGAGTGGTGCCAGTCGCTCCTCTCTTCCCCCACAACCCTTCCTCTTCCTCTAGACGATACCTGGCAGTACACGCTCACCCTGCACCTCAGTGGTGTTGTGTCAAGCAGCTCCGCCGATCCTCTCTGTCGACTCCGGTTACTCCGGCCTACTCTCCGGCACCCCGGTTATTCCGGAGTACCTTGTACGACTCCGGCCGACTGTTCCACTATCCCGTACCCCGCGGCTTGGCACGTAACAGTATTAAACTACTCACCTGTTCAGGTCTCGTAGTTCTGCATCAGCATGTCAACAAATTACCTCTTGCGCTCTTGGCCATCCCCTCGTTCTGCTAGTCGGGGAAGTCTTGCCTCATACGTCGTTATGTTGCACGATTCTTCTACTCCACCGACACCCCAGCACGAGGCCTGCGACTAAAACTTCCCTATCCGGTGAAGCTTCGGTAACGCATCGTGGGTTGTTTCCCATGGCGGCGGCATCAATTCCCATGGGGACCTTCCATGTGGGACCGCCTCAGGACGACATCGCGGTGTATCCCGGCACACCTTCTCCACCGGTATCCGCGACGCCTCCCAGTTCGGGGTCGTCTCCGGATTATTTGTTCATGGACGCTGTTGAAGAAGCTGTCGAGATTGACGATCAACATCTCCAGCAATCCCTTCAGCAGTTGGAGGAACTCGATCAAGATCTTATTCTCGAGTATCCGCCTTCTCCGGTCGTAGCGCCGGCTCCCGCCGTGCTCCCGGAGGAGTACGTCCCTGACATTGACGAGTCGCACATGCCTCCTCACGAACTTCCTTATCCATCCAACTATCCCACATCTGCCCAGAATTCTCCCGCCAATCCTCCATCTCCCGCGCTATCTCCTGCTCCGATTCCGGACTCCGAAAACTCGGAGCTCCAATATCCGATGTTGTTTGACGGCAAGAAAGAGGACGTTATGCTCTTTCTTTCCCAGTGCTACGCACATCTGGCTGCTCATCCCCGCGAGCACCGGACGGATGACGATAAGATCAGTTTTATACTGACTCGTTTCCGGGGAATTGCCGCAACTATCTACGGGCGTCCAGTTTCTGCCAGCCTCACTTGGCATGGGAACTTTTCCGCCTTCATCTCGGAGTTCTTGGAGATCTTTGATGGACCGGACTCGTACGGCAATGCGGAAGATCAACTCCGCTTGCTCCGGATGAGTTCCACGGAGGAGATTGGTCCGTTCCTTCGCGAATTCGAAGACTTGCTCAACCATCTCGGTTGGAGCGAGTCCGCGAAGTGTCATGCTCTTCACCACGCGCTTCCGCTGCGTTTGAGTATGGAGTTGGATGAATGTGTCTGCTACCCTAGCACCTATCCTGGGCTCCGGGCAATGTTAACACGCCTGGATACCAAGTATTGGGCCACACAGCCTGCTGCAGCTCTCGCCGAAGCTCGGAGGAACGCACGCGAATTCTGGGGCGATCATGGCCCTGGACGCGGGTCTCCGGGTTCCGAGGATAATCACGGAACGCCTTCCGGAAACGATCTTCTTGATCGCGGTGGCTCCGGTCCTCGCGAAGCATCTCCTGCTCTCTCGGACATCTCTCCGGGTATGCCTTCCCTAACCTCCATCCCTGTTTACAACATCTCCTCGAGTTCCGGAACACCTGTTCGTCCGACGACGGGTGCATCGGGCTCTGGAGATGCCGGTCCTTCCTCTGGCTATGCCAGGAAGGCGGTCGATCCCTCGCGCAAGCGCTCTGCCGAGGCGGCCGGTTTGCTGAACAACAAAGGCAAACTCCGGAAGGAGGAAGCGGAACGCCGGAGACGTCTAGGCTTGTGCATGTATTGTGGCAGTGGTGGACATCACATCGGAACGTGTCAGCACATTACGCGCGTTGTTCACGACAAGCGCCAGCGCACCGGAGAATCACGCTCCACGGGTAATGATAGCTGATCAACATGCAGAGCTCGAAAACTCCACCCGGAACGTCTGCGTCGTTCCCGGGGAGTTATACCACAATCCATCACGTTTACATTCGCTCAAAATTTACGACCGCTCGCTCTCCGGAGTCGAGTTTTACGATTTCAACAATCATATCTCTCCGAGATTGCCTCGGAATTCAACTCCCGCATACGAACATTTCCTCGACATCCTATATCGCTGTAACTATATAAATATTGGAATTCACTCGGTTTTGGCTTCGCATGCGAGATTTCCGGCAAAATCCCACCGGACAAGCTTTCCCTTGGCAACTCTTTCCATTAATCGACAGTCCATCTGTCTCCTCTTTTGGTGTTGTTCGTACTCCGAAATCGCGTCAACGTTCTTGATTTCCTTCTTCGTTCTGGATAACGGAACCGGAAAACCTCTCAACCGCATTCCGTTGAATGCAAGATGATGGTTTCCACCAATCCGAATCCTTAATCCTTGGGGTTATTAGTGTGCACACGACCGGCAATTATGCCGGATATTGTTTCGGTTGCTCCCATGAGGGACCGGCGTTTATCGCCGACACCGACAGTTCTGACACCTTCACCATATCTGAAACCTCCGGGCTCCGCACCTACGGTTTCATTGGCTACTCGCCATTCCTGTTCTTCCGAACATTTCTGGATCGGGACTCGACCCTCCGGAAAATTCCGGAGCCTCGACGTCTGGTCAGGTGTCCAAATGGCCACCAAATGGTTTTCGTAAATGGGTCATGGCTTCAAGCCTTTCCCTTCGATCACCTTTCCGGTATAGCTACGCGTACGCAAAATTGCTCCGCTCCGCTACCGGAATCCTTTGTGAAGCTTGTATGCTTCCGATCTCTTGGCAAATTCGACACCTTGTTCCTATACGCCTTGGATCGCTTCTTAGAGATGCTTGACTCAGTTCAGCATACTCATTCCTTTTATTCTTTTCTCCCTTCGTTCATTAAGCCTTGGTATTGTGGGGCTGAGACAATAGTTGGGTTTCAAACCTTGGACGAAAGCGGAAACGCTCATCTGGGACGTCTGATAACCGTACTCAACCGAGCCCGCTTAGTTCCTGGCATGGAACTCTCTTTTTCCGCACTCCGGTCAGACTCGCGGATCCGGAACCTATGCTCCGTCGAGATATCGGGTAAGAGCTCACCGGAGGACACTTCGCAGTGTTTCCTCCAACGTGCCTCCGACCTCGACTTACGCCTACACCTCCGGAATCACGTCTCGTCTTGTCCGGTCGCCGGAAAAGCCTCAAAATCAATACTTCGGCTTTCCCCCGAGGAAACCTCTGTGTCCGCTTGCAGCGCCCTGTTGCAGCTACGTCAGGGACCTCATCACTCCTTCTCCAGTAAAACGGAGCTGGACTCTGTGGTCGTGTTCCGTTCTCCGGTCGCTCGGACCTCCGGAACTCCACTACTGCAGGTGTTTTAATATCGAGAAAGGCCAGCCGAGCGTCACCTCGGTGACCTCACTCGTCAGCTTGGTAACCTCGCACGCCGCAGTACGACCACTAGACTTGGAAAAAATCTGGAAGAAGCGCTCTTCGACCGGAATAAATTCCTTGTCTCCGAGCATTCCCTGCCTTCAGGGCAAAATCCCTGGCTTCTCGCCAAATTTCGACTCTATCCCAAACGATTCGCGGTAGCCTGTGGGAAGTCTACCCTAAGAGGGGGATACGCCCATGAAACTCCGCATATGGATCAAAAATTCCTCGCACAATTCGATCGCTGTCTGGAAATTCAGCGTTGAAGCAGGAATTACTGGAGTCGTTCCCGTCTTTCCGGAACTTGCTGTCTTACGCTCGTGACAAGCAGGCTTCGAACTGACACCCGCATAGGGATCGTTCACCAAAAGTCAAGACTAGTGTTGACTGATTCAAGGATTCACTCAAGTATAACTCAGGAAGATCATAATCCTGATTCCGAATGCCGGAATGTGTTAAGTCCACTCACAGTTCTACTCCAGCAACCTCCGGTCGTACTCCGGAATATCGGAGACCTCTCGTTGAGGCCAGCGAGTAGCTGGAGTTGGCACATTCAACATTCGGAGAATCCTCTGTCTCATCAGCATATCGGTGTTCAAGTTCCAATTGCAGTTCCCACAAGGTCTTGGCAGATTTCCCTCCATGAATCACCAATCGACCTAATCCACATGCCACGCACTCTCTACTTCTATTCTTGGCATACTTCCCTCTACTTGGCTGATGTTGGGATCGTAATCCTGTTCGATCTCCGAACCCCGGATACCATTACTGGGACCGGAACTCTGGACGGTCGTCTAGGAAAACCTTTTCCGAAGTCACCATCTTCAAAACCCTTACTTCACTTCTATCCATTACTTTCACCTTCAATTCCGGGATCACTACGCTCATTCATGGTCACCTATGGGCATTCCGGTAGTGTCCGGAATCCGGAGTATTCACCGGAGTCCTTAACTCTGGTTGGTCTTGTCCGGACCTCACTCCTCATCACTCTGGTTTGTTTCAAACGAATCATTGTGTATTTACATTTTTTATAGCCCAATGGGCTCCAAGAAAATCAACAAAATACAAGTACAAAAAATCTACATGTTCAATCGCTGTCGCTCAGCACAATTATCTCCGCGTATCTCTTCACCACGTCACCTTCACCTTCCTCCCCTGCCCTTCGCTTCCGCCTTACCTCCAAGCGCTCGACGCGGAATTGTCGGGATGGGCCCGGAACCGGAACTGGATGTTCTGGTTGCTCGACCTTTACCTGGGTCGTCGGGCCTCCATTCCCACTCGCTACGCTTCCGCTTCCCGATGCCTCCATGAACCCCGGTACGTCGACATCCATCGCGGAGTCGAGGATGCTTCTGAGATCCGACGGGATCTCGTCCTCGATCGCGCTGTCGACACCGCCAACCAATTCCCGCTCCTCTGCTGCATCCCGTTCCATCAACTCCCGCTCCTCCGTCGACCATCTCCCCTCGTTCGCCGTCGTTTCCACTCCGGCAGTCACCGGAGTATCCGGAATAACCGGCTCGACAGGTTCCACCTTCGGAAGAACCTCGAACGCTGGCAGACGGTGTGGGTGAACGAACTCGTCAACATTTTCGAAGAAAATGGGAGTTCCGGGGACCGGGGTGGGGGAGCCAGAGCTCCGAGCAGTCGCGAGTTGGCCCAGAACCGGGGTAATCTCTCGACCCATGCGCGGCGTCCCGCGCTGGTCGAAAGAACCTCCATCCCACTCAGCATCGCCCAATTGGGGCGGCCTCACCATATCCTCCGACATCGACGACTCCCGTGTTCGAGCTCCGGTCCCGATTTCCGACACCGGACCGGACTCGATGGGCGAGCCGATATCCATATCAACGTCTTCGTCGTCGGGGTGGTCGTCGTTAGGAGGGGGCGTTTGGGAAAATGACTCCTGTGGTTGAGGAACCACAGGACCGAAGTCGAACTCCGGTTCCGGAGTCAGTAGAACGTTGCGGAAAGCGGGTAGCGGAAGATTCACCTGCTTCTGGTAAATCTCCAACTCACTCCGGAGTTGGGCGATCACTTCCTTGCTATCCCGCAGCTCCTTCTCCACGCTCTGCTCCGCATCCTGAGCCTCTTCCATTAACCTCTTCGCCTTCTCATACCCCTCATGGAGCCTTGAGACTTTCGTCTGCTCAACAGCGAGCTCGCTGTTGAGGGACTCGTTCTCCTCCTCCAATCCTTCGATCTGCTCCTCCAGTTCACCCACGAAATCGTAGAACTGGCGGACCAGATTATCGAAGGGACGCTTGGAGGAGGAGGGAGTTGGGGCGCGCGAGGTGGTCCGGGGTTTCTTGGCCGGACGGGACTTGGTGCCGGTGTACCACTTGGATTCCAGTCCGGTGAAGCCGTCACCCCCGGAAACCCGTCTTGAAGAACGGTTTCCGGTCTCCGTCGCTGGAATCGGCGACGGAGTGGCGACGCTTCGTTCCCCGCTGCGAACGCGAGCTTCCGGGACGTTTGGAACGCCCGGAGTCACCGGAAGCTCGGTGAGAGGGGCCGGCCTGGCGTGAAACGGATCTCTTGTTGATCCTGGTGGTGGGCGGGTTGAACGAACACTTGGTTCGTTTGCGACGGCAAGACGCGCACGTCTTCTTGCGGGTTTCGCGCAACCGGAGACACGCGTGGTCTTTATTTTGGCAATTGCCACACCCTAAAAATTCATAACTTTCAGCAAACAGAAAAAATCAAAATAAAACAAAAAATAGAAGGCGTACGTTCATCACCCTCGAAACGAATGTAGTCGGGGTTGGGCCATTCGACCTCCGTGTCGTTGACCTCCATCCCGTCGTCGGGGTCGGACTCCGCACTCCGGTCGTCACCGGAATCCGGGGCCTCATCCTCGTCCTCCTTCTCCTTCTCATCCTCCTCCCTCTCCGTTTCTCCCTCGTCCTCGTCGTCTGCGTCGTCCTCTGCACCCGTAGCACTACCAGGAGCGACCTTGGAGTCGTCCGGCAGCACCACGGGTCCCGGAGTGTCGCGACGGGGTTTGGTGAGCGACTTCACCAAATCCACGACGCTGACGTGGGGACCGAGCGCATCAAGCTCTTCTCGTATAACAAGAAGATGTTGAGCGCTCGCGTCCACCTCCGACCGCGATTCCGCCCTCGGCGCCCGGAGCAGAGCTCTGAGCTGACGCTGCAGCTCAGACCTCCGCTCGTTGAGCCGCTGCTGCTCCATGGCGGCCTCCTGCGCTTCGTCGTCCTGGATCTGGCGCGCGGTCGCCTTACCCTTCCCCTTGCCTCCTCCGACGTTTTCGCCACCGTTTCGCCCCGCTCCCTGCCCAGCAACCATCTCCTGCACTCCCTGCACCTCCGTTCGTGTTGCTGTTGGTTGCGGACATGTTGCTGGTGTTGCGGTAGGGTTCCGGGTGGTGGAGGAAAGCAAAAGAGTTGTTGACGTGTCAACTTACGGCACCGAAAACGTGACTCGGCGCACGGGCCGGGCACGTGATCAGCTTGGACTTTTCCGTCCTCAAAAAAAAAAAATTTCAAAATCTTCATCAAAAAAATTCGTTGACGAATTTCCCCAACTTTCAAATCATTCGGCCTTGGTTATTAACCCATACCGGTATCCCTTTGGATTTCTCTTGCTAACCATTTCCGACTCCGGTTGGAATGTTTGGCATGGGAGCCAAACCCAAGAGGGGGATACTGTTATATCCATGCAACCACACCCCTGGACATTGGTCTTCGTCACCCAAGACCACTCCGGTCCTCTACGGGCACTCCGGTTCACTCCGGTGTTTCCGGAGTCAACCGGAAACCCGGAGCCAACCGGAAACTGGGTATTAGTATTTGAATGACTTCTCGCGGTCTGTCGTGGCTGGTATCAAGTGGTAACAACCTCTCCACATGTTCCCTCTTGCCTTCCATCGCCTCATGGCAGATTTCATCACCTCATGTTTCATTTCCCAAGATCAATACTGATACAGGTCGAACTTCTCTTACCGCTTATGGACTTCCTATTCTTTCAACCATATGCTCGTTCCACATGTTACTCCTTATCTCCTTTACACTAAATTAGGATCCTACACTATTTAATCAGCTAGCATACTCCCTGTTCTTCAGTAGTTTAATAAACGTCACTTCCCCCCTTCCGGAGTGGTGCCAGTCGCTCCTCTCTTCCCCCACAACCCTTCCTCTTCCTCTAGACGATACCTGGCAGTACACGCTCACCCTGCACCTCAGTGGTGTTGTGTCAAGCAGCTCCGCCGATCCTCTCTGTCGACTCCGGTTACTCCGGCCTACTCTCCGGCACCCCGGTTATTCCGGAGTACCTTGTACGACTCCGGCCGACTGTTCCACTATCCCGTACCCCGCGGCTTGGCACGTAACACACATGCATGTTGGTGGTCAGCGGCCGTATGTTTCTGTTTATGACATATACCTGTCCTAGTAGCTGCAGCTCTTCTTGTGGAGGCAAATAGAAAGGGTTTTAAACTGTTTCAAAAGTACAACATATCAAGGGGACAAACTTGGAGAGGTTTTTCTACCGTGGGTCAGATATCGCAAGGAGGGGCATTGATAGGTTCCTAGGGAGCATGGCAATGCGGGTGCCATGTTGGCGGAAAAATTGGTGTGGAATTGCCCCTCATGTGGGCAAAACAATCTCCTCATGCAGGGAGAACAAGCTAATATGGGCAGTTTTCGTAGTTTGGCCCGCAGATTTTCTACCATAGGTCAAACATCGGAAAGAGGGGCACTGATGGATCCCTGGGGAGTGTAGCAATGTGTGTGGTATGTTGGCAGAAAAATCGGTGCGGAACTGCCTCTCACACGGGCAAAACAAGCTAATATGGGCAGTTTTTGTAGTTTGGCCCGCGGATTTTCTACCGTGGGTCAGATATCGCAAAGAAAGGCACTGATGGATCCCTGGGGAGTATAGCAATGTGTGTGGTATGTTGGCAGAAAAATCGGTGCGGAACTGCCTCTCACACGGGCAAAATAATCTCCTCATGCAGCTAATATGGGCAGTTTTTGTAGTTTGGCCTGCGGATTTTCCACCGTGGGTCAGATATCGCAAAGAAAGGCACTGATGGATCCCTGGGGAGTATAGCAATGTGTGTGGTGAGTTGGCAGAAAAATCGGTGCGGAACTGCCTCTCACACGGGCAAAATAATCTCCTCATGCAGCTAATATGGGCAGTTTTTGTAGTTTGGCCCGCGGATTTTCCACCGTGGGTCAGATATCGCAAAGAAAGGCACTGATGGATCCCTGGGGAGTATAGCAATGTGTGTGGTATGTTGGCAGAAAAATCGGTGCGGAACTGCCCCTCACACGGGCAGTTTTTGTAGTTTGGCCCGCGGATTTTCTACCGTGGGTCAGATATCGCAAAGAAAGGCACTGATGGATCCCTGGGGAGTATAGAAATGTGTGTGGTATGTTGGCAGAAAAATCGGTGCGGAACTGCCTCTCACACGGGCAAAATAATCTCCTCATGCAGCTAATATGGGCAGTGTTCGTAGTTTGGCTCGCGGATTTTCTACCGTGGGTCAGATATCGCAAAGAAGGGCACTGATGGATTCCTGGGGAGCATAGCAATGTGTGTGGTATGTTGGCAGAACAATCGGTGCGGAACTGCCCCTCACACGGGCAAAACAAGCGAATATGGGCAGTTTTTGTAGTTTGGCCCGCGGATTTTCTACCGTGGGTCAGATATCGCAAAGAAAGGCACTGATGGATCCCTGCGGAGTATAGCAATGTGTGTGGTATGTTGGCAGAAAAATCGGTGCGGAACTGCCTCTCACACGGGCAAAATAATCTCCTCATGCAGCTAATATGGGCAGTTTTTGTAGTTTGGCCTGCGGATTTTCCACCGTGGGTCAGATATCGCAAAGAAAGGCACTGATGGATCCCTGGGGAGTATAGCAATGTGTGTGGTGAGTTGGCAGAAAAATCGGTGCGGAACTGCCTCTCACACGGGCAAAATAATCTCCTCATGCAGCTAATATGGGCAGTTTTTGTAGTTTGGCCCGCGGATTTTCCACCGTGGGTCAGATATCGCAAAGAAAGGCACTGATGGATCCCTGGGGAGTATAGCAATGTGTGTGGTATGTTGGCAGAAAAATCGGTGCGGAACTGCCCCTCACACGGGCAGTTTTTGTAGTTTGGCCCGCGGATTTTCTACCGTGGGTCAGATATCGCAAAGAAAGGCACTGATGGATCCCTGGGGAGTATAGAAATGTGTGTGGTATGTTGGCAGAAAAATCGGTGCGGAACTGCCTCTCACACGGGCAAAATAATCTCCTCATGCAGCTAATATGGGCAGTTTTTGTAGTTTGGCCCGCGGATTTTCTACCGTGGGTCAGATATCGCAAAGAAAGGCACTGATGGATCCCTGGGCAGTATAGCAATGTGTGTGGTATGTTGGCAGAAAAATCGGTGCGGAACTGCCTCTCACACGGGCAAAATAATCTCCTCATGCAGCTAATATGGGCAGTGTTCGTAGTTTGGCCCGCGGATTTTCTACCATAGGTCAGACATCGCAAAGAGGGGCACTGCTGGATCCCTGGGGAGTGTAGCAATGTGTGTGGTATGTTGGCAGAAAAATCGGTGCGGAACTGCCCCTCACGCGGGCAAAACAAGCTAATACGGGCAGTTTTTGTAGTTTGGCCCGCGGATTTTCTACCGTGGGTCAGATATCGCAAAGAAAGGCACTGATGGATCCCTGGGGAGCATAGCAATGTGTGTGGTATGTTGGCAGAAAAACCGGTGCGGAACTGCCCCTCACACGGGCAAAACAAGCTAATATGGGCAGTTTTCGTAGTTTGGACTGCGGATTTTCTACCGTGGGTCAGATATTGCAAAGAAGGGCACTTATGGATCCCTGGGGAGTGTAGAAATGCTCGTGCCATCTTGGCACAAAAATCAGTGCAGACCTGCTTCTCACACGGGCAAAACAATCTCCTCATGCTGGGAGAACAAGCTAATATGGACAGTTTCTGTAGTTTGGCCCACAGATTTTCTACCGTGGGTCAGATATCACAAAGAGGGGCACTGATAGATCCCTGGGGTGTGTAGCAATGCTTGCGCCATCTTGGCACAAAAATCAGTGCGGAACTGCCTCTAATGCGGGCAAAATAATCTCTGGGAATCGGGCATTTGGCAGGCGAATTTTCTGCTGTAAATCCGCAGCAAGCCAAACGTCCTGGGTTAGCATGTGCCTGGGTCTGGAGAAGGTGCAGTGGCAAGGGTGCCATATCTGAAAAAAAAAAATCGGTCTGCAAATGCTTCAGACGCAAGCAAAACCATCTGAGGGACCCAGAATCGAGCATTAGGCCAGCGAACCTTCAGTTGTGGATAGGAACTAAGTCAAATGTCTTGGGCGAGAATCTCCCTGTGTTCAGAGGAGGTGCTGAATGTCTTGGGCAAAGATCTCCCGGGGTCGGGAGGAGGTGTAGTGGCATCAAATGACCGAAGCTGGGCACTTCAGATTGTTCAGCCCACGTCAGAAGCAGTTGGCCACCAAATTTTCTCCCAACATGCCACCCGCATCACTGCGCTTCCTGCGGACCTAGAGACACCTTTGACCAAGAGATTTGACTCGCTGCGCATCCACAGCAGAAAACTCACCCCCCCGAATGCCTGAATCTGGGCAGGTGCTGGGAATAGTGGGTTCGGTTTGCAGATCAGACACCTCTTGCAGGAACTCTTCACCCGAAACATTTGACTCACTGCCCATCCACACCAGAAAATTCACCTGCCGAATGACTGAATCTCAGCATTTCAGATTGTTTTGCCTGCATCAGAAGCACTTGGGCACCAATGTCTCTGCACTTCTTGCAGACCCAGAGAGACCTTTGTCTGCAATATTTGACCTGCAGCAGGAAATTCACATGCTGAATGACCGTAACTGGGTACTTTGGATTGTTCGGCCTCCGTCAGAAGCACTTGGGCACCAAATTTCCTTCTGAGATCCAACCATCGTTACTCTGCTTCCTGCAGACCTAGGGACATTTTCACTGAGACATTAGACCTTCCGGGATCCATAGGAGAAAATTTGCAGAAAGTTTGCCAGCACAATAACAAAATCGACCACTTCAGATTGTTTGGCCTGTGTCAGAAGCAATTAAGCGCTGATTTTTCTGCCAGCATACCACCTGCATCATTACGCTTCCTGCGGACCCACAGACATCTTCTTCCAAGATATTTGACCTGCAGTAGAAGATCTGCCTGCCAAATGACCGAAACTGGGCACTTCAGATTGTTTGGCCTGCAGCAGAAGCAATTGGGGACCGATTTTCTGCTGACATGCCACCCACATTACCATGATTCCCGCGGACCTAGGGACATCTTCATCCAAGATATTGGACCTGCAGCAGAAAATCTGCCTGCAAAATGACTGAAACTGGGCACTTCAGGCTGTTTGGCCTGCATCGGAAGCACTTGGGCACCAATTTTTTTTGATATCCCACTGTGGTTCCTACACTTCCTACAAACCCAGCGACACTTTCGGCCAAGACATGTGACCTGCCGCGCGATTTTTCTTCGGATATGGCACCTTTGCCACTACACCTCCTGCGGACTCAGGGAAATCTTTGTCGGAGCCATTTGCCTCGCTATAAATTTCTGGCAGAAAATTTGCCCACCGAATGCCCAATTTTGGGCACCTCAAATGGTTTCGCCTCACGGCTGTGGCCGCTTTGTCTTACTGCAAGAAAAACAGCCTGTAATAAATAGGTGATGTTCAGTGAGTTTCCCAACGGGTTTTCCTCACCGGTAAAAACGGGCCACATTTTTCCTTTGTCATGACGAACCGTCTTTGTTGGGTTAAAAGCTTTCTCTAACCACATGCTTGGTGGGAGAAAGCTTTTACCGCAAGAAAGAGGGTTAGTCTTAACAAAGGTAAAACAAAGCCGGATTTTCCATTGAGTAATAGACACAGGTAAAACTCACTGAACAAGATGTATCTATGACAAGGCTGTTTTTCTTCCAGTAAGACAAAGCGGCCACAGCCGTGCCTGCATCTGAAGCATTTGCACACCAATTTTTCTTCGGATATGGTACCCTTGCTACTACACCTCCGCCATACCCACTGAGATCTTCGCCCAAGACATTTGCCTCACTACAAATTTCTGGCAGAAAATTTGCCTGCTGAATGCCCGATTCCCAGAGATTATTTTGTCCGCATTAGAAACAATTCCACACTGACTTTTCTGCCAACATGGCACCCGCATTGCTATTCTCCCCAGGGATCCATCAGTGCCCCGCTTTGCAATATCTGACACACGGTAGAAAACCTGCGGGCCAAACTACAAAAACTGTCCATATTAGCTTGTCTTGCCCGTGTGAGGGGCAGTTCCGCACCGATTTTTCTGCCAACATACCACACACATTGCTATGCTCCCTAGGGATCCATCGGGGCCCCCTTTTGCGATATCTGACCCACGGTAGAAAATCCGGGGGCCAAACTACAAAAACTGTCCATATTAGCTGCATGAGGAGATTATTTTGCCCGTGTGAGAGGCAGTTCCGCACTGATTTCTGTGCCAAGATGACACGAGCATTGCTACACTCCCCAGGGATCCATCAGTGCCACTATCTGACCTACGGTGGAAAATCTGCGGTCCAAACTACGAAAACTGCCCATATTAGCTTGTCTTGCCGTGTGAGGGGCAGTTCCGCACCGATTTTTCTGCCAACATACCACACACATTGCTATGCTCCCCAGGGATCCATCAGTGCCCCCGTTTGCGATATCTGACCCACGGTAGAAAATCCGCGGGCCAAACTACAAAAACTGCCCATATTAGCTTGTTTTGCCCGTGTGAGAGGCAGTTCCGCACCGATTTTTCTGCCAACATACCACACACATTGCTATACTCCCCAGGGATCCATCAGTGCCTTTCTTTGCAATATCTGACCCACGGTGGAAAATCCGCGGGCCAAACTACAAAAACTGCCCATATTAGCTGCATGAGGAGATTATTTTGCCCGTGTGAGAGGCAGTTCCGCACCGATTTTTCTGCCAACATACCACACACATTGCTATACTCCCCAGGGATCCATCAGTGCCTTTCTTTGCGATATCTGACCCACGGTAGAAAATCCGCGGGCCAAACTACAAAAACTGCCCATATTAGCTTGTTTTGCCCGTGTGAGAGGCAGTTCCGCACCGATTTTTCTGCCAACATACCACACACATTGCTATACTCCCCAGGGATCCATCAGTGCCTTTCTTTGCGATTTCTGACCCACGGTAGAAAATCCGCGGGCCAAACTACAAAAACTGCCCATATTAGCTTGTTTTGCCCGTGTGAGGGGCAGTTCCGCACCGATTGTTCTGCCAACATACCACACACATTGCTATGCTCCCCAGGGATTCATCAGTGCCTTTCTTTGCGATATCTGACCCACGGTAGAAAATCTGCGGGCCAAACTACAAAAACTGCCTGTATCAGCTTGTTTTGCCCGTGTGAGGGGCAGTTCCGCACCGATTTTTCTGCCAACTCACCACACACATTGCTATACTCCCCAGGGATCCATCAGTGCCTTTCTTTGCGATATCTGACCCACGGTGGAAAATCCGCAGGCCAAACTACAAAAACTGCCCATATTAGCTGCATGAGGAGATTATTTTGCCCGTGTGAGAGGCAGTTCCGCACCGATTTTTCTGCCAACATACCACACACATTGCTATACTCCCCAGGGATCCATCAGTGCCTTTCTTTGCGATATCTGACCCACGGTAGAAAATCCGCGGGCCAAACTACAAAAACTGCCCATATTCGCTTGTTTTGCCCGTGTGAGGGGCAGTTCCGCACCGATTTTTCTGCCAACATACCACACACATTGCTATACTCCCCAGGGATCCATCAGTGCCTTTCTTTGCGATATCTGACCCACGGTAGAAAATCCGCGGGCCAAACTACAAAAACTGCCCGTATTAGCTTGTTTTGCCCGTGTGAGGGGCAGTTCCGCACCGATTTTTCTGCCAACATACCACACACATTGCTACACTCCCCAGGGATCCATCAGTGCCCCTCTTTGCGATGTCTGACCTATGGTAGAAAATCCGCGGGCCAAACTACGAACACTGCCCATATTAGCTGCATGAGGAGATTATTTTGCCCGTGTGAGAGGCAGTTCCGCACCGATTGTTCTGCCAACATACCACACACATTGCTATGCTCCCCAGGAATCCATCAGTGCCCTTCTTTGCGATATCTGACCCACGGTAGAAAATCCGCGAGCCAAACTACGAACACTGCCCATATTAGCTGCATGAGGAGATTATTTTGCCCGTGTGAGAGGCAGTTCCGCACCGATTTTTCTGCCAACATACCACACACATTTCTATACTCCCCAGGGATCCATCAGTGCCTTTCTTTGCGATATCTGACCCACGGTGGAAAATCCGCGGGCCAAACTACAAAAACTGCCCATATTAGCTGCATGAGGAGATTATTTTGCCCGTGTGAGAGGCAGTTCCGCACCGATTTTTCTGCCAACTCACCACACACATTGCTATACTCCCCAGGGATCCATCAGTGCCTTTCTTTGCGATATCTGACCCACGGTGGAAAATCCGCAGGCCAAACTACAAAAACTGCCCATATTAGCTGCATGAGGAGATTATTTTGCCCGTGTGAGAGGCAGTTCCGCACCGATTTTTCTGCCAACATACCACACACATTGCTATACTCCCCAGGGATCCATCAGTGCCTTTCTTTGCGATATCTGACCCACGGTAGAAAATCCGCGGGCCAAACTACAAAAACTGCCCATATTAGCTTGTTTTGCCCGTGTGAGAGGCAGTTCCGCACCGATTTTTCTGCCAACATACCACACACATTGCTACACTCCCCAGGGATCCATCAGTGCCCCTCTTTCCGATGTTTGACCTACGGTAGAAAATCTGCGGGCCAAACTACGAAAACTGCCCATATTAGCTTGTTCTCCCTGCATGAGGAGATTGTTTTGCCCACATGAGGGGCAATTCCACACCAATTTTTCCGCCAACATGGCACCCGCATTGCCATGCTCCCTAGGAACCTATCAATGCCCCTCCTTGCGATATCTGACCCACGGTAGAAAAACCTCTCCAAGTTTGTCCCCTTGATATGTTGTACTTTTGAAACAGTTTAAAACCCTTTCTATTTGCCTCCACAAGAAGAGCTGCAGCTACTAGGACAGGTATATGTCATAAACAGAAACATACGGCCGCTGACCACCAACATGCATGTGCTGTTCTAACTCAATGCTTCAGTTACATGCACAACCTCTCAAACCCTGTTGCGCACTCAAAGAATGACTAGAGAAGAGAAAAGGGCATGACATTTTCAGACGACTAGGTTTCAAGTTTTTCACCAATATTTTCACCTGAAAAACTGGTGAATTTTGAGCTGGAAAATAAATTTAAAATAAATTCACATTTTTCACCGAAAAACTTGAATTCAAATATTTCAAGTTTTTCACCTCAGTTCCAAGTGAAAAATGTCTGAAAAATGTTTTAACTTTTTCAGTTGTATTCTTGGTGTAAAATGGGCTGAAAAAGAACATGTATATTTCATTGTATTTTTCACCAAAAATTACAGTAGAAAACAATGTGAAAAATATGTGAAAAATGTGAACCCCAGTTTCAAAATTTTCACAATTTTTTCACCACATTTCTTTATCGCTTTTTTCACAATTTTTTCAGCACTTTTCCCGCTGAACATTGTTGTGAAAAATGTTTTACATTTTCCACCCCAATTTCCGGGTGGTAATAGAGGTGAATTTTGAGGTGTAAAACTCATGAATTTTGTTTCAAGTTTTTCACCTTGAATTCCACTTGAAATAGTGGTGAAAAAAGTTTTAAAATTTTCACCTCTTTTCTCAGTGAAAATGCATAAAAATCTCACTGAATTCTGGGTGAATAGTTGGTGTAAAACATTATGAATTTTGTTTCAAGTTTTCCACTATGAATTCCACTTGAAATAGTGGTGAAAAAGTTTTAAATTTTTCACCTCTTTTCTCAGTGAAAAATGCGTAAAAATCCCGCTGAATTTTGGGTGAATAGTTGGTGTAAAACATTATGAATTTTATTTTAAGTTTTTCACCTTGAATTCCACTTGAAATAGTGGTGAAAAAGTTTTAAATTTTTCACCTCTTTTCTCGGTGAAAAATGTCTGAAAAACAAACGACATTTTTCACCGTAAATTGAGGTGAAAAATTTGAATCTCCCAACCAGTGTCAAGGGATATTTGCATATGCTGCAGGCACTGGTTGGAAGATTCAAGTTTTTCAGTAGAATTTTTGGTGAAAAATGTCGTTTGTTTTTCAGACATTTTTCACTGGAAAAGTAGCTGAAAAACTTAAAATATTTTCACCATTTCTTGAGCTTAAGGTGAAAAATTTGAAAGAAAGTTTGAAAGTGGTGAAAAAAGTTTAAATTTCTCACCACTATTTTCAGTGGAAAATGTCTGAAAAACAAACAACATTTTTCACTGAAAATTCTACTGAAAAACTTGAATTTCCCAACCAGTGAGGGTCTGGGAAGAGGGTACCAGGGATGCCCAGAGGGCCTTGATAATTGTACACGCCTCATAATTTCTGGATGCTCATTTGTTATCATGGCTCCAATCATCAAGGCCCTCCGGGCACCCCAGGTATCTCTGGCCAGATGTCAGCACAGAGCCTTAACTAGCAGGGTTACTGCGACGTAGGCGACTGGCGATACAGAAAGAGATAGGTTTGAGATAATCCGATTAAGCTCTGGAGAATAGACTAGAATAGTGTAAAGAATACAGAGCTGTAAGTAGGGGTTTTATAGTAAAATACCTAGTAACTGGTAACAAAGTAACTAGAATATATGTGAAATATGTCAGAGGCGTTGCCAGTGACGGTCGACGTCGCCGCATGCACCAGGCAGAAAGGGGTGATCGTTGAGAAAGCAATCGGAGGGAAGTTGAAATAAAAGGATCAATGCGGCACCTGATGGGATTCCTGATCCGGGGTCGGCATTAATCTCGGCATTCGGGTTATTCCGATCGCGGTTGAATAACCCGGTGTGAAGTTGAATAATCTGGGGCGGGTGTTAGGCGAATAACCCGGGGAGTTTAGGATGGAAATAAGGAAAAAGTGGGAATCATGACATTACCCCCCCCCTTGAGGATGCTTCGTCTCTGAAGCATGTTTCTTTAAGCCCTAGGAGGGTTGTATATCTTCCAGCTGCCTTTCCCGTTCGGAATTTCCCTTGGTGCCCCCGGGTTCCTGTTGTAGAAATCATTGAGCGCCTCTTCCGCTCCTGCCAGGTGACGACGGGGTTCCCAAGTATATTCCTCCTTTGGATACCCCTCCCAGCGTATATAATACCGCAAGGAGTTTTTTGCCTTCTCAATTCGCAGGACTTCCCCCACCTCGTATACGTCTACTCCGTCCCGTACGTCTGGGGGCGGGGGAGGTACCGTTTTCTGATGTTCGGCCACTGGTGGCTTCCACGGACGCAGGAATACTGTGTTAAACACAGGGTGGACTTTCCATGTGTCTGAAAGTTTCAACTCGTAGGACAACGCGCCGACCTTTCGAACCACTTTGAAGGGTCCATGACGTTTGTCGTCCAGTTTTTTCATTGGCCTATGCGTTACGAGGTTTTGCTCGATAGGTAAACTTCGTCTCCCGGGTTATATCCAGGATCTTCCCCCCGCTTCCGATCGTAGAAGCGTTTCATCGTTTCCTGGGCCGCCCTCATTGAGGCGGCCGCTTCCTCTCGCACTAAGTGCATTCGCTTCGCGAAGTCGTCCACCGCTTCTGTGGGCACCTCGAGCCTAGGCTCAGTCCCTTTCCGCGGGTGGAATCCGAGCATGGCGAAGAACGGGCTTACGCCTGTTGTTGTGTGAACTTTGTCGTTGTAGCTGAACTCCGCCAGCGATAGCCAGTCCGCCCAGTCGTCTTGCAAGAAGTTTGTGAACACCCTAAGAGTTACTCCGGGAGCAAATTCAGATTTAGATTTGATCAGATTTAAATTGTGATGTCAATACGTAACACGGCTCCCACACTTTTTTCTCTCTGCTTTTCTCGTCGCGTCGCGTCCCCCGCCCTCGAGAATGCCTGCTGCAACTGCTGCAGACTGGGTTAGCAACCCAGAGGATGTTACTCATGTCCTCACATTCCTCCATGAAAGACGTAGCCGCATGGGAGACGGCGGAAACTTCGACAAAACAGTCTACAATGAGGCCGCCGTTTATATGGCCAGCCAATGGCCTCCAAAAAAGGGTGGACCAAAGACAGCAAAGGCAATTGAGACCAAATGGTGAGGGGTGCGTGCTTCTTTGCTCGAGTATGTCACACCAACTGACAGCTTTTCTATTGCAGCTGCGTAAATTACACGAATACATTCTACAAGTAAAGCAGAAGTCGTACCCAGGCGCGTCCGGCTGGACCTACACTGATGAGGGTGGGTTTAACGTGACGGACAACGACCGAGAGGCCTGGGACAACTTTGTTAAGGCCCACCAACACTTTAAGCCCTTTGCTACGAGCGGGTGGATTCACTTCAGAATGGTCGACGAGATGGTGCCTTCGCGCGCTCGTGGGCGCTATGTCTTCAATGCTGGGAGTGTACTTCATGGCGACCACGGGATTGGGATCTCGGAGCAGTCACAGGATGACGACGACGCGGGACAGACACAAGGCTCTGATGTGTCTCAAGCCATTTCTAACTGGTCCCAGACGGACTTCGGCGACAACTCCCAGAACGATTTCGGTGACGACTCTCAGCCCCCTGCCGCAGGCGACGATACCAAAGATACGCTCAACAACATTGCGAGCAGAGGCATGGCGAAGGTTGTATAGCTCTTTGTAATTTTTAGGGCTGGTTTACATTGAGAGACATGTTACAGGAAGGTAAAATGACTCACCGCAGGTGTGCACGCGCCCATTCAGCCAGGTGATAACGGGTTTGGCGGTATGGCACGAGAAGAGCTTCACATATTCCAAATCCGGCATCTGCAAGGTAGCATTTCCCGGGTGGAATTGGGAAGTCCTGCATGCGAGCAGTCGCATACATGGATGCATCTGCTGCACATCCATCCCATCCACTTGTGAAGAAGAGAAAGCGCATGTTGAAATCTACAACAGCAAGGCAGTTTTGAGAGACACCACCTTTGCGGTTCCGTGCTGAGTGAAGATCTGCAGCAGATGGCGAGCAATTAATGTGGGTGCCATCAATGGCACCGAGGACATTGCGGAAATATGGCCACCACTTTGGATTGTTCCGAATGGCCAGCGGAGGTGGAGCATTTGCTTCCGGGAGGCGCACATACTTTGAATAGAATTCATGCCCGGATAAAATGTCGAGTATCTTTCGAAAGTGCCTAGGATCTGATTATTCACTACATTCAGTGATACAAAGGCCCAGCTTACTCAGATATGGTACTGTGTGAGTGCTGGAAACGTTCTGCAACATGATCTATAGCAACACCCGTGACGTGTACAAGAAGATCGCCAAAGATTCGTCAAGACCAATCCGAGAATTCTGGGACTCCATGTGGCCCATCAAGCGAAGTTGGAGTACTAGGGCAAGGAATACGTGACGACGCATCCCAAAAGCGATATAGATGCGGTCCAGATGGCGATTTAGGAGTTCGTTCAGCCAGGCACATCCAGAGAGCGCAGAATCATGAAGTTCTTCCGACTTCTTCAACTCAGCGCGCCGCTTAGCCATCCGTTCGCGAGCCTTGCGCTTCAATTCGACTTTATTTCTGGTGACAGACATGGTTAAAACCCACAAGAGGGCAATGGAAAACGCACCTTTCACGATAGCGTGCAGTAGCGGCTCGCTGCGCCTCACTGGATTTCTTCCCCATCCCAGGCCCGCAGAGACATGGTAGAGCGCAATCTAGAGTGGATGGTAGGTCGTACGAGAGACGAGGATGGATTTCGTTGGATGCGATGCAAAATTTGAGGTTGGGAGTGCAAAAGCAAGGGTCGGTTGGGGTACGTTACTGCAAGAATCAGGCATTTCTAGCTACTTTGAGCGTCTGTTGCTGAACGAGGTCGTTGAAAGTACCAAAAATTCATAAATATTCAGAGAGGTCCGGGCGTCCCAGCAGAGCAGGACCCTCCGCCAAAAGCTCTAAGGAGAAGTTGAAAGTAAGGTGGTAGCTCGCTGTCCGTGGTGCTCGGCCAGTAACGTGTTCGACATACCGTAAGAAGTTTGCTATATGCGCCAAGTACAAAGTCCGAACCATCGAGCGTTTTCTCAAAATCTAGGCAGCACATTGGGGTTGGAAGGTATCACGCCAATGGAATATTAACATCTAGCATTAAATTTCCCCTCTACATCTACATCTACATGTACATCTCTGTGTGTTACATTATTTCCAGCGCGAATCCTCCCGCAGGCCTCACACTTGTTCTGCTTGAGGGTCGGGTCGGGGAGATTTGGCTACTGCGAAAGGAACAGTGCCGAAGTAAGCCAAAGCGACGGAGCAACGGGAGGAACGGGAAGCAACTTACCTCGCGGATTTGTGATTAAGCGCGACAGCGTTGACGCGATTGAAGGGCGATAGAATGAGTCCTTAATGTTTAGTCAGCCAACAAGTCATCGCGGGCCCAAAAAACTCACGGGATTGAGAGTAAGCGCGACGGGCTTGACGTGATTGAAGGCGGTTGAGGGGGATACAATGGGCGGTTAGTTTTCGTCAGCGTCTGTCACAGAAAGAAATCATAAGACTTACGGTGTTGGGATCCGCGACGGCCTTGACGCAGTTGAGGGCTCGCCGCGGTTGAAAGGGTTGCAGGCGATAGAACCGGTCTAGTTTTTGTCAGCGTCTGTCGCAGCAAGAAATCATAGGAGGTCGAATAACTCACCAATCGATCGTGTGCGTTCTGGACGCCATGCTTGTCGCTGCAAAGCCGTTTCCTCGGGAATGCGCAGAATCTTACGAGAAGGCCACTGGGCGTGGTGGGTCTGGAAAGGTATTATCAATTTATTTCGCAAAAAAAGGGAACACACGTTCGGAGACGCACGCACATTCGATTGCTACGCCGCTGAATCCGCGCCACTTTGAGGCCACGCGTTTAGTCGTTAAAGAAAAGAAAAGGGAGATGATCACGAAGACTGCGACTGGGTTAGCGAGAGCCTGGCCTGGATGCAAGACAGCACATAAGAGACATACCTTAAGCGTGGAAGGAAAAAAAGCCACGGCGAAGGAAATCCTGCATGAAACGATGCGGTGAAAGACCGGCGCCTGAAGGGAGTCGGTTAGCGAGGGTGGGTCAGCGAGGGCATCGGTGGCACACACCTTTGCCGTGAAATGAAGAAGGACCGCGATTGAGGAGGGAACGGCTGGAACAAGTGGGTCAGCGGGAGTCTGGATCCAAGAGCATATGGGTCAGCATACCCTTGGTGTGAGACGAAAAAGGGGGGCAAATGAAGGAAGGAGGCCTGGAATGAGTGCGTTAGCGAACATTCAGTGGGCAAGGAGGACGGCGCAGAATTTGGCTGTTGATCGTGCAGGCCAGGCCCAAGTGTTGAGCCACGGCATCGCCAGCCAAATTCCTGGGAAGGGGAAGAAGAGCATAAGAAAGGACAAACCTCAGGACACTCTGACGAGGCGTGAAAGAAACAAGTAGATGGATGTGGAGGGAAGGTAAATGAACGAGAGTACGGGTAACGTGCTGTTTGGTTTGCACAGCCATCCCCGAGTCACCTGATGCTTTGATCTGCTGGCGCGCACAAATTTTGCTCGGTGATTCCTCGACGCGACGAGATGGCAATGAGGCCGCGGGTCCGGCGGAAGAACAAGAACACCTTGGCCGCCTCGCAGGACGACGGCTTGGACGACTACCACCTCTCCATTCCCCTCGATGAATTTATCGCCCCTGCCTCTGCTGCCGTGCCTACCTTGGTCGAATGTACCTCTGCTGACGGCCGACGGACGTACGCGCAAACCTTCCCCATCGAACCTCCTTCCCCCGTCAAGCGCATGCGGTTAGACGCATTGCGAACCGAGGATTCTACCCCAATGGACGACAATCCGCCGTTGCCTGACCTCAGCGCCTTTAACGCGTTTGACGCAGAATTGGATTCGGAGCGATACGATATGGACCTAGGGGGAATCTATGACCTTCCAGGACCCCCCCCTAAACGGCCTAAGGCGAAGTCTAAGATCACTCCTGCGGTTAGTACTGGGTCGCTCATCCTGCGGAAATTGCAGTCAATTAACACGTATTCCTTCTCTTTTCCCTAGGATAAATCAATGCATGAATGGCGCGGACTTCGCGACGAGTTCCTCTGGGAGCTCTTGCGTTTGGAGGGCTGCGGGGACGTAAGTGAGGATGTATGTCCCTCTTGCAACGCCGCCCAGCCCACCATCCGGTGCTGTGACTGTTTTGGGGAGGAGCTCTACTGCGTTGCGTGTACGGTGGAGATGCACGGCCGGAACCCGTTGCATGTCATCGAGGTAGGACAATTTTTCTTTGACAGGAAAAATGCTTTTATTAATAAAGAAATTGCAGGTTTGGGACGGGAAGACCTTCAAGCACACTTCGCTCAAGGATCTGGGGCTCCGCGTCCAGATGCACCACGACGACTGTGTGTCCCCCGTTGCCGTCGACAATTTCGTCGTACTCGACCTCGGTCACATCCACGAAGTCTCAGTGGACTTCTGCGGGTGCAAGAAGCGGCACACGACGGGGCGACGAACGGAGCTTCTGCGAAGACGTTGGTATCCCGCGACGCACGATACGCCCCGGACCGCCGCGACCTTCAAAATGCTGGATTTCTTCATCATTCAAACGCATCAAGCGAAAACCACCATGTACGATTTCTATACCGCAATGGCGCGCTCGACATCAGGGTCCGGCGAGAAGCTCTCGTACCGATACCCCGAGTTCCTTCGAATGGTGCGCCAATGGCGCCATCTCCAATTGTCGAAGCGCGCGGGTCGTGGGCACGATCCGAGTGGGGTGAACGGGACGAGGCCCGGGGAACTCGCTTTAGAATGCCCGGCCTGCCCGCGGCCCAACGTGAACCTCCCCGACGACTGGGAAAACGCGCCGGCAGGGGACAAGTAAGTCGGCCGGCTTGAATCGTCATTGAAGGCGCTAATCGACCGCAGATTCTTATACTGCTTATTCATTGCCCTCGATGCATGCTTCCGCCTCAAACGCCGGATGATTTCGAGTGAGCTCCGCGATCCCGGCCTGGGGACGGGGTGGGCCTACTTCGTAGAGCAGGAGCCTTACAGGCAATATCTGCTGGCGGCGACGAACGAAAGTGAGGTAAGCAGTCTTTTCCTCCAGCGACATTGATGCATTGTGGCTGACTGCTTTGCATAGATGAGTATGTGCAGTGGGCTTGCCGCCTTGGACTACGCGAACACGAAATTCTCGCGGGGATACAGTGCTACCGGCGTCGGAATGGGGGTTTGCGCCCGCCATGAGTTTGTGCAGCCCACTGGTGTCGGCGATCTCCAGAAGGGCGAACGGTGCGTTACCTTCCTTTCTGGCCTGGCCACTTCCACTACCCAGGCTGACATATCGCTCTTCTCAGGTATTTGAATATGGACTGGGTATTTAGTGCAATGATGAGATGGAAGCACGAACGACTTCCCAAAGCGATCTCGTACAACATTGTTTGCCAGTGGATCAAGAATCTATTCGAGCGGCTCATCAAGTTGCCCCCCATTGTCCGCTTCTCTATTGTGACGAGCCTCATGCGTTTCGTGATTCCAAAAATGCACATTCACTCCCATACGCTGGCGTGCCAGCTCATCTTCTCCCTGAATTTCCTCCTGGGTGCCGCGCAGACGGACGGCGAGGGGATCGAGCGCCCTTGGGCCAATCTCGGCGGCGTCGCGACCAGCACGTGGGAAATGGTGCCGGGGTCGCGCCGCGACACCCTGGACTCGCATCTCAGTTATTGGAATTGGAGCAAACTCATTGGGATTGGTGCATACAAACCGATCTTCTCCTCGAGCTGCATCTGACTCGACATGCAGCCGACCTTCTGCGCCGTCG
Organism: Mycena alexandri; assembly: GCA_029233265.1. Lineage (NCBI taxonomy): Eukaryota > Fungi > Basidiomycota > Agaricomycetes > Agaricales > Mycenaceae > Mycena > Mycena alexandri. The sequence goes on along the minus strand of JARJCM010000107.1, from coordinate 244,068 downwards.
ACTGGACAAGGCAAGGATCGAGGAGAAGGAGCAGAGCGCGGCGTTCGAGGAATTTTCGTTGGAACAGGGGGAGCGTGTGGAGGGTTGGCGTGCGATGGTACATGCATACGAGTCAAATCCCAAGAAGCCCAATCCGTACGAGGCGACGACGAAGGGTAAGTGAAGGTCCGTATTGAGGCGATGCAAGTATTGATTTCATTGCAGCAAAAACCGAGGCCGACGTTCGCCTGGCGCTGGCGGAGGATGAAGCTGCGAGGCCGTCGCTCCACGACGTAAGCCCTAGTGGCTTTATCTATGCTGGGCTGGATTTAGAAGATCAGCAGTGCGTCGTGACGTTGCGATCGACGGAATAGACCTAACTTTTCCTTTTCAATTGGCAGGTGACGAGTGTGCGTCAGTATCGAGCTCAAGAAGGCCCGGACGACCGCCCAGAAAATCGACATCGTAGGAATGCGGCGGAAACTCAGTCGCGGGATTACGCGGTTCCGCAAGCTGCAGGCAACGTACATGCCTGCGGCGCTGCAAGCTCTCGCGCGGCTCCCAGCAGATCCAACAGAAACGCCTGAGCGGACACCGCTCATGCTTCCCTCCGCGCTGACGGCCAACGAGCGCGCAACTGGCTGCTTGGCCGGAGTGCAATACACCGAGGCTACGGCGCGGGACGGCCAATGCGCTGCGGCCCTCATGCGCCTCAGGCATCAGCTCCACGTCAAGTCACGCTTCATGACCTACAAGAAAAATAATTCCCGCCACCAAGGTGCAAACACGCGATCGCGTGCGCTTGTCGCGCGTAACGAAAGCAAGATTCGACTTCACTCCGAGAAGTATCAAACCGCATGGACTGCCATTCGAGTTCTGAACGGCGGGGACGCATCCAGCGTGGGCTGGCGGAAGCTGCGCCAAGCCGACATCCGGATGATGGAAGACTCCGAGGACGCAAGGAAGCGGAACGAGCGGAGGAAGGAGGAGACCCGGAGGAGGAAGGAGCGGGAGCGTAGGCTAATTGCGGAGGGCGTCGAAGAGGAGGATGAGGAGGAGGGCTGGGAGGATGAGGATGATGGGAATGAGCCGGGAGTGGTGACAACCGAGAGTCGCCGTCTCGTGTCGTGGATATGGACAACGACGGGGACGACGGGGTCGGACGTCGAGCTCGAGGAGGCGCTGCGCATAGAGCGGGCAAAGGCGTACGCGCGGAGTCGGCGCTGGAAGGAGGAGATCCGATTGCTGCAGGAGGAGTGCCGCCGCATACTCGTTTCTTTCGAGTATGAGGCGTGGAGGTGGGAGGCGTGAGCATGCGCGATACGGGTGGGGGTGGAGGAGATTGGTTTCACGCAGGGTGCGATAGCATACGCGCTGAAAGGTGTGCTCGTGAACTAGACCAAAACACAATGAATGCCAAACTCGACTGGCAGGATGCCTCGCTGGGATAAGCCTAATCCGAAGGATGGCTACACCCAACTAAACAACTACCAACCTAATCCAACATTTGTGCTTTATTTTACTGATCTAAGTACGACGACGAGTTGTGATTGCTTGTCCAAGATTACACGAATGTACTTCCAAGGACAGGGAACCAGATTCGAAGACCATGTTTGAGTATGTAGTTTCGTGCAATGTGCACTCGTGCCTAAGCACCAGGTGTTTCGTGCCTAAACACCATGTGTGGTTTTATCCCAAGTTCAGAATGACTTTGGCCGTATTGGATTTATAGCTTTCCAAGCTGTAGGGTTGTGTTGGCTTTATAGCTGGCCAAGCTTTGGTAGATTTTAAAGCCTCACAGCTATGAGTCAATGCTTTGTCTGGAACTCTCTTTGTCTGGAACTCGCTTTGTCTAGTAACACTTTGTCTGGTAACTCTCTTTGTCTCGGTCTCAAGAAGATTGTGTTATTGGTTGTTATCAAATCGAGCTGAACTTCTAAGTCCCAACTCCCCTATTCACCCTCAACATAGTGCTTACACCAGTTGAAGTCAGACTCGACTCCGCCCTGAGTGATGAGAGAGCTGCCTAAGGCAGCTCCCACTCAGAGAGCTGCCTGAGGCAACTCCCTCTCAACCCGGGGGGATTCTGTGTCCCTACCTACCAAACTACTCTACTTTTATACTACTACAATTGAGCTTACACTACACTGATTACAACGACCTTACTCAGCCTACTCTATATGATCGCTCTTTACTCAGCAGACTGTATACGATCACAATGTTCATTCCTGCTCCTTTATGCCAGGCAATAATGCCTCAGTCTTAGTGAGTTTGATTCGAAGCAGACACCTTGAACGCTGCTGCTCCCAATGCATTAGCATGATAGGTTCGAAGTCCTGGTTTCTAGCTTTTGATAGAGACCAAGAAGTCCATGGTTCACTGTCTGGTTGAACAGCCAAGTCCGAATTAGGTTTAACACTTGTGATCGGAGCTCGGGTGTGATCGGCATGAGTGCCCTGAGAGCCTAAGGCTCTGAGCGTTGAATTCCCCAATGGATTGGCCTTAGATTATCGAAGCCAAGGTCTCTAGCTTCCAATAGATACCCAGAACTCCCTGGTGCATTGCTTAGTTCAACAGTCAAGTCCGGATTAGGTTCAATAACCATGATCAGACTTCAGATAAGATCGACTTGGCACCCTGAGCACCTCGGCTGAGAGTCGAGGCTCTGTAGGTCATAGTCCTCGATGTAGAGACCTCAGATTAAGCAACTCGAGGTCTCTAGCTTTCTGTAGGTAGCCGGAACTCCATAGTTCAGAAGTCAAACCCAGATTAAGGTTATTCAACCATGATCGGGCTTCAAATAAGATCGACTCATTATTGTCAGGTGATCTGGCACGTCGCTTGTATGCGTACAAAGCGACCAATACAAGGTGTGTTGACTTGCAATAGTCTGGCTGGTGGTTGGATAGTAAAATCCCCAGAGTGGTTACAGGGCCTTTCAAGGACTTGTACATTATGTGGCTACCTTATCCATGTGAATGGACTTGGCATGATTGTGCTATCCACTGTCTCGCCTTAACCAGTATGTGAGATTCTGGTTAATGTGCCGCAGGTGGACTTGGACTCCACAGATGCTTATTGGGTTGGGAGAGTGAAACCTGAACCACTGACAGCTGCATACCCGTAGTTCACAGTATACACATAATATGCTCAAAATCGCATATTTCAGCGTGGACCAGTTCACTGCTTATCAGCGCTGCGGCAGGCAGCGATGTACCGTGATATCGCTGCCCGAGCGGTGGTGACAATGACCGAGGTCCGCCGCGGACGGGGAAGGAAACACCTGCCCGCCAGCGTCTCAGCGCTAGAGGGGGATGTGGGGACGGGAGGCGATGCAACCCAGGAGGGCGAGATGGGGAATAATGAGGCACGGGAGGGGAACGATGGCAGCGCGGGGGATAACAAGGCGCACTTCGCTGAAGCCAAGGATAATGGCGCACAGGCCGTTCCGAGGGTCGGCGACGACGATGACAGTGGGGTGGAAAGTGGGGACGAGAGCGACGAGGACGAGGCGTATGGTTTTGCGAGCGACGAAGAGTTTTTCATGGGCGGCGAGGATGAGGATGATTGATAGGGTTTGTTTTTTGGTTTTTTTTTCAACCGTTATGTACATATTCATCTACGGTGGCGGGGCAGTCATCATGGTAGGATACAATGTATCTATCTATTTGTTCCCTACCCTTACTGGTGTGCTTCTATATTTTTTCTATGTTTTTTTTTCAGCCATTTTAATTTTCTTTCCGCAATAGCGCTCTATTTCGCGGGATGTCACAACGAGGGGCGTTGAGGAGCGTTGGGATACCCTGTAGCGTTTGTGAACATAAGGGTAGGTGGTGTGGCAGCGGATTCTTTTTTTTTCGCTTTTTTCGGGGAATTTCCACATTGGGATGTTGTCCGTGTGTTTCGGATCGCATGGATTTTATTTTGACATTTCCTGGTGTTCTTCCATGTTGGGAATGTGGTCCGTGTGATTCGGATCGCGCGCATTCTATTTCATTATTTCGGGTGAATTTCAAGGCCATTTTCCTAATTGGGCGGTTTCCGCCTGATTCGGAGTAATGCCGAGGCCCGGCACGCTGATGAGGGTGATCTAAGCACGGCGGACACGGCGGAAGTGATGCCCCATGCAAAGCAGGGTGATGCCGAGGTGCCGGGCATCATCACCTACTACAAACATAGCCCTGGCCTACCCTATTTGGTTGCCCAGCTCTTTTTGCAAAACACCATGTGGTCAACCTCAGTACATTTTGCAAAAAGGAGCCCATATGAGGTGACTGGGGATAAACATAGAGCCCCACCCCAAGCACAACATACTGTAGAATGGCCACAATAAGCAAGACAATGTATCTTGCAGTCTCCTGGGGACCGAATCTGGGCGGCGGCATGGCAGAAGAGTGTAGATTGCTCGAAAGATAATCAGATTCAAGTGTGGGAGCCGTGTTACGTATTGACATCACAATTTAAATCCGATCAAATCTGAATCTGAATTTGCTCCCGGAGTAACTCTAAGGTATTGTTCGACTTCCTGATTGACGCGTTCCGTCTGTCCATCCGTCTGCGGGTGATAAGCCGCCGAAGCATTCAATTTAATGCCCAGAAGTTTCAGGAGGTCCCGCATAAAGTGGCCGACGAATATCTGGCCCCGGTCGCTGATGACGATTTCCGGCAATCCGTAGTCCTTCCATACGTGGTCGCGGTATAGCCGCGCAATCCCTTCCCCGCTGATGTGTTCTGTGCAGGGTAGAACTTGGATTGCCTTCGTGAGGCGGTCTACAATCACCGCAATCGAGTCAACGCCGTTGCTCTCCGGTAATTTGACGATGAGGTCGATGGAGATGTTCTGCCACGGTTTCTCGGGTACCACGTTCGGGTGTAACGCTCCCCTCGGCTTCACTGGGAAAACCTTCGTTCGTTGGCAAGTCGGGCATGCCGCCACATATTTTTTCGTGTCTCGGAGCACCGTGGGCCAATAGTAGTTTCGGGGTAATGAATTCTGTCGTTCGGTACTGCCCGGGATGTCCTGCCAGGAAGTCGTCGTGGTGCGCTCAGAGAATCCGGTGACGGAGAGTTTCATTTTCCGGCACGTAGACCAGTCCGTCTTTGGTGAGAAACCCGTCCGGGTTTTCCGCCCAACCACTGCCCGACTTCTTTAGTCCTTCCTTCGCCACGTCCTCCCATTTGTCCTTCAATGTTTTTATGTCGGCCATAAATCGGTCCCCGGGTGTGTCGTCGAGCACCGCGGGCATGGCCCGCAAGAACTCCGCCCCACTGACTGAAGATTCCGGATTGTTGGAAAATAGTTTGTTTGGTAGCAACACGATGTTGGAATTATCCAACTCGCCGCGTTCATGTCCCCCACGACGGGACAGTGTGTCGGTCTTCGTGTGCTGTTTCCCTGGTTTATGAATCAGGGTAAAGTCGTATTTGCTGAGTTCCAACGACCAGCGCGCCTGTCGACGGTTAAGCTTCTTGGTCGTGGTAAAGTATTCCAGATTTTTGTGGTCCGTCCAGATTTCGAACTTTTTGTCGCTGCCTTGGAGGAAATGGCGCCACTCGTATAGTGCACGCATCACGGCGAGCATTTCTTTGTCGTGTATATCGTAGTTCCTTTTCGTATCGTTGAGTCCTTTGGACAGAAATGCGATGGGCACCCAGACTCCGTTCTGGCATTGAGTTAGGTAGGCCCCTGTCGCGAAGTCGGAGGAGTCTGCCTCCACGCGCCATTCACCGTCGTCCGTGGGGAAGTGGAGGACCGGTTCAGAGGTTACAGCGTCAATAAGCCGCTGGAACGCCCCGTGTTCTTCTTGTCCCCAACGCCACCGCAGGTTCTTCCGGGTTAGCCGGGTTAATGGTTTGGCCAGGTCCCCGAACCCTTGGATAAACCGCCGGTAGAAATTCAGGAATCCAAGGAAACTCTGAACGTCCTTCACCGTCTTCGGAATAGCCCACTCCCGGACTCCGGCCACCTTCACAGGGTCCATTCGAATTTTGCCTTCTCCGATAATCACTCCGAGGTATTCGACCTCTCGCTTCTCGAATTCGCATTTCTCGTGCTTGAGGAACAAGTCGTTTTCCTTGAGCACCGTCGCCCGATGGTCTTCCAGATTATCCGAGTAGATGAGAATGTCGTCGAGGTATACGATAACCCGGCCTTCTGCGATTTGTCGTTCGAAGATTTCGTTCATCATCGACTGGAATGTGGCTGGCGAATTCGTGAGTCCGAAGAACATAACCAGAGGTTCCCACAAGCCGCGGTTCGTCATGAAGGCAGCCTTCTCCTCGTCTCCCTCTTTGATGCGAATGTTGTTGTATCCCCATCGAACGTCCAATTTAGTGAACCAAGTTGCCTTACGGAGCATGTGCATGATCTCGGAGATCAACGGAATGGGGGGTAACGATTCTTTATGGTAAGTTCGTTCAATTTCCGATAATCTTGCACTGGCCGTAATTTCCCATCCTTTTTCTTGACGAAGAAGAACGGCGAAGCCCAAGGCAACTTGGAGGGTCGGATTCTCCTAGTTTCCAAATGTTCTTTGATGAACGCGTCCAACTCGCGTTGTTCTGTCGGGTTGAGCGGAATATTCCGCCCCTTCACGGGTTCTGCCCCGGGTTTGAGTTTGATCACATGGTCCCATTTCTTCCGTGCCGGGAGTTTATTGAACTGGTCTTCTCGAACACACTGCGATAGTCTCGCAAATAGTGTTCTGGTACGTTGTCTTCTATCCGTTGTTCGCCTTTCGCTTCGTTGGCCGCCGCCGCCAGTTTCGTGGCTACGCTGCCCATGGCTCGTAGTTGGGCCGCGTTCCTTTGCGGCAATGCAGCGTCGGGATATATCCGGGTTATAAAAATCCGGTCCCCTTCCTGTATGTCTTCTTGGTCTTCTTCCGCCCATTCGTCTTGTAGGCGCTCGCGTTTACAACTGGCGGGGCATCGCGTGAATTTTAGCTCCCCCTTCTCCCAATCGATCTCTGGGTTGTGTTTCCGGAGCCAGTTGAATCCGATGATAACGTCGCTTTTGCCGGTGTCAGTGATCGCAAGGGCACAGACTTCGGTGTGGTCTTGTACCTGTAGACGCATGCGCACGACATGGGTAATCTGCCCTCCTCGATTGGGTGTTCTGTCGGCGTTATAAACCGGTACTGATATCCCTCAACCCTCACACTTAACCAGAACCCTAACCCAAACCCTTAACCCGATATAAACCGGTACTGGTAAAGGCAGGGGTTCTCGCTCGAATCCCCTTTCCTCCACTAGTCTTTCGTTGATGAATCCTCCTGTGGCCCCGCTGTCCACCAACCCGGTGACCGAGCATCCTCGAAGATTATTTAGTTCTTGGATGGTGACCGGGATCATCATTGAATTGCTGTTCATGGCCCGTATAAAAGCTGGGGGTTCTCTCAGACTGTCCAGCGCGTCCAGGGCGTCGGGTCGGTAGGCTTGAGTAACCCGGTCAACCAATTCATCTGTCACTTCCCCTCGTCGGTGTGGGTGGGCCCACCGGGTTATGACTGCTTTTCCTTTGAAAGGCCGGGCCATGGCTCGAGCCAATATTTGTTCTGCACTTCCAGCGGGGAGTCTGCGCCATTCCACTTTCTCCGTCCGCTCGCGTTTCGACTTTCGTCTTCTGGAGCTACGAGAGGGAGTGGCCTCTCGACTCCATTTCACGTCTTCCTCGGTTTCGCTTGCATTCGCCGTTGAAACGGTGCACGGGAGTGCAGCCGTGTAATCAACGGATAGGTGGAACTAACGAGCGTAGCGAGTATAACTCAACTAAACACTCTATCAACCCCAAATACCAATCAACTCACTAACTCCAATCTCAATACTCGTCGTGTGTGTGCTCGGGGAAGTAGGGTACGTATCACCCTTCAAGGCAAGTTGGTTCGCAAGTACGGACTCAACGGTAGGCTAGGTATTTCTCCGGTAAGGTCCCAAGCTCTTATTTGAATGCTCCCCCGTAGGATTCTTTAAGTTCCTCAAAGATGAAGAAAGTCAAGAAAAGAGTCGTACAACTCTACGGTAGGCACTCCGGCCACAGAATAGCCCGACGGTAGAACGAAAGGCCAAGGTTTCCTTAATTCCCTCAAACGGTCTCTCTTAACAGAGCAAGCTCAATGTCGGCGGGAGAGAGTTAGACTCGATAACCCGCAAGAAACCGTAGAACGGCTGGCTTCCAAGGGCGGTTCAACTGGCTGGGTCGCTGCACTTATAGTGGTCTTAAACGGCGTAGTTCGCGGGACGTACTAGCTCTGAATCCAATCTATTGCAGTTCTCAAATTCTGTTCTTATCTTATCTATGAGTGACTAAATTCCTCTCCAAAGTGGGGGGGAGTCGTTAACTGAGGTATATTGGTGTAACTCTACTTTATTTATACAAACTGAGGGAGCGATAAGGGGATAACTGGGCTGATTCATGAATGGCGTGATATGTCGGAACTGATCCCTCCGGGCGGGTCTACGGTAAGGCAGCCAATGGTACCGTTGGTATTTCTTCAACCGTGGGTTCCTGGTTACCGGAGGTAGTGCTCCCGGCGGTGATCCCAGATCCTAGTGAAACCTTTGTCAAGTACCCTTCTTCCAAAGGCACCCTTCGGCGACGGTTTGACTCCACTTAAACTCGTTCTCCCGGCGGGCTGAGCCTCCCGGCGAGCCATTCGTTAGTGTAGCGGCTTCACTCTCTAATCTCTTTTGTTCTAGCTCAATTACTGCTCCCGGAGACACATATGTGCAGTGATCGTCCGGCGAGGATCTCCATCTGAAACATAAGTCCCGAGACTTAATCATCTGTCAAGCGACCGCCCGCCCGTAGAGTCAAAGTGAAGTGCTTTCTCCCGGCGGGTCTTGTCTGTCCCATATCCTCTCCCAGTGTAGTCCTTCTTCAGACGTGTCTTCTTCAACCCTCCCGGAGGGTGGTTCCTTATGAACGAATACTAGTCTGGCCTTTCTACCAATCCGAACTTGGTTACATTGTTTGCAACAGGGTTCATCTTGATGATCTGATCTGAGTTGTACTCGGGACGGCTCAACGGTAAACTCAGCCGAGGTCTCCCGGCGGTTACTTTAGCCTGCCCGGCGGGCCGGAACTCAACTTGAGTTGAGCCCGTCGCCCGCAAGTCCGACGCTCTCCCGTAAGGCCGATAGCTCTCCCGTAAGGCCGTGAAGCCGCCGGTAGAGTTCAGTCCTCTCGTAGAGAGTCCTTCTAAATTCAACATGGTTGTTCCTCCCAAGGCTCCGCTTAATAGCGTTCAGCCACTAAGACCAATAGTCCCTCTTGATCACCTCTAGCACTCCCAGAGCCTGGCGGTAAGCCAACTCTAAGAGCTCAACGGTTGACTCAACAACAAAGCGCCTCTCCCGTAAGGGAGCCACGCTGAGTGCCGAGTAACTAGTGTCCCGTTGACTTTCAGCCGTCATAGGCGTAGAATACCACTCCGAGGAGAGTGTACCCTCTCTAATCCTAGTCTCCCTTTGCCCTTTAAATAGGTTCGAAATCGAAAGAAAACTGGTAGTTTTCAAGCGTGCTTTGGTGCACGCCCTATCACCGTCTCATCGGTATCCGGAATAGATAGAAGTTCAAATCGATTCTGGGATGTAACCGGTACAGGTGAGTCGGGTATAGGGTCAGGTCGCGAGTTCGCGAGTTTTACTCGTGACCTTCGGGAAAATCCTCCGCTGCCTGTTCTTCTTTCAACAGGTCCGAATATATCGCACGGAACTGGGGGTCCTTGACTAGACGGCGCGGGCAGTTTCGAGCCAAGTGTCCTTCCTGCCCACAGTTGTAGCAAGTGGGGCGGGAGGTGTTGGCGTTGCCTCTGCTGACCGTTTGGTCAATATCCATGGGAGCGGCCCCGCCGCCGGGTAGTGGTAGAGTTTGCGGTTTGAACCGCCCGTATTCGAAGTAACCGGGTTATTCCCAAAATGGGTTACCGGGTTATTTGAGGGACCCTTCCACTCCAATTTGCGGGAATATCCCGGCTGATTCCCATGGTGGTTTACTCCGGAACTCTGTGCGGTGTGCATCCTCGGGGTAGTCACTTGAGTGTTGCCATCTCTCAGGCTTCCGTCCATAACTAAGAACGCGCGGTGCACTCCGTCCATCTTGATGACTTGGGCCTTCCACTCTGCATAGGTGGCGGGCAGGGTTCCCTGCCCGTAGACGGCTCGGATTACTTTCTCGTCGGCTCCTCGTTTGAGTAGGCGGATGAGGGTGACCTCATCATACGCCGCGGTCTTGTTGAGGGCGTCCAACACGGTGAAGTATTCCGTAGCCGTGCTCTTCTTCTGGTGCAGGCACTCCATCTTGGCCTGGGCAATTTCGACTTGTGCTCCTCCTTTGAAGGCCTCGATGACGGCGAGGCAGAATGTCTCCCAGGTGGAGTACGAACTGGTCGCATCCTTGGTCTGCATGGCCAACACGACGTTGTTGGCCCACTGAGAGGCAGATCCGTCCTTCATATAGGATAGGGCGAAGGTAATCTTGCTGCCATCCTGGCTGTAGGCGGTGTTGCCATGGAAGTTCAGCCAGCAGTTGGCCAGAAACTGGTCGACCTGTTCGGAGTCTCCTCCGAACATGGGGTTGCTTCGTATTGAGTTTGACCTCCCCACCCGTAGCGTGGAGAGTTCCTTGTCCGATGGCGGTATGAGCCGAGGTCAATGCCGCCATGGCTTCCGCTAGCAGAGTATTCTGCGCGGTTCGTTCGTGGTTGAGTGCGTCCAGCTTGCCGTGGGCCAAGTTAAGCAACTCCTGAACGGTGGCAATCTGACCGTGGAGTTCTCTGATCTCGGCGTGGCTTTGGTGAGCTTGGCGATAGAGCAACCCGGTGCGGCTGTCGACAGTCTCGCTCTTGAATGCCTCCGGCTGAGGCATGGTAAATTCGGTGGGGTCGCTCATCGTATCGTCCAGTCGAGTCGTCGGTAGAGGAGACACTATTATTTTGTCAGCACAGAGCCTTAACTAGCAGGGTTACTGCGACGTAGGCGACTGGCGATACAGAAAGAGATAGGTTTGAGATAATCCGATTAAGCTCTGGAGAATAGACTAGAATAGTGTAAAGAATACAGAGCTGTAAGTAGGGGTTTTATAGTAAAATACCTAGTAACTGGTAACAAAGTAACTAGAATATGTGTGAAATATGTCGGAGGCGTTGCCAGTGACGGTCGACGTCGCCGCATGCACCAGGCAGAAAGGGGTGATCGTTGAGAAAGCAATCGGAGGGAAGTTGAAATAAAAGGATCAATGCGGCACCTGATGGGATTCCTGATCCGGGGTCGGCATTAATCTCGGCATTCGGGTTATTCCGATCGCGGTTGAATAACCCGGTGTGAAGTTGAATAATCCGGGGCGGGTGTTAGGCGAATAACCCGGGGAGTTTAGGATGGAAATAAGGAAAAAGTGGGAATCATGACACCAGAGCCGGCACCATAAACTAGACCAGGAGAGTTGATTTTCATGATTTATATATTTATGGTGGCTCGCGAGTCTCGCACGGCCTCGTTCCTCGGCTGACTCGCCTCAAACTCGCCGCGATGTAGGATGTAAGAATTAAAAAAATCATTTTACTGCACAGCTGACCTTTCGACCAATCAGAGGGCACGAAAAACATACCCTTTATTTTTAGTTTGCCCATATGGGGATAGGACGTTTTACATTTCGTGTTGGAGACCTGGACCTAAATCGGTACCAGGAATTGAAATAATTTCGTCGTGTGGATACGTTAAGTACATGCATTTCGCCATTGTTCTTACCCTTGGCGGGAGAATCGAGCACCAAAGGTGGGGGAAAATACGAGGCGAACCTCGGCTCAGTGGGGATCCTAAGCCGTGTTTATATATCGCTTCCCAGGGCAATATGAAGATCTGTATTCCCCTCCTCATGATGAACATGAACGGAGTTCAGGTTTGTTTCAAAATAACGGTTGTTGAACTTTCTTCCAAACGCATTGAGGGACCAATTTCACCCTGAGAATTATTCGAGGAATTCGAAACACTTGACCTCCGTACTCGCTAGAAACTTCAAGTTCAACTTCTCGGATGAGTCGGTCCGATTCCGAAGGCATGAAAACGTGATGCTGATGCTTGTCCGCCGATCACTCTTGGCTCATGTTCCACATCCCCGAACTCACTGACCAAGTTATCGACCACCTCCACGCTGATGCGACTTCCCTGCGCAACTGTGCTCTCGTCGCGCGCTCCTGGGTCCCCGCATCGCAATTCCACATCTTCTTCTCCGTGAATATCAAGCACGACGCGGCATGTCGTCTCTTGTGCCACATTGTGCGACATTCCCCGCACATCGGGCAATACATTCGAAATATCTACATATATTTCGAGGTTACAAGGCCTTCGTTTAGCTCTCTGCTTGATCTGCGGATCCCGGAACCACGACGTCTCAGCATCGTAAACTGCCCTCACACCGGCCAACTCGCACTGATTCGACACCTTATCGAGCTCCCGTCGTTAACTGACATACGGTTCTTCTCTGGCACATCCGTGAGCCGCGCCCAGCTCGATTATTTGACCCGCAGCCGGACGACAAAGCTTGGACATCTGTTGCTTTACTCGGCATCCGATACGCCTGCGCCAGAAGACAAGGACTGGCTCCCCTCCGCCGACCCCCTCAGTGTATCCGCTTTGAATGTCAGTGGAGACGCCACATTAGTCACCCACATCCTGGCGGACCCACACGGACCCATAAACCTCCGAAACATCGAAGCACTTACCTTCGACACAAATGACATAGGCTGCCTCCAGCGCCTACTCATCGTCTGTGGGGAGGAACTCGTAGTCCTCGAAATCCTCATCTCATCCCGTCTGTAGCTTTCTTTCAATCTCCGTGCCGATCCTGACCAACGATCCCGCAGCCTCGCTGGCATCGCACATCCACATCGGAAGCAGCACAATCCCATACCTCGTCGACCTGCTCCTGTACGACATCACCGCAAATAACCTCCCCGCCGTCCTCGCCCTTCTCTCGCAGCTCGGATCCTGCGCCGCCCTGCGTACCCTCCGTCTCGCGGCCGCTGAACTCGAGCCCACAGGCGATCCGATTGAAACACTGTCACAGTCGCCATTCTTCCCGACCCAGGCGAATGAGTCGATGTGGCGCGCCATCGATGCCGTCCTCGGCGCCCTCAACGACCTCGTCAGCGTCGATGTGGACGACGTATGGGCGGCGCAGCCGGACACTGTGCAAGCCTTCACGGCGTGCTTCCCCACACTCGTGCTGAAACGCATCTTGAATGTGCTTCCCCCCAAACCGCGCGCCGAGAGCCCACCACCGTCTCCGCCCTCGTCCGAGAGTAGTGCACATGACGGGAATCTGGAACCTCTTGATGCTTTCTGATGAGCCTGTACCCGAGCCTGGGTAACCGCGCTTAGCATTCGCTCACTCAATTACACCTGCGTGGCCGGCCCTACCTTCGTGAGAGATCCCTGCTCCGCCAGCACTGTGATCAGCGTCGCGATTCCCTGGATTAGCGAATGCTCAGTTGCAGGTTTGTGGACGAAAACAGGAGCACGTAAACAGCGAATATTACCTACATATGGGTGACCATAACGTTCATAATTTTTCGAAAGGAGGGAGGTGCAGGGTGTCACCATCACACACAGAAGCGGTGAGAATACGGTGAAGTGAATCGAGCCTTGACCAACTTGGTGTTGAATTTGCCCAAAGGTATCACTGTCGCGGGCAAATCGGATAAACAGGTTTGAAAATTTGAAGTTCACATGCAGTACAATTCGTAAGTATCTACTCAATCTTCTCAGTGGAGCCTTTGCCATCCTCTTCGTCGTGTGTGTGGGGTGTGCGTTCGGTAAGGTCCCCAGGTCGAATCGTTCCTGTATGCCATGAGCGCGGAATTCCCGAAGCTGTATGGGTTGTTACGGGACGAACCTTGTCGAAGCTCTCTCTCAGCAGCGCGGTGGTCTCCCACCTTTGCGTAGGGCGTTCCGGGTACAAACAGTGGGGCATTCTCAAACAAGGCGTCCATTTCTGCGGATGCAAATTTAGATCCAAGATTCAACGAAGAGCACTAGGCCGACCTTCAAGCCGGCGACCAGTCGTTTCCTGTGTTCCATCAGTAAGGTTCGATGATGTGGAGAGTTGCTTCGTACGGGATAAAATGCCCATATGAACAGAGCGCTGCGAAAGGCGAGGGTTAGATCGGCACAAAATGCATCCAGTATTACAACGAACTTGGTGTGTCCACATATAGCGAAGACGAGGTCTGATGAGTAATTAGCATTCAAGCTGGTTAGACCCGGTTGAGCGTTAACACACAATATCTATAAGACAAGTGTTGAATTATTGATACACCATCTACACCTGCCGATCGACTTACTTCCATCCAATATGTAGGAAGGCAGGCGAAGTCACTTGAGCAATGAAACTGACGAGGATGTTATAAGAGTCGAATAAACGTCTGAAGTGACTTGCAAGTTGCTAATCCACGATCCAGAGCTCGTAATTGCGGTCGCCTTGGCCCTAGTTCGAGTGGAACTGGGGAAACGTCACGTTAGGGAATTTGTGGGATCTGGGCGAGTGAGAAAGGACTGACTAAATCTCTGCCGGGTAGGCCCAGGAGAGGGGGCCAATGCATGCGGAGAAGAAGAAGTTGAAGACCCAAGTACTGTGAAATGATTAGTATGCGGTTACCACAAAATTCCATCTGGACGCACGTCACTGCAGCGGCGGTGGGGAGAAAGGTCAGTCTGTGCTAGCATGAATTTGAGCGAGACCTCACGGATGAAAATCTAGAGGACAATGAGTGAGAATCACAGAGATAATTAAACACGGTACGACTGACATAGTGCGCCTATGAAAACCACTCCAGGGTCAGCAAGCAGAAGAGAGAAACGGTGGGTTTGTGGTACTAACGGCATTACTGCGGCAGAGTGAGCAACGAGAACGGTCAAGAACAACAGAGCTTACTTATTGACGGTGCCCGGCCATCTCGCCATGAGAATAGCACCAACAACGAAGGACATTCCTACAATAATTAATCAACTTCAGTTTTGCCTTTCGCCATGGAGAGTGAACTGACCTGAAACGAAGTTGCCGACAATCATCGGAATTCTACGTCCCGTAGCGTCAATCCAAATCACACAGGCAGCTTCACCGATGAGAGCGATGATGCTGTTGATGGACTGGAAGAGGAGAATTCGGGTAGAGCTGAAACCCATCTGAACAAATGCTAGGTTAGTGCCTGGGTGGCTATGATGGGTGAGTCGCTCACAGTCTTGAAAATCTGGATGGGAGACCTAAGCATTGAGAACGAACAAAATGACATGGAACTTACCGTAGTGGAGTAGTACTGGATAGCACTAACACCGGTCATTTGAACGGAGAATTGAAGGATATATCTGTTTTCCACTGAGTATCAGACCATTCCTTCATGGTTTTCTTCCACTTACCCGAGACTGAGACGGCGGAAGTTGCTGGGAACGGTGAACAGTTCACTCCAGCTGAGTCCAGAAGCTCAGTCCGAAGTGTAGAAGTAGGCTTAAGCTTTAGCATACCTTGCTTCGCCGATCTCCTTGCTTTTCGATATATCCGCCTGTATATCTTTCATTTGCGCGACCACAAACGGGTCGTTTATGTCGCCGTGAGCATGAAGGCGCGCCAAGGTTGCCTGGGCTGAATTTGATTGAATAATCACAACGAACCCTGCAGAAGCGGAGAAAACTTGCCTTCGTCCATGCGTCCTTTCTCCGCTAGCCATCGGGGTCTGTCGAAGAACGTATTGAGACCGGGTAGTAACGAAATTGGGAAGAACATACGACTCGGGGAGGAGGAGGATGAAAGAGATCAATGGCAGAGCCGGGATAATCTACGGACTACCGTTACGACGAGTCCAGTCGCCAATTTGTACTGCTTGCCTGAATTCCCAAGGGAACTCTCCACTCGGCTGCCTGTCCGCTAAGCCCTGCAGAGCAGCCGAAGGTCTGAAAAGCCATGAGTAAAACTAAGAGTGCCGTGGCACACGTCTCTTACTATCCACGAGGCGACGAATGCTTGAAACACAGACTGAGTACATATTCGGGAGGATTCCGTATATCTCACCTCCGATTCCCAGCATGAACTTGATTTATTCGAGTCAACACCGGTTCCAAGTATGGAAAAGAACCTCACCTGTTGCAAAGTAGTCAACCGACCCCGGATACTCGGATGGGCAATTTCCGCCTGAATGTTCTCAGTCTGCCGCACAACTAGCCTTTCGAACACATACCTGATACAATGGAGCGAGATCAGACATGATTCCAATCCCAAAACCTGGTCCTCAGGGTTAACATGCGGCCGTTGTGAGAGAGTGATGAAACCTACCAGCAAAGAAACGTCCGGCGAGCATCATAGACATATTTTGTGCACCAGTTTGCAGGGCACCGCCAAGGCTGGAGGCGTTTCTCTTAGCCGCGCCCAAAGACAGCGAAATTGAACCCACATGTAGATACCAGCACCAATTTGAATCGTTACGCGACGCCCAAGCAGATCCGCCGCATATGCCACAGGAATCATCCCGAAGAAGCTGAAGAGACGTCAGGCTACTTGTTCGAACGAAAACCTGTCAGGCTGACCATCCAAGAACTGAAAAACTGTTAGAATTTTGTGGCAGTGACAGGATTTCACAGCGCACCTAAGATACTGACAACGAGGCCCTGGAGGTTGGCATTTGCCCACTTTGGACCCATAATTCGCTACAGGGGCTCAGTATACCACCGTATCCTGCGCAAAAGTCCGCAAACCTGGAAGTCCGACGCCGGGGTCACCCCAGCAATAACACCAAGGTCATATCTCCAAAGCAAGCTCGTCAGGTCCGACATCCGAACGCGAAGAGTGTGGGGCCCACCCAAAGATAATGCTCCCCAAACTGGCGAACAGTCCACAAAGCCAGGTGTACACCTTGGGGGATAGCGGCATCGTTATCTTGGAGAATTGGGGCGGCGGGAAGAGTCAAATAAGATCCGTTCGCACGTCGCACTTATTTTGTACGACGGAGCGCTCGTACGTGAAGGTCGCGTGAACAATCGAGCGGTCCCGGCGGTCCGTTGCGGAATGTGCTTCTCCCACGTCCATGACAAACCTATGACAGTCGCGCGAAGTAATTGCCAGACTTGATAATAATTCAGTTCAGAACGACAAGCCCACACAATCTGAGCGCCTGTAGTCTCGTGATCGGGGTTCCTTTGTTTTCACCGAGCAATCTCCGACAGAGAACTTCACTCCACGGCCGCCAGTTTGAAAAATATGGATGAGCATTCAGAATTAATGACCGACAGCAAGTTGTACTATACATAATTCACATTAGACCTCCATCTTCGTGACCGTAGCTTGCGACGCTCGGCGAACAACATCCAGTTGCAAAGCTGTACCGCACGTTGAACAAAAGCCAGCAGAGGATTCAAAAACCAAACACTCACCCATCAAACGACAGTGGGCCGCAGAAAATTGCATTGCAGCCACCACGATATCGAGGGATTCCGTAAGAACGCTGGGCGCTCTCCCTCCATTACCGTTACTCTGCCGCGCAATCTCGGTGAGGAAAACCATGCAAACGGACGTCCAGAGTGGCTAAAGCTGCGTTCAACGGAGTATTTAAACCAACAAATGAATGATAATGCATACCGCGAGAACAGGATCCAGCACCCCGATTTTCGGCATATCGGTGTTGAGCAGGATATCCACTACAGCGCGCGCGGCGACGAGGCATCTGGCCCGGGAGGCCACGCGCTCCTTCGTCATGGAATTGTGCAGCTGAATCGTGGCACCGTGGCAGAGCGTATGCACATCGAACATCCGCTTCGATTGGACCGGCGACAGCTTGAGCTTGAGTTCGTCCAGAATTTGGTCGAGAGAGCTGGATTCAGCGGAGTTGGGAGAGACGCCCGCTTGGAGTGCCGTGGTGAGCTTGTAGCAAAGGAATGAATGGGTTCACGTACTCGCACGGTAATGCGCGCCCATCCTCGAGGCCTCCGCGTACAAAATAGTCGCCTTTGCTAACAGCGCCGCGTCGCATGTCGCGTTGTCCGGAAGACCCGAGAGGAATCTGCGGACGGTTCCCCTACTTTTTCGGGACAGCAGGGGGGAGGTCTATAATATAGACATTAGAGTCCTGCAACTCCGATAGATAGCAGGGAATATTACTTACCTGGACATAGTCATGCGCGTCCATCGGCCACGGCGTGTCGATTACAGATTCCGAGTAACTAATATTCGACGCCGAGCCGCCCGCCGACGCCCAGCAGTTGTTGAGGTTCAGTACCGCCCAAAGTGCGTTAATGCGCTCGCCCTCCTCGGCCGCACTCATCGGCGGAGGCAGCGCGTCAGCAAGTGGGCGCGTACCACTGAACATCCCGTCTTCCGGCGGCGTGCGAATCCGATGCAGACCCACACTGAGAGCCAGAGAAACCGCCGCACTGATGTGGTACCTTCCCTCCAGAAAACGCGCGTTGCAGATGAAATAATGCGCAAGCAGAACAGAGGCCTGGATGCTGTGGAGAATCGTGCGCGGGTGCGTGCCGGTGAGACTGTTCGCCGTACTTCGCAGCGCGTGGGCGAGAAAGACGGGCTCGTATGCCGTTATACGGGCGTCCTGCGAGAGGTGCACGCCCCAGAGATACATCACGTTCAGCAGAACTGGGGGCAGGAGGTGGCCATTTGGGCTCATCACGGCGTCGTGAAATGATTCGAGGTCGAGGAAGAAGCCGAAACACGTCGCGTTGTGGAGGAAGTTGTGGACTCTGTCCTCACTTATGCGTTAGCAGTACGCGAGATGGAAATTAGTCGACTAACAAGCCTTGCAAGACGATGAAAGGTAATTCCTTAAATGAGAATGAGCTGAATGCGTCAGTTAGAGTAAAGTTACGAACCGTTTGCAGTGTTTTTACAGCAGTGGAGATACTCAAGGTTTGCTGTGAATCTAGGAAAATAGGTTGGACCAGATCGGTTGCAGATAGCGAAGCATGTACGGAAATAAGACAGGAGTGGCCGCAGATGCATTCCCTTGGCCGTGGCAGTTATTTGCGACGTGGGAGGGAAACGAGAGACGGGATTTGACAGTGTAATGGAAGAAGTCCTAGTGCCCTGCGGACTTTCCAATTCCTCTATTCGACTTTGCAGTATTGAAATTTGCTCTACAAAAGCGATCAGACACATTATTCCAATCGAGGTTTGATGCGTGCTTCTACCTTCAAGCATTTGACTTTGGGTGGGCCCGTCCTCACTGTATTCGCAGTCTTCGTGACCCGTTGGATATTTTGAACATGGACCGCACACGTCTCTGACGCCGTCGCATTTCTGCGTGAGTATTATCAGCGTGCGAAACATGACATCACGAATAGACGACAACTTGCAGTTTTGCGGCGTCTTGAAGGAAATTGAAAACAAGCGTGAGATTTTCCCTTGCTATTTCTTTTTGAACTACTCACCGACACGCGATGCAAGCCTTGCCCTTGTGCAATGGCGTTCGCGGGCTAATTGAGAATGCGAGCTGGTGGTGGTTCATGAGTGATTAGATTGGGGGTTTGGGTGCACTCTTCATGTCAAAGCTGGTTTAAATGCCAGTAAGATAACTCGAGAGTGTCACTCCGGCGTTCAAACCTAAATAGAAGAACTTCGGCCTAATATTGGCTAGGAGGGTCGCCGTGTCCATTAATATGCATCGGACCAAGGAGAAAAGGACTGAAAATCCAGATATTTGATGACCGGGGACTCGGAGGGTATCGATGGAAAATGTGAATGCGGCGAGGCGTCCCCATTTTCTTGCTGCTTGCAGCGGGGATTCGCGAGATGGTTCCAAACTGTCGTCCGTGAGATAAACTCGCGTTAATGAACGGTGGTAGCAGATATCAGCACATAGTGCGCGCGAACCTCTTCGGAAGGACCCGGTTCTGAGTGGCCGGAGGAAGTTAGGCTCCTGAGCTTTTATGTTATCTAAAGAAAATCGACCAACGATTGTGAATATTATGGCATGGAAGAGTCGTGCCTGAAGTAGGTATCCAACTGCCGAGTAGATGTATTCGCCGCTTGTTCGTGTGAGAGCCGTTGAGCAAAGGACTGACATTCTTCCTCGTCCGGTGAATTCACTGTCCAAACGGACATCAAAACTGAGTGTTGTGAGCTCAACCTGTCCCGGGAGGAACCGATCCCTGAGCAGCCGGTTCCTAAACTCACATATATTAGCCAACGAAAATAATTTGAAGCGGCAGAAGCTTGCACTTGTTCCCGTGAGAGGTAATGCAGGAGAGCACATGTGCATGCAAGTTCAACTTCCACCAGAGCTCATTGGTGGCAACCAAGTCTTGACTTTGCCACTTGGCAGTCCGGTCATTTGGCGACTTGAACGGTTATCAAGAAGCTCTCGTGCCAGCGTTGTAGAGAGGAAGCCAGGTCCGAAGTCCGCCCACAACTTAAGCAATATACCGGCCAACTCGTTCTTCTTGGTCCAGGTGGGTCGAGGACGGAAGCACACGTTGACAGGTTTGATAAGGGCTTGCCATGGGCAATCACACACGTCACCAGATCAACATCAAACTTTGAAACGCACCTTGACTCAACCACTTTCGTTTTTTCTTTGGCCCACAACTTCCACACTACTCCAATGGCTCTTCAAATTTGTTCGCTCACACTGCCTTGTACCCATTCTTTCATCTCTCACCAAAAATACACCGTGGTCAGTCATTCCGTCATCCACCCGAAGGCAACCGAGATGAACCGGAAACTTGACCACAGTGCGAGTGGGCGGCAACTTGACTTTTGCCAGTATAGATCCCGAAGCCACGGGAATCCCACATCAGCAGACCACGGAAGTGCGGGGTTCAACATCCGGCACGGGCCGCGGGCTGCCGCGGCCGACTTCGACAAGAACGGTGGACAGTTTGAACGACGATGTCCCCCTCAATCCGCATCGACCCTGCCCGCCATGTCGCCCCTGTTGACCCACGCATTTACTCTGGCTTTACGGAGCACATGGGTCGCTGCATTTACTCTGGGATATACGACCCCACCAATGAGCACGGGCTTGCTGATGCCAATGGCTACCGCACAGACGTGCTCCAGGCGCTCAAGGGCCTAAACGTCCCGATTGTACGATATCCCGGCGGGTACGTTTTCCGTTTCTCTGGTTACAGTTGAACTTTAAAAAAAAAACTTTCATTCAGCAACTTTGTTAGCTCGTATCGATGGCAAGGTTTGTGAATCGTGTTAATGTCACGGATTAGGACTGATCTCGCCCCAGACGGCGTCGGACCAAGGGACCTTCGCCCGCGCAGGCCCGAGCTAGCTTGGTTGACCGAGGAAAGCAACCAGTTTGGAACCGGTATGCTCGTTATTTCCCGTATCGACCCCTTCCATGGGCTCATACGGCCCAAGACGAATTTATCCAATGGTGTCGCCTCCTCGGAGCAGAGCCTTTCATATGCCTCAATATGGGTACGGGAACGCTGGAAGATGCCCTGGGGTGGTTGGAATACTGCAATAGGTTTGTTATCCAATGACTTTTCCTGCAACGAGAAATAATGCAATGCAAAGCTCCGCCAATACCCACTACGCCAACATGCGGCGCAAGAATGGCCACGCAGAACCGTACGGCGTCAAATATTGGGCCCTTGGAAACGAGATTTGGGGCCCTTGGCAGGGTATGGTTTCAACATTCGGTCGTCTATTTTGTACTCACCGTCATCCAGTCGGTCAGATGAATGCTGCCGATTACAGTAAACAAGCTTTTCAATGGGCCAAGGCACTGCGCCTCCTCGATCCCAGTATTAAACTCGTTTCATGCGGAGGTGCGATTTCTTTTTATTACAATTTAGACATAGCTGAACAAAATTTCTTAGAAACGGGATTCGCAGACTGGGACCGCGTCACGTTGAAGACCCTGGCACCTGTGGTTGATTTCCACTCCATCCATCGTACATGCTTCCATTATTTGACTTTATCAGCCTTTAATATTTCATTCTAGTCTACACTGTGAGTGAAGGGAACCACGACGTCAACGTGATGGGCCGTATGTCTAGTTTTGCTGTCCATATCATGTATGTGAAGTCTGATGTTTTACCCACGCAGCTGCTGCCGCGGAGAAAGGAATAGAGATCACCAAGTCGCTCATCGAGCTTGCAAAGATCGAAGGAAACCTGACAAAGGACATCGCCGTGTCCGTACCTGCCTCTGCATACACTATACACTAATAACAACGGGCCTGTCGTACAGCTGCTTCGACGAATGGAACGTCTGGTACGTTTTCCAGTCTCTCTCTCTCTCTTTCATTCGCGCACGTTGATACGTTTTTAGGGACCCCGTCCGTGGTGCGCGCCGTTCCATATCTGCTCCTCCTCATACATAGTATTTTTAATGCACTTCACAGCACCGGGAGAAAAGGGCGCGGAGGAGCACTATGATTTGTCGGATGCCCTCGGTAAATTAATTCACTCACACAGTATTGTTCAACGACTAACGGTGAAGTACAGCCGTAGCCGCATGGTTGAACGTATTCGTGCGCAAAGCCGATATCGTCAAGATTGCCTGCATCGCACAGTCTGTGAACGTCATTTCTCCGGTGCGTACCGATTGAATTATAGGTGTTCGGGCCCCAGCCCTAACGTTGACTCAGATAATCACATCTCCCACTGGACTCTTCAAGCAGGTAGAGCATATTTCAAATCCCCCTCTTCCCACTCTACTGATGGTGTTTAATTAAACCAACCTCCAGACGACGTACTATCCACTCCAACTCTTCGCGACCCTCATGCAAGGCACCTCTCTCTCCCTCCACGTCGCCGCCGACGGGCCAGAAGACGCTTATAAAGGCCCCACCGTCCCGCCCTTCGTTGCCAACCTCACACAGCACACGCCCCCCGCCGCGCGCCTCACCAAGTGGATCGACTCCAGCGGTGTCCTCTCCCCGGACGGCACACAAATCCGCGTCGCGCTCCTCAATCGGCACCAATCCGCCGCCTTCAGCGTTCCCATCCTTTTTGGTCCTGACACAAGCGTTGGTAAGGAGGTGACGGTGCATGAGGTGTGGAGCGCCGATTTGCGGGATCGGAATGGATTCGAGTCGGACGGGGGAGAAAAGGTGAAGAGTGTTGTAAGGATAGTGGATTGGGAGGGGGTGTATGAGTGTAAGGAGCATTCGTTCCAAGGTATGTCTTGTTTTCTTGACGCTAGCAGATTGAGTGGCGCTGATGGATCGCAGTGCTTGTTTTTACTTTGGTTCAGTAGAGCTCGTTCGTAGCAAGAAGGATTATATGACGCCGTGGAAATTTCTTTTTTTTCGTATGTCTTCGTCGGAAATCAGCTTCGCACGGCAGTGTCAACCAAAGAGAGAGAATAATCTTCGGAACAAAGGAGACGAAAGAAGGAAATGACCAAGAACAACGGGAACAAGCCAAACTACGCCCTCCCTGCGCGGCAATGTATCTATAGCTTTTCTCCGATTCATACACAGCCCGCGCTCCATCCCCACCCGCCTTTCAATCCCATCTGGGTTTCGTAAACTCATTTGCAATGTTTTCGGGTTTCAGCTGATCCTAGCTTATCCAGCGCGAAGTCCGGGAAATGCCGATGAATACAATATTATGAAGCCTGCAAATGACAGTACAGGGGACGCCACTACAAGTCAGTGAATCTCCGTCGTGTTATATTATCGCTATTGCATAGGATATGAATTTAATAATTCCACGAGCAGAGTTTGACTGCGCGCCGAACATCGGGACCGCTCCCTAAGGCTGAAGCGTTCTTATTCTAGCCGACCAGAACAGCTCAGCAGACAAATTTATTGAGTTCCGGGCCGCGTTTCTAGCGAAGGATTCCGACAATTCAAGATTCCATCTGTCGCGCCTTGATTGAAGCCTTTAAGAAACAGGGAGACGGACCGCAATGCGTTGAATCAGCCGCTGGTTGAGGGTGATCATTCCAATGGATGAAAGAGCCTCTCGGTAATGGACCTCCGGAAGTGAAGCGTCTTCGATAAGGAGTTCGTCCAAAGAACACCTTGACCGCGATATGAAACTCTCCAGTGTGGGGAGCGGGTCCAGGGGCATGTAAGACTCTGGGAGTTGGAGCGTGCGAAGCGCAGGAAGAGTTAGCTTGCTGAGCAAGTCGGAGAGATCGACCTCGACACGAGTCATGTCTGACACATGAAGTGTCAGATTTTGGAGGTGCAGATGTGCCGGGACAATTGGAATCGTGATATTCTGCTGTGTGCCCACGACTGTCATTGCACAGTGGACGAGGTGGAGCACGGAGGTCAAAATCTCTGCGCATTCATGTTCGTAGAGACAGAGGCCTTCGAGGCGCGTGAATTGAGTCCACGGAAGGGAAATGGCCGAAGGGACAAAATCCTCCGTCAGAATAACGCTGTCGAGCTGCGGAGCGTGGTTAAACAAGTCTGGTCTCGGCGCTTCCTCGACAGCCACATCGTTTGGCCCGAATGTCAGATGTCGTAGCCGGGGCATGTCGCCTTGGATGATGGAGAGATGTCGGAAGGACATAACAAGATAGAGATGCTCCCATTGCCGCCGATGCCGCACGATCGTATGGTGGAATCCGGGCAGAGATGGGGGTGATGGACGGATGGAAAAAGATGCGAACGCTCTGTGGTGATGAATTTTGAGGGAAAGTGGGCAATTTCCCGAGCGTAAAAGCCATGCGTCCATGAGATCGAGCTTGCAGATGAGCGCTTTGGGGTCTTCATACTCGCGCAGCTCAATCTCGAGGGCTCGCCAAAGCATCGGCGTAGAAAGCACAATTCCACGCCAAGGCCGACATATTCCGCACAACGCAAGTGGTGAAAGTACACCGAGAAGCGGAGGGCATTCAGGATAAATGGGCAAGAAATTGAGGAATATTTCTGCCACAATTTCTGGTGGCAAGGTGAGTATAGGATATGCCGACTCTATGACTTCAGGATGTTCTAGCGGTAGGTCGGAAGTCTGGTCGAAGGGTTCCGGGAATAGTGTAGTCATTTGCCGCCTGTTAAATAAAATATCGTTTGGTTCGTCCGTTAAGAGGTGCCAGTGCAGTACTGATCGACGCACACTATGCTTTTCAATGATCGAATTCGAACCCCCCCGAGTCTTGACGATGCCTCCGAAAAGGATGGTGGTGGTGGATGACAGACGTGCAAGCGTGACAGCTGACTTCCGCTGTGGACTCCGGAGTGACATCGTCACACGGAGGATCAATGGCTGTGCCGATATAATTCCTGGGTTGCTGGATTCGGAAAGTCGTTGGCGCTTGGTTGCACTGCGCTGGCTCATGCCTTTTGGGGTCTGAGAAATGAGGCCCTAACATGTCTTCCCGGGTGAATAAGTACATTTTCCCAGCTAAAACACGCGAGGATTGACAAAGTTGGACGCGCGCCAATCACATCACGTGTATGTGACACGACGTGGTCGCGACGCGCATTGCCATGAAATGATTGTAAGTGGCCGGCAAGCGGCGGGGCACAAACAGGTTCAGATAGTATGTTGGATGGTTTAAAATGTTGCTTGGACGAAATCTTTGGCGGAATCCGGATCGGGAAGTACCGCGGCAAAGCTCAAATGGTCCCAGAAGATCGAATCCACTGGGGCGGAGAATCTCTCAGAGAATTGGATAGAATTGATCTCGCGTAGCCGATGTATTCCGAACTCAGGTAGAATATCTAGCGGGCTGAAAGATAATGTTGTCCTGTCATTGTTCAAGACCTTAGAATGGACTGGGTACATTTTTTCAAGATGGTTCCCACCTTCATAAACTGAGAGAGGGTTTGAGCACCTCCGCTGGGCAGCTCGTTGCCGCTAGAGTGCCGGGTATCTCGGCATCTCGGCATCTCTCCGAACACTTGACCTTGCTCAATCCTCTGATAGTTCAACCTGAGGTACCTGCAGAATCTTCAGTTGTTAAGGGGTGATGGGCGTTACTCTCTCTGCACTCAACAGCTTTCACCTGTTCCTCATTTGCTTCAGTATTGTCCGGGCCAAGTCACGAAGGTCGGATCAACGACATCAACAGTTCATTTGACCGTTCGAGGGGTTCATACCAAGGCCCACAATCAGACAATTTTATAAGTTAGAGGCTTATGCTGAGGAATAGTGTGTGCAATTGAATTCTTGGCTACTGGAAAACAAGCTGCTTACTTCAACAACTGAGAGAGAAGCCGGCTGTGCCGATAATCATCCGTGTGTGATCGCTTCTCAACCTTTCTACCCGACCGTCACTTTGCACCGCAAAAGTCTACCCGCCCGTCCATCTTTACTTGATTGACGTCTCTAGAGATTCTCTGGAGAGAATTGATTCCAGCGGAATCAACGTCCTCCTTGGTCGATATGCATGAGGGAAGGTGGGAAGATGGACGGAAAGACGTCAGCAGAATGACAAATGTACGGGCACGTGCAATTGATGGGGACATTCTCGGTGAACTGAGCACAAACCGTCACTTCGTTCCTGTTTGTGAATGACAATCAGGAATGGGTCATGGTGACAACCATCGTGGACACATATATCCGCTTATAACGATGCTGCAAGCTGGCAGCTCTCCATTTCCTTTCTTCTCCCTCTCTTCTTTTTCCCCGTTCTTTTTTCTCATTTTTCTTTTTTTGCATTCGACATGCGTTTCTCCCTCGGAACCTTCTTGGCAACAGCCATGCTGGCGACATACGCCCTTGGACGCCCACTAATGTCCCAGAGACCCCTCTTGTGGAGTTTCGGAGCTGGCGAGACGCAGTGTTCCACTGACCACGCAGCGATGTATGTGACAATATCCTCCAGCCCAAGGGAACCTCAGCTCATTCGAATTTAATTGAAGTGCCTCGGATTGCCAACTCCTCCTCGAAAATCCTCCTACCCCCGACTGGATAAACGTAGCCGCCCCGGACTCAACTCCGATATTCAAGCCATTCTGCAGTGGAAGCTGTACGGATGTCCACATCCTATGGAAGACTCCACTGAATCATCTCCAGGTTGTGTATTCACGGACATGGCGGACGTTGCCTTTGATGCTCTGGTCAGCGCGGGCGACACCCTGATGGGCTGTTCTCAACTTGCGAATGGGCTCATTAAAGGGGTACGTGCTATGCTTAAACTCCGTGATGGGGGTGCTTATGCCTGACCAGGTCACCAAGACTCAAAGCGGCCAAATTTGCATGGCGGACTCAACAGGCGCGAACTCGTGCTTGTGAGTTATGAGTTTTTCGGTTTTGCCGGGATAATTGAACTGACTCGTTGTTCTAGCCAATGATATGAACCTTGAAGAACTCAGTGTAAATGCCAGATAGTTTACTTTCTTCCTGTTACTCTATGGACTTGACAACTTAGTGCAAGCTATTCTTGCGGATTTCTTACTATTAATACATGGCGGGAACAGCGCCCACCGACAACCACAATGAGCGCGGTTCGTGAGATGCCGGCCCATGGCCAATAGTTCAGTTGAATTAGATTATGACATGAAGAACCACACCTCTAACGGAAAATCTTTCCATATGGCGAAAAAATCTTCCCATATGGGAAGATTTTCCGTTATTGGGTGTGAACGATGGCGGCCATCGACTGCCAACGAACGACGCCCGTTCGATCTCCCGCCCTGCTTTTGGTCAGCGCCGGTATCCCCTGTCAGCGCGCCAATGAGGTGAAGCCCCTAGTACGTTCGAGGGATTACTACATAAAGAAAATCCCGTAAAATAAAAGAACGAAAAATTACGGACACAACCCCGACCTACCTCTCTCAACCTGAACGCATGAGGCCACGCTGCCTAGTGACTCCGAGTCGTAAGTGCACAGGTCGGGATTAAGGTAGAGATATATCATTTCCAGCATCTCTAGAATTTTCAAGCGGCGGTGCATTTTTTAGTTGGAGATAATGGTTGAGAGATAGGTGGAGGTAGGTAGGTAGGTAGGATTATACGGTGCGGTCCCGCTTAGGAACCGGCAGTTGGGAGTTTGGGAAGCTTGGGTCTGGGTCCGAGGCCGCCGTTGATAAGTTGATGATTTCAGATTACCTCTGTATAGGGAAGGTGGTTCCCACCCCTGACGCCCGGCCGCGCTACCACCATCTTGTTTTTAATGTTTGGAGTACATGCCATGGTCTCTCAAGCCATCTAGAGTGCTACAAAGGTTTCAGGTAAGTATTTTGTTGAATGTCACCGTCACGGAATCGTTTCGGGACCACGCGCTTTGGTTGAACTCGAGTGAAATCATTATCTAATATCTCAGCACATCCTAAGGTGAGTAGGGGGCCTCCCAGCCCATTTTCACGGATAATTCTATTCAGCAACCCCCACTATTTTTCTTCTATTCAGCAACCCCCAGGGCTGGGCGAGAAGATCCGGCCGCTCAAGGCATCCGTGCCGGGGCAAGGCCGAACGGCCCGCGTCGGGTGTTCGCCCGGCCACACGATTTGGTCAACTGTGGCATCGAACTAAGTCAGGTCTGGGCGAACGGCCATCCAGAGAAATCAGAGGTCACATTGCCTGATTTTCCTTCGTGTTTTCGACCATGGTGAGGCGCACCTAACAGCGAGCCGCCGATGGCAGAATTGATTTCATCGCTGGTATGTATATATATCTTTCCCCGACGAAAGGTCCAAGAAATGCTCCAGTGAAAAGTATGAAACTCCTCCCGCGGCGATGCAATGACCTCTTCAAATACATAATCGATAAGAACGGGGGAGACTTCAGGCTTCAGCAAAAAGGCCAACGGCCTGATCCCATCGCGTTTCGGCGTGTGCCCATCAGAGGAAATTATGACATGGCTATGAAAAATAACCGGGGGTTGCTGAATAGAAAATCACTATCCAGCAACCCCAGCAACCCCAAAAGCGGGGTTGCTGATTAGAATTATCCTATTTTCACCTCCCACAACTTATAATACTACAATAAGTTGCGATGACTTAACATCTTTTACATCCACGTCCGCGCTTGTAGGTTGCCAACACATCAGGGATAAGTGCCTTCCCTGGTGTATCGCCTTGCAGGTTTGACTTGGATCCACCGCCCACATTCATAAAACCCACCTTACTGACTCTCCGTGAGTCACCCCCGGCTTGCCATCGGCCTCTTCGGTCGATGCGTGTGCCCGGATTTACCAGCGGTGCGAAGTATTGCGAGTGAGCTGTCAGCTAGGGTAGGGTCGGAACCAACGTTTTATCTGATCCAGGTGCGAGGGTAGCCATTGAAGCAAGCTTCACGGCTTTGGTTGAATTACCTCCTACTTGCCTAAGGGAGCAATACGTATGGCTCGGCCGGTTTTCCCTGTCTTTTTTCCCTTGTGCACACCAGATAAGCGAGTTTGTGGCTATTCAAAGTAGTAGAAGTCATTTGCGCCGGCTGCGGAGTACAGTTACTTGAATTGTGGGGCTTACGTATAAAATACAGCATTTACCTCCGGACCACTAGGCGTTGGAAAGTGGTGCCGCCGCGCCGACTACTTAAAGCCTACGCTAACACTCTCCTTCTTACCCACATTTCTCGAACACGCCCATTCTCCTTCGCGACCGAAAAAAACAATCCCGTTCAGGTAAATGCGGATCTACAACCACTGGCATTTGAGCATACTGGCGCTCGCCATACACTTCAGCAGCGCAACCCCAGTTGACGCAGGTCGCGAAATCACCACAGACAGTGGTATCCTACACGGATTCATTGACCCCTCCTCGCCTGCTGTGCTACAGTTCCTCGGGGTGCCTTTCGCACTTCCTCCAACCGGAGGACGAAGATGGCTGCCTCCCATGAGTTTCAATGATTCCTCAGTCTCCATTCACACGACAGCATTTGGCCCCTCGTGTCCACAGATTCCGTTGAGCACACAGCTCACCCCCAATGTCTTTTCGGCCAAAGGGGGGAACCGAACCGAATTCTTTCCCGTCGAAGAGTTTAGCGAGGACTGCCTCACCCTGAACGTCTGGACGCCCGTGCGGAAGAAAGGCACAAACCTCCGCGTCTTGGTCTGGTTCTTTGGCGGGGCTTTCCTTCAGGGGGGCTCTAACTCGCTGTATTTCAACCCGACATCCTGGGTCCAGCGCACGCAGGGGCACATCGTCGTCAGTATCAATTACCGTGTCAACATCTTCGGCTTCCCAAACGCTCCGGGGCTCGAAGTTCAAAATCTCGGTCTGCTAGACCAGCGCGCCGCTCTCGAGTGGGTCCGTACGAACATTGGTGCGTTTGGCGGCGATCCGGGGCGCATCGTTGCGTGGGGAGAATCTTCCGGCGCGATCGCAGTAGATTTCCTCCACTTTGTATTGCCGGCCGACCCAATTGTGCACGGGTCTATCATGGAGAGCGGGACCGCGCTGGTCCCCGCGAAGATCTCCCTCAGTAATGATACGGCACAGGTCAATTTTCCGCAGGTTGCAGCCTTGCTTGGTTGTGCCCCTGGACCATCCCAAGTGGACTGCTTGCGTGGGGTGTCGTGGCAGGACATCGAGGCACTGCTTGGAGCGAATCTCACCATCCCAAACTTCCTACCTATCCCCGACGAGCGTGTCGTGTTCGCCGACTACACTGCGCGCTACGCTGCCGGTGCGGTTGCGCGCGTCCCCGCCCTCATTGGGACGAACCAGCACGAGCTGAACGCAGTTATCGCACATGCTCCAGGCGTCAACATCAACGATACGCTCGCCAACTTGACGTTCCTGTGCACCGCAGCCGCGACATCCCGCCTGCGTGAGGCACAAGGGCTGACGACTTTCCGCTACCGTTATGACGGCGACTTTGGGAACATCTCCCCCACAAATTTCTCCGGCGCCTACCACGCCTCGGAGTTGCCTCTCATATTCGGCACCGCAGGGCTATTTCACGGGCCGTCGACGGCCTACGAGGATGCAGTGAGTATAAAGTTGCAGGACCTGTGGCTCGATTTTGCGCGGGATCCACAGCAGGGTCTGCAGAATGCGCGATGGGAATCATTTGAGGCAGGAGGGGCGGTATTACTGGGGGACTCAGATACGCCGCTGAAGGCGATCACTGCGCAGGACCTTGACGGATCGTGCCCTCTGTGAATCCCAGGGGATCTTTTCTCTCGGCTGAAATGCAATATTTTAAATATTCCTTCCGTGTAAATTATATTGCGTCGGAACACCCGACAGCAAAGAGCTTCATAATAATATTATGGGGACAAGTGCGCGTAGCAAAAGATGCGAAATGAGAAACATTTTCGCCGTAGAGTTTGGCGTAAGAGCAGGGTTTGCTAACAAGAAGAAAAAAAAAGCAGAGGCCCGATACGATCACGTGGGTACACCTCGGCGTGTTGAGACGCGTCGAAAACGCGTTGAAATTTGGGAATTGAGCAAAGGAGTCTTATGACGCGTTGCATGTCGAATAGTGGGAATAGAGTGGCTGACATCGGTGATACGCTCACGGCGCGTCTGAGTGCTGCGCGTGCCAAACAACACAACACCGCTGGGATGATGGTCGCAAGACTGGCTGCTCGGAGGACGGCCGGGAAGGTAGTATATGAGGTGGTCAATCCATGCTCAGAACTCGAGTCGGCAGGAAAAGGTGTGTAATAAATATGGGAGGTATGGTTGCCGGTGAGTCGGCGGGCGGCGATGGGTACGATGAGCGAGAAGGACAAGATAAGTGAAGCGTGGACGACGAGGGACGAGATGAGAGCGTAGACAGAGGCAAGCATCGGCGGCGACGAAGGACTAAGGCGGCATGCGGAATTCGGGGGTAACTCGATGGGTACTATTCGGTCGGTGGCTTCTCTGTTCTCCCTTGATACAAGGTGAGCAGTAAAGTATTTGTATGTAGGAGGCAATAGGAGAATTATGAATCAAATCCCTGGAGGCTGTACAAATTTTAGTAGCTAGACACGGCGACGTCGGAAATATGTATCAAATCTAAGACAATGTTACCATAAACTGAATAAAACCATAATTTCCGGGTGTGGCTCAGGAACAAATGGTGTCGGAGAAAGCGATACATGCGTGCTAAATGTGTCGGAAATGTCGGAGATCGCGTGAATTAATTGTGTCAAAGCCGCATATGTCCATGTTTGTATCGGAAAGATCGGACCGGCGGCATGATTCGGCATGATTCGGCGCTCAGCGGCTAGCGGTGCTCATCATCTCCTCCCAACTGAAAAAGTGACCGTCCTCGGTCACTACCGACGACGGCAACAATCCAGCAAGAAGAAGACGACAAGGGAACGATGGGAACGACTCGAAGGCGGGGGAAGCGCGGGCGGAGGCGGATGGAAGTCAAATGCGGGAAACGCGGAAGAATGTGTCGGTGCGTCGAAGTGGGGGTCCTCCCAACTGAAATATTGACTCGTTGGACGTTCTAGCGCTCGCATGATGAATCATGGTCGAGATCAAGGGCAAGAAGTCGATAGAATGGCAAGAAATGGTGAATAATCAAGCTGAATGTCGTGGATGTAATGGGCGGGTAAACTCTGCGCAAGAATTCTGGGGCAATGCTGGTGCTATGGCGACGATCTTGGGGTGACTCGGGTGCTGAAACGACCTGGATCTGGGGCTACAACGCGCGGAACGGGCGGCAAACCGTGCGGAAGGTCTAAATCTGCATCAATTCTCGGTGGCGCGGACTCGGTGATCTCGTGGACTGAAACTCGAGAACGTGGGGGCGCGAACGACGTGGGAGACGTGGGGGATAACTGGGCTCGATGTGGACTCGCTGCAACTCGATCTGGGGGCTCTGGACAAAACTGCATTGGCGGGGACTCGAAATCATCGCAAAATGATGTGCAAGATTGCGGCGCTGCGAATATCGACGGAGGTGGGCATGACTGCGTGGAATACGATGTCTGAGGGTCGAGGGGTGATGTGGGCAATGACTCTGGGGCAATGCTGTGCTGGAACGACGCTGGAACCGTGCTAGGGAATGCTGGTGCAGCAAAATCTCGAACTTCGGCGGCAAATACCGGCTGAATCTGCGGCGCGATGGTGCTGTGCGGCTGCGATGTGGAACGCGAAAGCGAAGGCCTGGAAGGCGCTGGATAATTCGACAGCGGTGCGACGCGGGGCTCGTGTGATGCGGGAGCGCGAGGAACGCGAGATCGAAGGGCGGCAAGCTCGGCTTCAAGAACTGCAATACGACTCTGTGTGGGCAGCGTGGGTGCGATGGAACGAGTCGGGGAGGGCGCTGGCGCGGCGGAATCGGGTGCGCGGGATGAGTGCGATGTCGGCGATGACGTGGGGTGCGAACGCGGCGCGGAAACGACGTCGGGGGAGTGCAAAACAGGTGCACAATTAACTGGGTTCTCCATATGCCACGCATTAATGCGAGCGCGAAGGTCTGGACCTGGGATACGATGCGGGACGAAAAGGCCCGAAGGGAGGACGATTTTTCCCTCGGCATTATGTCTGCAAATACCGGCGCGAATATCTGCGGCAACAAGCGGGCAACGAGCGATGAAGTGCGTGGGATCGCTGCAATACGAACACAACGCGGAACGAGGCGGCGAAGGCAGCGAGTCGAGACGTGGAGCGACGGGGGATGACTGCTGCGATGAAACGAGGCGCATCAACTCGTTAACGGCGTCGATGAGGGCAGCGATGGTCGAATCTGCGGGTGTGGGCGTGGGAAGCTCGGGCGATGGAGGCGCAGGCGTAGGCGATGGAGGAAGTAGGAACACAAAATCAATGGCGTCGCGGAGATCACTGAGTGGGTAGGTATCATCGGGATGTACGTCGGGGAATTTGATGTGGAGGTGTTCGAGGGCACGATACCAAATACGCGAGGGAACGGCGTGAGCGAAAATTCGACTCTGTTCAAAAACGGAAAGGCGGTGTTTAGCGCATAAAAATGAAGATATCGTGAGGAACGTGCGATAAAATTCCAGGAAGCGCGCGCGGGACGGCGAGTGGTGGGACGAAAACTCGGCAACAAGAGCATCGAGATCAGTGCGTGAATATCTGCGGCTGGGATCGGCTTCGGGATAAAGGCGAAATATCGCGTCGGTGAACTGCGCAAATGACGCGGCGGGATCAGTGAACTCGGGAACGGTCTCCCAAAGATCCTGGTCATCGAGGCGGAGGAAATAGGTAGCGTGGAATTTCTTCTGCAAATTGTCGGTGATGCTGGAGCGCGAAAACAGATAGTCGAGGTCGGAAAAATATCTGCGGAGTTCCCGGGGGCGGTGCGAATCGAATACTGGCGCTATGCAATCGTTACGAGCGGGCATCGGCGGGGTTGGCGAGACTGAAGGGGCGGCGGTGGCGAAGGCAATGACGGCAGAGGAAAATTGTTGGAGGGAGTAAGCGAGGTAGGAGAGGCACGAGTCAAGTCTGAATCGATGGTTGAGACCCCTCGCGGTGGGCTCCAAAATGATACGCTCACGGCGC
The DNA here is from genome assembly GCA_029233265.1 of Mycena alexandri. NCBI lineage: Eukaryota > Fungi > Basidiomycota > Agaricomycetes > Agaricales > Mycenaceae > Mycena > Mycena alexandri. The sequence continues at coordinate 209,812 of JARJCM010000107.1, read as the reverse complement.
GTCTGAGTGCTGCGCGTGCCAAACAACACAACACCGCTGGGATGATGGTCGCAAGACTGGCTGCTCGGAGGACGGCCGGGAAGGTAGTATATGAGGTGGTCAATCCATGCTCAGAACTCGAGTCGGCAGGAAAAGGTGTGTAATAAATATGGGAGGTATGGTTGCCGGTGAGTCGGCGGGCGGCGATGGGTACGATGAGCGAGAAGGACAAGATAAGTGAAGCGTGGACGACGAGGGACGAGATGAGAGCGTAGACAGAGGCAAGCATCGGCGGCGACGAAGGACTAAGGCGGCATGCGGAATTCGGGGGTAACTCGATGGGTACTATTCGGTCGGTGGCTTCTCTGTTCTCCCTTGATACAAGGTGAGCAGTAAAGTATTTGTATGTAGGAGGCAATAGGAGAATTATGAATCAAATCCCTGGAGGCTGTACAAATTTTAGTAGCTAGACACGGCGACGTCGGAAATATGTATCAAATCTAAGACAATGTTACCATAAACTGAATAAAACCATAATTTCCGGGTGTGGCTCAGGAACAAATGGTGTCGGAGAAAGCGATACATGCGTGCTAAATGTGTCGGAAATGTCGGAGATCGCGTGAATTAATTGTGTCAAAGCCGCATATGTCCATGTTTGTATCGGAAAGATCGGACCGGCGGCATGATTCGGCATGATTCGGCGCTCAGCGGCTAGCGGTGCTCATCATCGGTATTGAGACAGGGTTGTTTTCTTTCCGCGCGGATACAAAATGTCTGTCAGCCGCAGATCAAAACATCTATCGCCTCTTTCATCCTACCACCACCACCACTACCTCACGACATTCGCTTTACGCATCTCGCTCATTGTACCCAGAGCCCATTATCCACACGAACACCACCAGTACCATCATGGCTCCGTACCTTATCCAACCCACCGTGTCTATGCATTATGACGAGTTTGAGGGTGTCCCGACCCCTGTGTACTCTCAGACCTACGCCGGCCCGCCGACTCCCACGACAGACGACGGCCTTCGTCAGTTTGCCATCGCCATGGCTATTATCGGAGCTCTTTTCCTGGTAGCCTGCGTGTACACCGTTGCGAAGTATTACCTCGGAAAGCGGCGTGCAGAGCTCGAGGTTGACGATCCTGAGGTATGCGACTTATTTTTTAAATATGCTCTACCATATCTGACTCTCACCCTCCAGCTTGCTGTCGCTGCGGCTTTTAAGCCTCCCACTATTGCTGTGCCTCCATTATCGGCAACCTTCGGACGCGTACCCGCATACCAACAGGAGCGTCCGTTCTACATCAGCCAAGCCGACATGCTCTCTGGCCATGGTCGAGGTTTCTTCGGCTGAACGCAGTTTGTCCAACATGCAACTCCCTTCATGCATCTCACTACCACTCCGTCACGGCAATTCGCTCTGGATTCTCGCACTACCCCAGCCTCGTAGGACTGATCACCCTGCTTGGTCTACAGTATACCATCCCTCTCGTTCCCCCGGAAACACAATCAACGAAACCCAAAAACATTTGGAAAACGACAAAAACTACTCATCGCATTCTTTGGTCTTCAAACTTCATTCTTGTGAACCCCCAGAAAACGCTCACAAAATAGGCGGAACGGAGCACGGACGACGACGGCTGTGTGCGATCATACCCGAGAAAACTTGAAAACAAGCAGAAAATGCGACGAAACTCACATCGAATAGGCGGGAGATCGGTGGGGAGGAGTGCGAGCGACCACGGACTGTGTGCTAATTCCTGGAAAATACATATACATACATTGTCGCTCGCAGGGGGGCTTTTCCATTCCTTTCGACCCTCCTATTTCTATCTTTGTTGTTTTTCGAGTATTTCTTTTTTGAATGGTTTTCACTGCGTTCCGGGGTCACCTGCGCATAGCTACGCACATAACTACACATAGCTGCACATAATATGCGCAGCTATTCGTGGAGCTGTGTAGATCACTACACAGACCTACACAGACCTACACAGCCCTGTGTAGCTAAGCGCAGACGGCTAAACAGAGCTAAACAGAGCTAAGCAGAGCTAAACAGAGGCTGTGTAGCTAAGCGCAGACGGCTAAACAGCTCCACGAATAGCTGCGCATTGTTATGTTTAGGCGACCCCGGAACGCAGTGTTTGGTGTCGGAAAAGTTCAAGATGTAATTCGACGCACCGCGCACACATGGTGCTAAACCCGGCCCTGTTAACCAGTTGCTCTGAATCGCGAGGAATAGAACGCATGCGTTCTTGGTTACGGTGTAAGCTATCGGATAAAGGTTCTACATAGGTTCTTGTTCCTTTCTTTTTCTCAACATTTTCCGGGAACGAAAATATCCAGTTGAAACCGAAGAGCATATTTTCATGTACCTCCGAACTGAATAATAACTACAGTAGTAGTACCATAGTAGCGAAACCAAAGGTAGTAACTACGGAATTACAGCCAAACAACGGAGAAAGCGGGCGTGTATGTACGGAAAGTGCGAAGGTGGAATATAATGCAGAAGACGAAGTAAGAAAAACGTTCCGAAAAACATGTCCATATGAAGTATGCATCAAAAGAACAACATCAAGATCAAAAGAACCTCATCAAAAGGCAGGCGTGGCGCCTCAGTTGAACCCTCCGAGCGCCGCACCGACCGCGAGACCGCCTAGGACGAGGGCCGTCACACCGGCAGTAGGAATGCCCAAGGCGCGCGCACCGCCGGTGGTGCCGCTCTGGCTAGGGTTCGCAGCGGAGGATGCAGATTGAGATGCTGACTGGGACGCAGCGGAAGCGATTGAGGAGAGGGCCGAAGACGCCTGGGACGCGGCGGAAGACAGCGCGGATGAGGCGGCCGAGCGCGCGGATGAAGCGGCGACAGAAGCCGCAGAGCTGATGGAGCTTTTTGCAGAGGCGAGCGATTGGGAGACCGAGGCAGGCGGGGCGGTCGCGCTCGCCGAGCTGGGAAACGATGGATTAAATCATTTTCGAGTAGCTGATAGCGAGTGAACATACGGGGCGCTCGAGGAGGCGGCGGCCGCGGCGGGCGCGGCACCGATAGAGAACGAGGGACTGCTCGCGAGGACGTCACTCGGGTTGGAAGCACTGATGAAGCTGACGACATAGGATCTGTGATGTCGTGAGATATTTTAAATTTCGCGCGTCATTGGGAGTTAGGATGGTCCATCAAAGCATGCATGTGCTGATCCTGGTGCGATGTCGCGGTCGCTAGGCAGGTATGCATGCATGGACAGACAGATTGAAGGGAAGATGGATGGATACGGTGGAGGTAGGATGGGTGAAGATATTAAGGACGAGAGCGCACCCTGGTGCCATTTGGGGGAATACGATAGTGGCCTGGTTGGCTTGTGCGTTCACGTTGTTTGCAATCGCAAGAGCGCCATTCTACGGACAGTGTGAGCCACCATTATCCACGTGTATTCGCAATAATGACGTACGAAGGGCGGAGTGTCGCCTGTGGGGACGATGGCGAGGGTCAACGGCTCACTGTGGTGTCGTTAGCTCTGAACCAGACCCGAGAAGTGAGTGAGCCTACGTGTCTGAAGAGTCGGACGACCAGGTGATAGTGACGCTGGAGTCAGCAGCAGGCGACGAGGGTGCCTGCACGTTCGACACTGCCGCAACGGCAGTGACGAATGCGAGAGCAGTGGCACTACGAGAACGGTTCAGTGGTTGCAGACGAGGACAGCGGTGAGACGCACTACAGACGGACACAGGGAGACATAGTGGCTAAGGAGGAGGAGGAGGTGGTGGTGGTGGTTAACAGAGAAGCGAGGAAGAAAAACGTGTGGTTCGGGTGCTTATGACGTGCGATTGATGTAGTGGCACCGTGGGTTTTCGAACTGCCCAGAACGCATCGAGGATTTAATGGCCTGGAACGCAAGTCGAGCATCCGAGAAGGACGAAAGGCACAACAGAGCTTCGGACAAAGTTTGATCCTGACACTTAGCAGTCCGCGGCTCGCGTAGGCAATGTTTGGAGTGTATGCGATTTACTTGAGCAAAGGTAGCGCACTTCCAAACGGGCTAGGAAATAAGAGCTTAGATATGACGCTGAGCTGACTTGTATCTTGTATCAAGACGAACAGTTAAGACCAGGTCACCCCCCAAAAAAGACTTGAAAATTTGAAAGACAATTGCGACATCCGGGGACACCTTCAATGCAGAAGCCAAAGGTAAATCAATCCGAAAATGTTGGATATTGCCACAGGTTAATTGGCAAGTAGAGGCACGATGCGCTCTGGTAACCGTTTGCCTCGGCGGCGAGCAAGAGGATCCGCGGGATATTGGAAAGCACAAGAGGTCTATGCCAGCAGAAAGGTAGTATGCAGCTTTAACTGAAGTGGTCCAGGGAAGGTCAAACTTGAATGAACCTGCGAGATAGCTTCAGACGGGGATGATTTGGACAGTCTTTGGACGTGCTCGACGCTGGTCGTCGGTCGATAAGGCATGCAGAGTTTTGAACGGGGGAATACCGGGCAGATACCGGTGGATTGAAGCGAGAGATTTACGAAGAGACTTCAGTGGTACAATCTTAAGCAGGGCCAAGGCCGAGATGAGGGTCAAGAGCAAAGAGGCGAGAGTGACAGTTGTGAGAGGCCGCCGCCGAGAAGCCGAATGATCCGTCAATTAACTACAGCCCTTTGCAAGTTGTTTTTAGCAGCCTGCCATCACGGAAGTGCAAGCACGTTGCCGTAGGCAGGCTGGTACTTCTCGGTTCACGAGAGTAGATCTATACCTTCGGCGAATGCTCGGCCTCACCGAGCGGAGTGTAATTGCAGTGCTATTTTTCTGAGACAGGGCTTGAGCCGATCTCATACTAACCGTCGAGTGTTCTTGCTGCTGAAAAATCTTGACCACCTGGCTTCGCTTGGGCTTCGCTCGGAGATGAACGCCCGGTCAGAGATGGGCTGGTTGATTATTTAGAACTGGCACGGCACTCTTGCGGCACTCCAAAATGTCGTGGGTGAACGACGTACATCACCAAAAGTGGGAACATCTGGTAATGTTCGGCAGAATCGGACCAAGCATGTGATACATTACCAGGGTTTTTGATGAGGTACAATTCACTACAAACCTTTCACCAAGCTGTTAGTAGATTGACCAGGCACTATAATCTTGGTGCGGGATTACAAGGCAGAAACAACTCGGTGATATTCTCAGCAGCATTCCAGACATATGAGTCTGTACCCGGCGGCGACTTGCAATAGGTGTGGTTGGGGTAAGAAAATCCTTCGGAGATAATTACCATTAATCTTAAACATGCTCCATCTCTTCACGCTCACAATCCGGCTGGCCATAAAGAGATTTAAATTCTACTACTGTGTTACTTATTTGCGTTTGAACGGAGCAAGCGTGAAATTTGGCCAGAAGACGGCGGCGGAAGATTCATAACTGGCAACGGGGTTAATTAGCAAAGTGTGGCCCTATCATTGGTCATTAGAGCTTCAATATTAATGTTTTATTCAAGTGTGGCGGCAGATGGCATATCACGTCAGTGGTCCGTGCACTTTATTTGTCCCTGCTATTTCGTCACGTGCATGTTGGTCGCGTCAACGCCGCTTTCCTTCCTTCCGCCACCACTTTCCCTCCCTTCAGTCGTCGCCGCTCGTATCCTGCAGGACTTTTAATCCAGCCCCCCTGGCAATCGGCAGCCCCCCTCGGCTTCTGCCGCACGTCGATTCCTCAAGACGATAGCACCCAGAGCCTAGACGCCACCCTTCTGCGCGCCCGTGCCGTGTCGTTCAAGTCTGCTATGGCCGCTCGATATCTCGCAAGTCCCTTGAGGTCCTTTACCGCGGTCCCCCCTGGACCTCAGCTTCTACTGTACGTCGATCCTCCAGACGGCGGCCCCAAACACATGCGCTCCTACTACGCCTGCACCGTCTCGAATCTGCAACACTGCAATACCTTTTGGGTTAAAGCTCAAAATTTTACTCATTCCATGTTGGGCTCCGTGTCCGCCACAAGACCCCACCACGGAAGTGCGCTTTAGTCAAGATATTCTCAGGATCGCAAGACTTCAAGACAGTGTATTCTTCAACTCCAAATTCATCGGCCTCGTACAGCCAGACCCCGCGGCTTCAAGCTCCTTTCAACGAAACTCTTTCAGCCTCTGATATCCTTCAAAGTCGTCCGGACGTGTTCACTGTCATTTACCTATCAAACCTTCTCTTCAAAGTGCAAATCTCTTGTCTCTTCCCTCAATCCCTTATCAGGCACTGCTTCCGAGCTATTTCAGCGCTTCTGTCAAGATTCAACATTACCTGCCTGCGCTCCCAGTTCCCGATGCTGTTGGTCCGGCACCATGTGATGGCAGATGCGGTTCGTCGAAGGTGGTGTCGCGGTGGGCACACCGCGCTGCTGCGGTACCGATGAGTTCGTTCGGAGGTGCGAGTTAGCGGTGTCGTCGTCGCGCTATCTATATCATCTATCTGTTGTAGCTTACGGAGCTAATATCATTCCATTTAACATTTATTCTGTGATTTACAAGGATTGGCAAGCACTGGGGCAGCTCTATACCGCTACAATCGAACACAAACCACTATAAACCTTTGCAAATCATCACCAGGTTTATGGTGTTTGTGAAAAACGTAGATGGTTTATAATGGTAGATGAAAGTCCACCAAGCTGATGGTGGTTTATAGTGATTATACGGGTTTGTGGGGTATGTATACCCTTACATAGTTCTCCCACTTTTGGTGATGTAGTCCTCGTGCTGTCCCTCCAGTCTACTGGGATCTCAAGCCAGAGTCGGCAATCACGGTAAAAACGATAAATGACCTACTGGCCAGGGTAAAGCACTCAATGGAGTCTACAATACTGTCAATACACGCATAATTGAACGCGTGTTCGCGAACCCGTGACTTGATACCCGATCGCGTGGTGATGGTGGACGGAAAATGGGTGCACAAAGTGATGGCATTCCGGTTGTCCTTGCGGGTTCGAAATGACAAGCACCGGCTCGCATAACCCATGCAGTACTTTCGGGTCACGCACTAGCCATAGAGCGCATGCGATGGTCCGAAAGACATAAGTCGGAAGTCCCCTTGAAATGGCGCCTGTGTCGCTTTTGCAAAAATTACTTCAAGTTGGAATACAGTACGCGATCCACGCGTTATTCGTGTGCAAGCACGCTCCACTCGTGACAATTAGGGCCATATTCTTCGCGCAATTATTTACCACTCACCCCGAGCTCCGTGGGGTCTATTCAGACCCCGGACTGTTCTTCAAGGATCTCCTGGTCGAGGAGAAAATTATCGGGCTCCTAGGGAAACTAGCCTACCACATTTTCGAAGTTTTCTACAGTGAGCCCATGCTGGAAATTAACCCAGCACTATATGCCCCCCCCCCCAAATCCGCGGTTGAATTGAGCTCTGGGCCAGCCACTCAACTGTGAAATCTTTTTCTCTTTTTTGCTATGCCTTTTCCTCTTCGTAGTTAGACTCGCATGCGTGCCCAAAGGGACTGTTGAATCTACCGTCGTCACGATGATTCTGGCTGCCGGGGAGTACAAACTCGACTCCGAGGGATTGGAACGGGTTTCCCACGAGGTTATTAACCGGCAGCCCGCATGCTTTTGTCCGAGCCAGGCCGGGAATCTGAATGGCGGCTAGACTTTCCGCCCCCCTCTCGGTAGTATGTGTGTTCTATGTATTGACAGGTAACTCTCTTAGCCTACACAAACTTCATCAGCTTGTCAAAGTTGGACGTGTACACATCCAACTCCTCCATCTTCACACCCGCCTGCCAGTCGGCCTCACGTTTGTCAAATGAGAACCACATGGATATACTCTTGTCCAAATAGCTCTGCCAGCGGGCGACGAGGTCCGTTGGGAGATTTGGGTGGGCCTGCTGAGCCATGAGATTCCTGGGGTTCAGATTCCTTCATGATGAACGCACCTTGACCCACTGGAGAACATCATGGAAATGAACTGGGGATAGAGCAGGATCATCTGACGAGGACATTAATTCCCAACGTGGAGTAAACTCGTGGAGGAGGTGTAGAAGTTTAGCATCCCCGTGTGGGGAAGACCGAACAAGGGTTCCCCACCGTCCTTTGAGTTGCAGTGGACAGGCTGACGTCGGTTTAGATGGGAACCAAAAGGTGGCAAGCTCGGAAGGCGAATGAGCCGAATTCATCCTACAAATGTGTGACTGTGTGCAAGAGGGTAGTCTCCTTCCGACTTACTGGAGATTTTCGCGCTGGAGGAGACGAAGACAGCCACAAGCCAGGTCAGCTACAGAGCTTGGGCCATTGCCAGGACGGAGTTCCAGAGAAAGTGCGAGTATGGTGACCAGAGCGGCTGCAATCCCGGAAAACTGTTCGGCTTCTCCATATATGATGGAGCGTAGAGAAGACATTTTATCCACCAGTTCATCCCATGATTCATCTAGCACAAGTCGTAGATGGTCTAAAGGGAATGGATGTTCCAGAGATGGAAACATGACGCCACCAAGCAACCACATAACTTGTAAAATGCGAATGCATTCGGGGTTGTGCACCACAAACTCCTGGTATCTTGCCAACGGTAGTGGTAAAAAACTGGCCATCTTGGGCTGAAGTGTGTGCAGCATTTGAGGGTGCAGATGAACAGGCCCCTCGGTCAACTCTAACGGACAAAGCACCATCTGTCTGACTTTCCGGGGGACGTCCTCCAAGAGGGCCACGAGATGATAAGTGTTCCAGCGTTGAATTAAATCTTCAGGTGGAGGCTGGATCCCCTGATCATAAAGGGGTGTTAGTGATTGCATAACAGTCATGCACAACTGACCTCCAGCCAAGTTGCAATCACTGATAAGTGGCCTTGGTCGAGTTCAGGGAAACGTTGAACCAACCAAAAAAAATCGGGGTCAATTTTCGAATGAAAGGTACGAGTTCCAGTGAAAGTGGAACAGAGGTAATACAGTCGGCAAGTATTCTTTTGTCAAGGCATCTTTTTTTTTTTCTTTTTTTTTTTTTGAATCCGTGTTTTATATCCGTTGTGTCTAAGACATATGGTAGATATAATACTAAGCTAAATAGTAACTGGTTGTGGGTCTGTAGCTGGCTGGGTGAGTCTTGGGCACGAAACTTTGCAACGCCATAACAGGACGGCGCGCGAAGCGGAACTTCCGCGGTGGGCACAAGGCCAGATGGGTATGGGGCATGAGTATGGTCATGAGTGTGTACGAGAGAGTGAAAAGGAAAAATGAGTCTAGAACAAATCTACTTGTCGTCGTCGTCGCGTTCTAGTTCTGGGAAGTCTCCGAAGACACTGTGGAATCGTCGGGTGCGTTGCACGAAGATGAAGAAGTCTGGCCAGAGGGCGGGATCGGAGAGGAGGTTCTCGGTGAAGCGTGCTTTCTGGGATGTCGAGTACAGCCGTCGTCGCGCACCCTCGTGTGCCGGGCAGAAGTGCAGATAGTGATCAACTGTTTCGTCGCACAAGTCGCAGCACGGGCAGGTGGGTGTGGGGAGTTTGGTGAGACGGTGCAAATGGCGAGCGAGTGGAGCGTGTTGGGAGCGAAGTTGGAAGAGGAGGGAGGCGTGCTTGCGAGGAAGAGAGGCCGTGTCCTTACGGAACTTTGCTAACGGCATCACCTCGGCAAGTTTGGTTATCCGAGCGTTGCGTGGGGATTTTCTGAGCATGTCAAGGCACCTTGACAGAGAAGTGTCAGAGAATGGAAACATTGATACAAAGGACATACGAGACGATGGGGTTATCCAACTTGGACGCTCCTACCAGGACTGCTCGAGTTACATTCACGCGGTTTCTCAAACCGACATGAAAACCCGATGATCTCCTTTGATCTTGTAGAAAATCCAGAAATGATGCATGATAGACGGAAATTGTTCCAAACTCGAAGTCTGATACACTCAGGACGGAGTGCAGACCACGAAGGATTAGACGAGTATCTCCAGGATGCAGTCCAAGAAGCAGGTCGATTTGGAAAGGAGCCAGATCGAAGGGGTAGATGACACATTGCAAGATATCGGAGAGCTGAGAGCGAAACCGAACCGGGACCCCGGAGAGGATTTGGTGGTAAAGTTGATCAAGCGCCTCGAATGGCGCATCGGATTGAGTCGGGCTCATGTTCTGGATAGTTTCTAATCGCTCAGTTGGACGAGAATATTTGTCGTCGATGAACTTGATGACTGTGGATGCGTAGACGAAATATCCCGAGGATTTTTGAACCAAATGGTCAAGACTTTGGGGCGATGGCCACGGAGTTGGAACTTTGTTCATCGTGTGCGAATGCTCACGATGAATGCGAACAAATTCACTCTCCAGGTAAATTCGAACATCACTGAAGGATTGTTCGATATTGGTGGGGTCGATCAACCCCTCGAAAGAAGGGATATTAACGACATCCCAAATATGTGCCTCGGGTCTACTAGCGACGAGGAACCGAAATTTGCTTGGATATTGGCGGGCAGCTGATCCTATCAACCATAACATTTGCTGTTGAATCGCCTCGTCTTCACACTCGTCGAGACCGTCGATGAGAAGAATTTGAGGTGGAGAGTCAAACGACCGACACGGTTCGACGAGAAGCTGGTGAAATTGGACGTGCATATCTCTCCCCACAAGGGAGGGATCACGCTCAACACTCTCTGATATGAGGGCCTTGAGATCCCGATTATTGAGTGCCAGTTGATAAGCCAGAGTTGCGAAGAGTGCTTTGGCATTTCCTCGTGTAGGATGGTGCCGCTTAAGAAAGAAAGCGCCGCCGAGACGCCGCTGGTCTTGCAATCGCCTGCACAAAGTCTGCATGATGGCGGATTTTCCTGCCCCTGCAGGTCCGTGCAGCCAACAAATCGGTTGGGCGGCGCTGTCGCCCGCCAACCAATTGTATAACGCGTCCAGCATTTCTGTGCGCGTCTCGGGATGACAATTGGGCTGTGGGAAGCCGTCGGTGGAGTCGTACAGTGCTTCCAGCGCGACAGCACGGTGCAGGACATCTATTCCCGATTCTCCCCGCCGGTCATGGACATTTTGCGCGGTGATATATATTCCTCTGTGAGAAGATGGCGGATGAGTGGAGGGTGAATGAAAGGATGGATGAAGACCGTGTCCATCGAACGACTGGGGGATGTGAATTGGATTGGTGTGAACAGTAAGAGGCTCGGTATAGGGATCCCCCATTCGCCGCGAGGTCGATGAGGATGACTCCGGGAGAGCTTCATCGTTCGCAGAGTTCATGGGACGGTCCGGGTGTGCGGCCGGATCTAAGCGCATGAGAAACCACATCAGAACAAGTAAGTATCTGTAGGGTCCTTAGGCGCACCATACAGTGTCTGTCTAGCGCCCGTAGGATGAAGAGGTGGATTCCTCGTAACTCCGAGTTCAGTGTCTCCTGCACTGTAGTCGGGGTCGTGCGGCCTCAGACCGCCATCGTCATCGTCGACACCCAGATGCCCAGGCGCTCCCCGACCACGACCGTTCTCGAGGGGTAGGAGAGTTTGCACAGGCAGACTTTGGATCTCCAAGTGTTGGTGTTGGTGGGTTTGCAGATTTACGTCGCCGCCCACAGTGTAGAACGTGCCGCCGTGGACTCGGAAGCCTGTGCCAGAAAACATGGCCGCTGGGCGCAAGTGGTGGGGGGACAAGAACACAGTCTCGTTCTGACAGCTTTTGAGGCGGTGCTATTTCGAAGTTTACGAGATACTTCAAATGCTTCCGAACTCGAATCTTCGTTAGAGTCTAGCACACTAGTTGGCAAACAATCTTGAGGGATGGTCAAATATTGGTCGGTCAAGGTTTTGCTCTGCTATCGCCTCGGAAAGAGTCTGATGATCCGAAAGGTGGAGAGAGAGCTGGGAGAGTACCCGCTTCTCTGCTGTGTTACTCGACAGCCAGGATTTCACGCAGTGGAGTCGAAAGCTACACAGGATTACTCGACCGGAGGGGCATTGGCGCATTCCAAACTTCGCCATTTTTTTTCTCTAGTAAACACAAGAACGCATAGAGGAAAGTGTAGAGAGTTGAGCATCCCTGCGTCAGAAAAGCATGTCGCCATCGCAGAGCCACGTACCAGCGAACCAAGATGAAAATGAGGGCCTGCCAACAGTCCATACTCGAACCGTGTCGCCAGTCCCGAAGTCGGGACCTCAGTGATCTGGACCTTTAAATTGAGGTAACAGTTTGGATTGAGGTTTGCAGGGAGGCCGGTTCAATCGGGGCAGTGGTTGAGGAGGGCGACAGAGTTCCAGAACGAGGGCTTCCATGCGAAGGCGAGCTCAGTCCGACAACGGGTTGGTCCAAGTTACTAGTACCAGTACCGGTGAACGTTGGTAACTTGGCGCGGAATCCTGCCTGAAATTCTCGATAATTTGTGATCAAGCATAACTGTGATTCCGACGAAGAAAACGGCATTTTTCCGTGTTGTGAAGGTTCATTCGATTGAAGCGCGTCGAAATTGAGTCCGACTGTTCTTGAAAGCGTACAACCTCTGTATTAGAAATCACGGAGGTACAGGGACCGCAATGTGTACATACTACCGATCGGAAGAGCTGCATCTGCGCCGGCTCGGCGGCGGGCACGTCCATAATACAAGTCGAAAAAGAAAAAGAACACGCCGCGAGGTGCGTGCGTCGCTGCCGGGCATCATCGCGCAGCTGGCAGGAAGAGCCCGAAGAAATCGCCTTGAGCGCCGGTGCACCCGCCTAATCGCCTTGAGGGCCAACAGTCTGCCGGACGCACCGCGCCTCGAGCGATTGGCACCAGCGAGCAAAGACCAACGTAGGACGATAAGCACGCCCGCCCATAATCGCCTTGAGGCCTGGCCGTAAACGACCCTCCACGCAGCAGCGACCGCCGACGGAAAAAAGAAAAGAGGGAGGCGGCTACACGTAATGCGTCCCAAAGCCGGTATGCGTGAAAAAGCGACGCGCCAAAACACAGCGGGACGAAAAGCACCCGAAAGAGACATGTGTATTTACCCTCCTAACACGATTGGACACACATACGCGCCGAAAGACGGCCAATATGCGCCGACGTGCTCCCCGCAGCGGCGGCAAAAAAAAGAGAAAAAAAGGAGGGGAGGTGGATGTGCGAAAGCAAGGAAGCAAGAAAACGCGCTACATTCACCATCGCAGTGAGCATGATACGTATTTAATCGCGCATAATGACTTACGCAGACACCCGCGTATGCGCCGCCCATACTCGCCCTGAGCTGACGACAGCCCGCAGCCTCCCATGCACGTGGCGGCGCCAAAAGATCCCACAGACAATGTCTTGAGCGGAGACAAAGTACGCACACCAGAATCGCGTCGAGCGAGCAGTGCAAACCGCATCAGGCCCCACGCCCAAACGACAAGAGAAGAAAACAAAGAAACAAGAAGAAATGAAGAGAAAACAAAACACACCATCCCATCGCGCCGTCGCGCGTCGAAAGGTCAGCACGGCGAAGCCCGGGTTTTTGTGCCTGCTCCCCCCCATTCACTCCTCCCACACCCGTATATTCCTGCCACGCGCCGACGTTTCCTACTCCCGTGTTGCCGCTGGGCGCGTTGCCACCTGCATATCCCGGGGAAGTAGCGAGGCCGAGGGACATAAAAGAAAGCGGGCGGCACCCACGCCCGCGCGTCACACCTGAGCAGCGCAAAAGAGAAGACGAAGGAAGATGGGTAGCTAGCTGGATGAGAACAAGGCAGGCACAGAGAAAGAATGGGGGACGGATATTCGTATCGTTCCTGTCTAGTGGCACTGGTGCGTCGAGGGCGGACAGGGGAAAGTGGATGGGCGTCGGAAAACAGCCAAACACGCCCCCGTGGATTCGTGCCGGGACGCGGGTCATGGATCGCATCACTGGCACTGTCACGGTATGATTGCTACTCGCCCGGGCCGTATCGGTTGAATAGTAAAGTGAGCGCTAGTGTACATACATGGGTGGGGTGCTGTATGAAGGAAACACACAGCTGGTATTGTGCATTCTTTACAGTCCGAGTCCACTTCTCTTGCTTTTGCAGCGTACTTACATCCGGTTTCAACTTCTGGATTTTCGTCTCAATCTGTCTTCACCCCAGTCTACGTCGGTGAGGTTCCTCCACGGGCGCCAGGTCTCTGGTGACACCGTCAGTCCTTTTCGTCCATTGTAGCTTACTATAACACTGTGCGAAGGATTCGTCGTGAATTTCAACACAATTCTCATGAATTTCAAGTTTCTTGATATTTTGTGAAGAAAGCGCACTTGAATTTCACGATGCAGTTCATGATGGTTGACTTGTACTTTTTGGCGTTATCTTGAGTATCGTGAAATCCTGATGTTTCAACATGAATTCATGATGCTTTGCTCTTTCCCAGGGTTGTGGAGCTGGGTGGGGCCTGCACCCGGTGGCTCGAGCAAGGTACAAAACTCAGGTCATGACCTCTGAAAGTTTTCTATTTCTGTGTATGCGCGCCCGTGGAGTGCAGAGTTGTGAAGTACTTATGTATAGTAGTTGTTATAGACTTAGTCAAGATATACTGGTCCTTGATTCACCTTTACTGTGTCCACATTGTAGTGAGATTAAAAGAGTGAATGAAGTTGGTTAATACAGTTTGAATGAATTTTTCAGTTCTAGTTGTGATATTATTCACGACGAATCATCATGGATTCATGACAATATGTTGTGAAAAAAAAACATCATGAATGTACCTAAAACGGTAAGGAATTGTTCATGATGTTTCGTTTTGAAATCACGATGGTCCGTCAGGAAATCCATGGTGTTGTGACATGAAAGTCATAATGAAACATCAGGAAGAACATACTGAATTTCATGATGGTTTGGCCGCACAGTGTAATGGTTCTCGCCACAGTCGTCGGCGCTTGAATCTTCAAAGGGATCTGCACTGAACTTCCACTGGCAGCGCTTTTCAATACCGGAGTCAAGCGCTCCCGCGTATGTATCGTGCCATCTCCAATTGAGCATCTCGCGCTTGGTGCTCCGCTCTTGTTTTAAACGTCGAAAGGTGTTTCAATTAGCCAGCTGGAGAATATTCTGGCCCACCTACCCGCAGGAAGCTGGACTGGGGCCGGTCTTGGTCTGAATCTTGCGGCTGCGAACACAACAGAGGTCTTACTTTTTTCGGGCCGGAGCCGAGGCATCCATTGACGGTGCGAACCACATCTTTTGTTTGATTCTCCCGGGTATTCAAGTCGGTGAATGACTCGTTGAGAGCATCGTACTTATACAGCCAACTCGAACACAGAAGGGAATATGCACGACGTGAGGATGGATCCCTCACTGCTACTCCCTCATGCCTACCGAGATCGAATACTCAACTCAGGACACTTTCAAAGTGATATTTGATTAACATTCTTGCAGCGAGCACAGTGACCGGACTGGAGATATGAATTCGGCTAGAACAGCCTGGACGGGGAATTAGTTCGGTGAACCATCTTCCTAAGGATACAATCCTGCAGGCCGTGATCAGTATCGTCAACGGGGATCTGTTCGGACAACCAGGTTGAGATATTCTGATTCTTGGAAGGTCTTGCTCACTACACCTACAAGCGGAACTCTCCACCCGAACATGTCATGTTCGGGTGGAAATGCGTTTCGAGTGGTCAGTCTCAAGGCTTCAACTCCCCGTCCTAGATGTGCCATCAGGAAAACCCAAAATTGTCCCATAGACCCACAGAGACTCCCATAGACATCATAGACGTCATAGAAAACCCCCCTCCCCTATAGACCCCCATAGACAGGTGGTAGGGGGGGGGGGTCAACTTCCATAGACCACCATAGACACCCATAAATCCCTTGTTTCTATGAGGGAGGCTATATTCTATAGGAGTTATCGACCTCAAATTCATTCACAGTGGCTTAAAACACGCGCAAAGATGAGGGTAAAAACATATATTGAACAGACTTCGTGTTTCTAAATAGTCTGGGCCCACCTTAGAGAAGTCTTAACACCACCACTAATTGCACTCGCGCCCTTAGTATCATCCGAATGTCAAATTGGTTACTTCTAGGTAAGGGACTGTACCATTCAGCTTAGTACAGATAGTATAATCTAATTCCCGCTATCTATATTGATAGTGGGTTTTGTGGGTAACTCAAAAAGTTGATCTAGAGCCGTTTTACAACACCGAATTTGGGCATTGAAGGCTATGCTGTTTCCTTTCTTGGGTTAATTTTGATTTCCATCATGATGTAGGTCTCGTTAGCGACTCTCCTGACTGTCATCCTGTGCTCTTAAGAATCCTTTGACATCCCTTTCTCAATTCATCCCACTTCCCATCCAAATGGCGCTTTTCATCGAAGGTACTCGAGCCCTCACCGTTGAAACGGTGCACGGGAGTGCAGCCGTGTAATCAACGAATAGGTGGAACTAACGAGCGTAGCGAGTATAACTCAACTAAACACTCTATCAATCCCAAATACCAATCAACTCACTAACTCCAATCTCAATACTCGTCGTGTGTGTGCTCGGGGAAGTAGGGTACGTATCACCCTTCAAGGCAAGTTGGTTCGCAAGTACGGACTCAACGGTAGGCTAGGTATTTCTCCGGTAAGGTCCCAAGCTCTTATTTGAATGCTCTCCCGTAGGATTCTTTAAGTTCCTCAAAGATGAAGAAAGTCAAGAAAAGAGTTGTACAACTCTACGGTAGGCACTCCGGCCACAGAATAGCCCGACGGTAGAACGAAAGGCCAAGGTTTCCTTAATTCCCTCAAACGGTCTCTCTTAACAGAGCAAGCTCAATGTCGGCGGGAGAGAGTTAGACTCGATAACCCGCAAGAAACCGTAGAACGGCTGGCTTCCAAGGGCGGTTCAACTGGCTGGGTCGCTGCACTTATAGTGGTCTTAAACGGCGTAGTTCGCGGGACGTACTAGCTCTGAATCCAATCTATTGCAGTTCTCAAATTCTGTTCTTATCTTATCTATGAGTGACTAAATTCCTCTCCAAAGTGGGGGGGAGTCGTTAACTGAGGTATATTGGTGTAACTCTACTTTATTTATACAAACTGAGGGAGCGATAAGGGGATAACTGGGCTGATTCATGAATGGCGTGATATGTCGGAACTGATCCCTCCGGGCGGGTCTACGGTAAGGCAGCCAATGGTACCGTTGGTATTTCTTCAACCGTGGGTCCCTGGTTACCGGAGGTAGTGCTCCCGGCGGTGATCCCAGATCCTAGTGAAACCTTTGTCAAGTACCCCTCTTCCAAAGGCACCCTTCGGCGACGGTTTGACTCCACTTAAACTCGTTCTCCCGGCGGGCTGAGCCTCCCGGCGAGCCATTCGTTAGTGTAGCGGCTTCACCTTCTCTAATCTCTTTTGTTCTAGCTCAATTACTGCTCCCGGAGACACACATGTGCAGTGATCGTCCGGCGAGGATCTCCATCTGAAACATAAGTCCCGAGACTTAATCATCTGTCAAGCGACCGTCCGCCCGTAGAGTCAAAGTGAAGTGCTTTCTCCCGGCGGGTCTTGTCTGTCCCATATCCTCTCCCAGTGTAGTCCTTCTTCAGACGTGTCTTCTTCAACCCTCCCGGAGGGTGGTTCCTTATGAACGAATACTAGTCTGGCCTTTCTACCAATCCGAACTTGGTTACATTGTTTGTAACAGGGTTCATCTTGATGATCTGATCTGAGTTGTACTCGGGACGGCTCAACGGTAAACTCAACCGAGGTCTCCCGGCGGGCCGGAACTCAACTTGAGTTGAGCCCTTCGCCCGCAAGTCCGACGCTCTCCCGTAAGGCCGATAGCTCTCCCGTAAGGCCGTGAAGCCGCCGGTAGAGTTCAGTCCTCTCGTAGAGAGTCCTTCTAAACTCAACATGGTTGTTCCTCCCAAGGCCCCGCTTAATAGCATTCAGCCACTAAGACCAATAGTCCCTCTTGATCACCTCTAGCACTCCCGGAGCCTGGCGGTAAGCCAACTCTAAGAGCTCAATGGTTGACTCGACAACAAAGCGCCTCTCCCGTAAGGGAGCCGCGCTGAGCGCCGAGTAACTAGTGTCCCGTTGACTTTCAGCCGTCATAGGCGTAGAATACCACTCCGAGGAGAGTGTACCCTCTCTAATCCTAGTCTCCCTTTGACCTTTAAATAGGTTCGAAATCGAAAGAAAACTGGTAGTTTTCAAGCGTGCTTTGGTGCACGCCCTATCACCGTCACCTTCTCTGGCGGCCCGCAAACGCTTGTTTCTCTCGCGTTCTATCAATCACTTCAAGTTCAACCTCGGCCGTCTGGACACTTGCTCTTCACGTCTTCTCTGGGCCCCTATGGAAATCTCTCCATGATGCTTGCCTGTGCCCTCTCACCTCCCGCTTGCCAATTTGATGTCGTCCTCGGGCTTGACTGGGCTTCATTTCTCCGGGAGTATATCGTCCGGGAAGGGTATCGTTTGGACGCATCATTTGATGCATGGCGGTTCTTTTCGCTCGATTCGCATCCGCTGTCCTGTATGCTCTACTGTGGAAAAAATACTGGGCTGTCCCCTCACTGCTCCCTAGATCCCCGTCACGAATATTCCCTGGCCTCACCTGCAAGCGCAGCTTACAATCCTCCATCCGGTGATTTTCTTATTTATCTTACCCAAGCTGCATGCTAATATCCCTCTAGACGACGGAAACCTGCGTTTCTATCGCCCGAGGTCTTCAACATCGGATCCAGTTTCCGATGTGGTTACTGGCCCTTCGCACAACAACGAACTAGGTTCGTCTTTCCATCTCTTGTTGTCCCAACGACACTCATTCTCTCCTAGGTAGCTCATCAATACAAACCAAACATAAAAACCATAAACATAATAAAAATTACTCTGAAACCCACTCTGAACCGCATAATGTTACTCGATCTCATGATCATCACTCTACCCGTTCACGCCCCGGTAGCTCTGATTGGACCTTTGTCCCATATGTACCTCCTCTGGCTTCGTCTTCAACGAATGCTCCAGACATTATAATGCAAGATACCCGCTCAGAACCTGTACATTCCCACTCTACTACCGAAACTAATGTCGAATGCATTCCCGAAACACGCGGCCACAATGCTCTGGTTGAACTTCTTCTCTCCCCCAATCCTCGCATCAACATATTTTCTGCCGACGCCAAAGCCCTGTCAAAACTTTTGAACTCTCACCACCTTCGTCAGCCATCCGACTTTACAATCCATGACGCCCATACCGCGTTGATATCTCATTTGCTCTTCGGTACTTGTACTGTCAGCTGCGACCCCATCGACAAAAAAAGTCATGTTTGTCAGTGCAACGATTTTGGCTCTGTCTTCCCTACGCGCCAATCTATGGTGTTCACAGCACTTAGCATCTTGCTCTCGGCATCTGAGGATCGACTTCCGCTGGCCCACGTTGAAATAATCTGCCGTTCTCTCGGACTTGGAACTCTATCTCGAACCCAATTCTTGCATGAACTTGGGAAGCGTCGCCAATCCATACTCCGAGATCACGGCTCCGAGAATACGGCGCAAACTCTCTTTGGTGATTTGGAAACACTTCCCAAGGGGACCCTGCTCGCACTCGTCAAGTCCCATGGATTATCCGTGGAGGCCAAACCAACTCTTGGCTATCTCCGGAATTTACTTTCGTCTCATGTTGGTCTAGGAATGTGTGTCAGCCGGGAGGGCCAGTTGTCTGCATTGGGTTGCTCTTCCCTGAACTCACAGTTTGCCGACGATTGTGCCATCGACCCCGGCTCCTGCAGTGACCCGTCAACACTTTTGCAAACCAACATTCTTCGACAATTGATTCCTGTCCTCAAGGCGCGGCCCTTGAAACGCTTGTTAAAAATGCATGATGTGAGTTTTGTTGAATCGGACAATGTCAAGAAACTCCGGCGTCGGTTGAAATCCTACATGCATCGTCTAAAGACCGGCAAGTATTTTGAAGGGGAGATAACCACGATGTCTTTGGCACGCCAAGCTCGAGCTCGTGAGAGTGCGCGGCTACGGGCAGAGTGGCCACAAGTTGTTCCAGATCATTTGAAGAAGAAACTACTCGCAAATTTCAACCTCGCGATTTCGAAGGAAAGTTTGAGGTCGTTCACATGCGGAAGCTGTACAGAGAACTGCCCGATATCTGAGAAGGGTACTATTGGCTTGGATGATTTTGATATTGATTTGTTGAAGCGGCCTGACGAGATCATCGACGCGAATGCGGAGAACGAGCCCATGGATCGGGAAGCAAACATTGATCTCCCAGAAATACCCGCCGGGGCAAAACCTTGGTTAAATAACCGCTATCCGGAGCCACCTATGCCAATGGCCAATACCCCGTACAGAAATATGCTTATCGATCCTGAATGCCTCGAAGCCGATCCAGATACCAACGATCCCGTCATTGCCGTTTGTCGCCGCTGTCGTGCAGACCTGAAAGCAGGTCGCGTTCCCGCGTTATCTATGGCCAATCGAAACTATCTAGGTCCAGTGCCAGAGGAATTGAAATGTCTCACAGTCGTAGAGGAAGCCATGATTGCCCTTTGCCGAGCGAAATGTTGGATCATCCAGTTGCGGGAAGATGAATCCTAGACATCGATACCAATTTCTCAACGCGGTGTCGTCGGGCATATCATTGTCTACCCTCAGCGACCTTCTGCCATAGCGCAATCTCTTCCTCCTTCGTTGGAAGATATAATCACTCCTGTGTGTGTCATTTTTGTTGGTGCAAAACCTCCAACCGAGGAGTGGCTTCGTAAAAAGGCGAGTCCTTTAATCGTGCGCAAGGAGAAAGTTCTGAAGGCGCTTGAATGGTTGAAAAGCCATAATCACCTTTACAGGGATATACCTATCGACCGACCATTGTTGGATGCCTTGCCTGATGAAACCATTCTTCCATTTCACATTCAGCACATCATTCCAAGTTCAGGTATTGATGCCACAACGTCAGATTATGTTCCAGGTTCCTCTGAGCCGCCACCAATTCCTGATCTCAAGGAAATTCTCAAGCCACCCCCATCGAATATCCCATTCCAGAGCGTAGTTGTCACGGATGTGGATGGGAATGCACCTTCAAAAGATCTTCGCGCGGCAGCGCTTCGACACATGAAGAAGCCCGGTTCAAATTACGTCGACCTCCCTCACGATCCTAACCCCGCAAACGAATTCAATAATCCCACACTTTTCCCCATGATGTATCCAACTCTATTTCCGTATGGCCTCGGAGGTATGGAAGATAAAGACCGACGTACACGCCTTGGATTCAAGCGGCATATCAAGCATCTATTCAATTTGGCGGATCGGAGATTTCAAGAACATTATTCCTTCCTGTTCACCGCCTTCAATATGCTTCAACGGCGAGCATTGTTACTCCGTACCAAGCTCAAGGTCGAACGTACAAGCTTTGATCACATTGCCGCGCAATTCGGGACCGTATCTCCCGCTGCCATCCATATTGTTTCAGAGCGAATTGCTGCCGGTGATCCTGTAACTGCAAATTCTGCTGAAGAACGACGCGTACTGCGCTTGATGAAAGAAGTGAGCATCATTAATTCACATGTCCCCGGTTCTTCACAGTCTAAGGTGGTAATGAGGAATGAAATCAGAGCCCTTATGGTCGAGAAGGGCCTGCCGAGTTTTTACATCACAATCAACCCTGCCGATGTGTACAATCCGCTCATTAAATTCCTCGCTGGTGACGACATTGATCTCGACTCCTTATTGCCCAAGGACATTCCAGATTACGTTCAGCAGGCGTGTACCGTGGCCAAAAATCCCTCTGTTGCTGCGCGATTCTTCAACATTTACATGAAGGCATTTATCAAGTGTATTCTTGCCTATGATGATAAATCAGCCGACGATGAAGGAGGAATTCTCGGTGTAGTCAAAGCATACTACGGAACGGTCGAAGCACAGGGTCGCGGAACTCTTCATTGTCATATGATGGTCTGGGTTTCAGGTGCGTTGAATCCGAATGAGATCAAAGAGAAGGCTCTTGAGAATGGCGGAAATCTGGAGTTTCAAAAAAGACTCATTGAGTTTTTGGAGGACACAATCTCCACGTCAGTTCCCCCCGATGCCGAGCCCGAGCTAGAGACACCGCTATCCAAATTTCATCCTTGTGCAACCCGTGGTCCTGGCCCTGGTATCCCATCCGAAGATCAAATCTCTGCGGAGGCAAAAGATTTTCACCATCTGGTTGAACGCTGTCAGCGGCATCGGCACACTGCGACGTGCTACAAATACTGGCTGGCTATCCGGCTCTCAAGGAGTGTCGATTCGATCTTGACAAAGATAACGAGACTTCTGTCAGTGTTTTTGACCAGGAAACCGGAGAGTTCCAGCTACGTACTTTGGACGGCCTTGTGAACAACTTCAATGAGACCATGCTGCGTGCAATTCGATGCAATATGGACATAAAATTCATTGGGTCTGGTCCCGCAGCAAAGGCAATTCTTTACTACATTACGGATTACATTACCAAGTCCCAGTTGCAAGCACACGTTGCATATGCGGCTCTGGAAGTTGCGGTCAATAAATTGGGGGAATTCAATCCGCAAGAAGACAAGCTTACTTCTTGTGCAAAAAGTCTCCTTCAGAAATGTGCCCATTCGTTAATATCCAAACAAGAGTTGTCTGCGCAACAGGTTGTGTCTTACCTGATGGATTTCGAAGATCATTTCACAAGCCATGAGTTTGCCAACCTCTTCTGGACTAGTTTAGAATCATTTATCGACAAGGAAGATCCCAGTCCCGAGTGTTACACCAAGAACAAGTTCACAGAGGATTTCCCGCTGACGGAGTGCAACGAACCCGCACCACACCCTCCTGAAGATGAGCCCGATTCAGATGAAGATCGCATGGAAGACGAAGAAGACCACTTACATGGCGTGGATGATGGACACCCCATGGCCGACGAGAACGAGCTGATGACTATTGCTTTGGACTCCACAGGGAAACTACGAGCTACCGCAAACCAGGCCTGCGATTATCAGCAACGGGGTGAGGTACTTGAGGATCTCAATGTATGGGACTTTGTTGCACAAACCGAGAAAGAGAAGATCAGGAAGCACAAGCATCGTGAGGAGGACGAGAATGATGACCCACCAGATGACTTTGAAGAAGAAGATCCCGAGCCTGAGTGGAATCGCGGCAACATTCTTGAGTTTAACGGACAACCCATGCCTCGAGTTCCTTTCCAAAACGGTCACTTGGAAGACGAAACTCACGTCATCAAAGTTCGGCCATATAGAAAGCGGAAGATACCTGTTCCCATCGGCCCTGCATTGCCTCGCCGGGACACCACGGCCTCTGAGCAGAAACATGCTAGACTTATGCTCATACTGTTCAAACCATGGAGGCATGCACAATACTTGCGACACAATGAGCAGTTGTGGTTAGATGCGTACAGGCAGTTCTTGGAAACATGCTCACCAGATATTCAGGAATGCATCGACAACATGCAGTTGCTACATGAATGTAAAGACAGCCGCGATGCCCATTATGCTAACCGTCGCAATCAAAGACGAGCTGGTTTAACTCTTGAGCTTCAACGTGCTTCCCGGCCTTCAGACGAATTCGGAGAAGAAACGGACGAGTCCCTACTCGAGCATCTCTCCTCAATGGAAGCCTGCCGCTCTATCAGGTCTGAAACAAGCAATGTCAATATACTTACTGCTTTGAACTGCGCAACTCATACGGGTCTTATTGGCGGACGCGTCACTCCTGAGGTTCCTGAATCCGGTGTATCTTTGCATGACCTTGTTTCAGAACGCCATCCGCACTTGGAATCGCTGTGGAGCAAGACGTACGAAGCAAGACGGGAGCAGTGGAAACGCTCAGCCCTCGTAGAAGCACCCCGTACCATTGATTCCTCGCCACCGGATGACATTTCTTCAAACGGCGGCGGTCTTCGTGATGGGTCTGCGTTCAGAAATATCATGTCAACTCCATCGCTACCAACACTTCGAGATACAGACACCTTGATTGACCGTGATCCTGTTGAAACATCGGTTCAAATTCCCCGAGATATTCCAAGCATTATCCGAACTCACCAGTTGAACACGGAGCAAGCACAGGCATTCTCCATCGTTGCAGAGCACAGTTTGAATGGCAAAGATCTCAAGCCCTTACGCATGCATCTTGGTGGTCCAGGCGGTACCGGGAAATCTCGAGTCATAGATGCCCTTCAAGACTTCTTCGTTGCTCAGGGCCAGACCCGTCGATTTCGTTTGTCCTCGTACACTGGTGTTGCTGCCCGAAACATATCGGGGATGACTCTCCATTCAGCGCTCATGCTCGGTGATCATTATGGTACACTCAGCTCCAAGGCGAAACGAGATCTCATGGCAATGTGGGAAGGGGTGGACTATCTCTTCATTGACGAAATTTCCATGGTTGGCTGCGCCTTTCTTCACGACATTAGCCATGCTTTGAGTGTAGCTAAGGGAAACGACCTCGCCTTCGGTGGTATCAGTGTCGTATTTGCCGGAGACTTTGTGCAGTTACCTCCTGTTGGCCAGAAACGTTTATACGCCCACCTTGATCAAAAAGACATTGCAAAAGCTGGGACTAAGGCAGGGCAGAAGAATGTATTCGGGAAATTGCTGTGGTTATCTGTTAGCACTGTTGTCTTACTCACTCAGATAATGCAACAAACCGGGCCCGAGAATCAGCCGTTTGTGGAATTATTGGGCAGATTGAGAGAAGGACATTGTACCATGGCAGACTATCAGTTGTTGAACACCAGATTGGCCGCGAACTTGGACATCGATTGGGAAAGTGATCAATGGAAGAACGCACCAGTTATAGTTGCCGAAAATGCGATGAAAGACGCGTTGAACATTAAAATGGCTCAAGATTTTGCTATCTCAAGCGGGAGAGACCTCCACTGGTACTATGCAATAGATACTCACGGCAGAAATAAGCCGGTCAATGATGCTCGCCTTCAGGAACAATTAACACAGCTGGATTCGGGGAAGACCAATTCTCACCTTGGAAGAATCCCTCTCGTTATAGGCATGCCAGTCATGATCGCCCAGAACTTTGATGTACCTGGCGGAGTGGTCAACGGTTGCACAGGTACATTGGTGAGTGTCCGATACCAAGTGGGACCGGAGGGCAAGCGTCACACCATTTCTTGCATCGTGAAGGCCCCGGACACAACACCAGGGATCATACCAGAGCTCCCACTGCATCATGTAGTGAGCCTCCGAGACACAGTCAAGATCAAGTTCCGCCATCCTCATTCCGGAGCGTCGTGCAGTATCAAGAGAACTCAGCTACCAATTCTGCCCGGTTTTTCCATCACAGCGCATAAAGCTCAAGGGAAGACAATGCGAGCATGTGTCGTTAACTTCACGGGTTGTCGAGGCAGTGAATCTCCGTATGTCATGGTCTCTCGTGCGACGTCCTTGGAAGGCTTGGTGATTCTGACACCGTTTGACAAGAGCAAAATTTGTTGCCGGCAGAACGAGGATCTTCGGCTTGAATTCAGGCGTCTCGGGTATTTGTCGTTGAAAACAATAGTTCAGTATGGCGCGCCCGCGGAGGCTGCTCGAGCCTCGAAGGACATCAAGGCGCTCTTCAATGCGTCCGCGGTCGACGTGACGGAGTCGGAACAGTCAGAACTTGACCCGCGCCCTGATGGTGATGCATGTGAACGCGTTATCTGCATTCAGCGGGCCAACATGGCGCTGACAGCGCCTCCTCCCGCACAGCTCACGCGGCTGCCGCTCACGACCCCGATCCCTGGGACCGCATCCTCGTCCCAGCGGCCTACCTCATCCACTCGTCTTCGCAAGCGCCGCCTCTCGGACGCGACACCCAATTCAGCGCCATCCAAACGCCGCAGGGCCTCAGGCCTCATGAGCTGAGCTGAGCCTTCACCATCCTCCCCTCGCATTCTGTGGTCAATCTGGAACTTCGGAAAAACATGCCCGGAAATCGCACTCTCCCGCATCCTTTCTGCCTTCAATCCTTCCACAATGGGTCCACACTCAAGTTCCTCTGCACGACTCACTTTTTATGAGTCCGGCTCTGCAGGCACGCAGTGCTCATGGGTTTACCTCTCCAGCCAGTCCCTATCCACAGACGACAGGTCACCCGCTTCCCTTCGAATCTCTGCCGCTTCGATTTTGCCACCATACAAGCTCACGGAGTTCGCGAATAACACCCATCTCTTTCCATTTCCATTCGAACCACTTCAGTCCGCCTCCCCTGCTATGACTCTTCAGCACGCCACCATTCAACACCGCCTGCCCGCATCTTTGCATCTCGAGTACCTACCAGCCCAATCCGTCCGAGGCCTGGATCAACGCTGCGGCGGGTGCGCGAAGCACAGTGTCTCGCCGCGCTCGCCGTCGTCATCAGTGGCGATCCGGAGATCTCGGGCTACCCCGACGCCCTTATTAACATGTGCACTGTCGAAGACGCATCGGACATCACCTCTGACTACACCCTCATCGCCACCCTCGAACACCTTTCACAACGGGCTGCGCACACTCTCGCTGCTTCTAATGCGGTCTTAACCGCAGAAAACCTCGGCTGCCGCTCGATGCTCGCCCGGGGCTGTAGTCCCTCTGATGCAAAGGCTGAGGCCCTCAGCAACACCATCTCCTTTGGCGGTCTACTGGCCGGAAATTCCAGACAACTTCCGTTCCACTGAGGCGAATCGTACTCGGCTAAATCACACTGCAGCCCATCATCTCGCGGTGAGTACTTTTGGATTGTATTTCTGCCCAGCGACTGATTTGCTGCAAAGCATCGTGTGGAATTAATTCTACCGTTTTCACGCTTCCGCTCACACCTCTGCAACTTGCCCCGTCCCGCCCATCGCCACGTCTCGGCACACCCCGACGTGAACCCTCAGCTCCCTCTATCTGCAGTGTCATTTGTGTAATTATTCCTCTCGTGTTTTCAATGATGCACATGCTAACCTGTACCCAGATCTATTCCGTTACGCCGAACATGCCCGCCCTCACGCCACACAATCCGTATTCCATTTCTCAGTTTCACACAGTCGATCTGAATTTGGGCTGTTCCGCTCGGTGTTGCCGATATCTCCTCTCGGCACTGCCGACTTATCCGCTCGGTGTGTTATATCCATGCAACCACACCCCTGGACATTGGTCTTCGTCACCCAAGACCACTCCGGTCCTCTACGGGCATTCCGGTCTACTCCGGTGTTTCCGGAGTCAACCGGAAACCCGGAGCCAACCGGAAACTGGGTATTAGTATTGGAATGACTTCTCGCGGTCTGTCGTGGCTGGTATCAAGTGGTAACAACCTCTCCACATGTTCCCTCTTGCCTTCCATCGCCTCATGGCAGATTTCATCACCTCATGTTTCATTTCCCAAGATCAATACTGATACAGGTCGAACTTCTCTTACCGCTTATGGACTTCCTATTCTTTCAACCATATGCTCGTTCCACATGTTACTCCTTATCTCCTTTACACTAAATTAGGATCCTACACTATTTAATCAGCTAGCATACTCCCTGTTCTTCAGTAGTTTAATAAACGTCACTTCCCCCCTTCCGGAATGGTGCCAGTCGCTCCTCTCTTCCCCCACAACCCTTCCTCTTCCTCTAGACGATACCTGGCAGTACACGCTCACCCTGCACCTCAGTGGTGTTGTGTCAAGCAGCTCCGCCGATCCTCTCTGTCGACTCCGGTTACTCCGGCCTACTCTCCGGCACCCCGGTTATTCCGGAGTACCTTGTACGACTCCGGCCGACTGTTCCACTATCCCGTACCCCGCGGCTCAGCACGTAACAGTATTAAACTACTCACCTGTTCAGGTCTCGTAGTTCTGCATCAGCATGTCAACAAATTACCTCTTGCGCTCTTGGCCATCCCCTCGTTCTGCTAGTCGGGGAAGTCTTGCCTCATACGTCGTTATGTTGCACGATTCTTCTACTCCACCGACACCCCAGCACGAGGCTGCGACTAAAACTTCCCTATCCGGTGAAGCTTCGGTAACGCATCGTGGGTTGTTTCCCATGGCGGCGGCATCAATTCCCATGGGGACCTTCCATGTGGGACCGCCTCAGGACGACATCGCGGTGTATCCCGGCACACCTTCTCCACCGGTATCCGCGACGCCTCCCAGTTCGGGGTCGTCTCCGGATTATTTGTTCATGGACGCTGTTGAAGAAGCTGTCGAGATTGACGATCAACATCTCCAGCAATCCCTTCAGCAGTTGGAGGAACTCGATCAAGATCTTATTCTCGAGTATCCGCCTTCTCCGGTCGTAGCGCCGGCTCCCGCCGTGCTCCCGGAGGAGTACGTCCCTGACATTGACGAGTCGCACATGCCTCCTCACGAACTTCCTTATCCATCCAACTATCCCACATCTGCCCAGAATTCTCCCGCCAATCCTCCATCTCCCGCGCTATCTCCTGCTCCGATTCCGGACTCCGAAAACTCGGAGCTCCAATATCCGATGTTGTTTGACGGCAAGAAAGAGGACGTTATGCTCTTTCTTTCCCAGTGCTACGCACATCTGGCTGCTCATCCCCGCGAGCACCGGACGGATGACGATAAGATCAGTTTTATACTGACTCGTTTCCGGGGAATTGCCGCAACTATCTACGGGCGTCCAGTTTCTGCCAGCCTCACTTGGCATGGGAACTTTTCCGCCTTCATCTCGGAGTTCTTGGAGATCTTTGATGGACCGGACTCGTACGGCAATGCGGAAGATCAACTCCGCTTGCTCCGGATGAGTTCCACGGAGGAGATTGGGCCGTTCCTTCGCGAATTCGAAGACTTGCTCAACCATCTCGGTTGGAGCGAGTCCGCGAAGTGCCATGCTCTTCACCACGCGCTTCCGCTGCGTTTGAGTATGGAGTTGGATGAATGTGTCTGCTACCCTAGCACCTATCCTGGGCTCCGGGCAATGTTAACACGCCTGGATACCAAGTATTGGGCCACACAGCCTGCTGCAGCTCTCGCCGAAGCTCGGAGGAACGCACGCGAATTCTGGGGCGATCATGGCCCTGGACGCGGGTCTCCGGGTTCCGAGGACTACCACGGAACGCCTTCCGGAAACGATCTTCTTGATCGCGGTGGCTCCGGTCCTCGCGAAGCATCTCCTGCTCTCTTGGACATCTCTCCAAGTATGCCTTCCCTAACCTCCATCCCGGTTTACAACATTTCCTCGCACTCCGGAACACCTGTTCGTCCTACAACGGGTGCATCGGGGTCTGGAGATGCCGGTCCTTCCTCTGGCTATGCCAGGAAGGCGGTCGATCCCTCGCGCAAGCGCTCTGCCGAGGCGGCCGGTTTGCTGAACAACAAAGGCAAACTCCGGAAGGAGGAAGCGGAACGCCGGAGACGTCTAGGCTTGTGCATGTATTGTGGCAGTGGTGGGCATCACATCGGAACGTGTCAGCACATTACACGCGTTGTTCACGACAAGCGCCAGCGCACCGGAGAATCACGCTCCACGGGTAATGATAGCTAAAAGACCATGCAGAGCTCGAAAACTCCACCCGGAACGTCTGCGTCGTTCCCGGGGAGTTATACCACAATCCATCACGTTTACATTCGCTCAAAATTTACGACCGCTCGCTCTCCGGAGTCGAGTTTTACGATTTCAACAATCATATCTCTCCGAGATTGCCTCGGAATTCAACTCCCGCATACGAACATTTCCTCGACATCCTATATCGCTGTAACTATATAAATATTGGAATTCACTCGGTTTTGGCTTCGCATGCGAGATTTCCGGCAAAATCCCACCGGACAAGCTTTCCCTTGGCAACTCTTTCCATTAATCGACAGTCCATCTGTCTCCTCTTTTGGTGTTGTTCGTACTCCGAAATCGCGTCAACGTTCTTGATTTCCTTCTTCGTTCTGGATAACGGAACCGGAAAACCTCTCAACCGCATTCCGTTGAATGCAAGATGATGGTTTCCACCAATCCGAATCCTTAATCCTTGGGGTTATTAGTGTGCACACGACCGGCAATTATGCCGGATATTGTTTCGGTTGCTCCCATGAGGGACCGGCGTTTATCGCCGACACCGACAGTTCTGACGCCTTCACCATATCTGAAACCTCCGGGCTCCGCACCTACGGTTTCATTGGCTACTCGCCATTCCCGTTCTTTCGAACATTTCTGGATCGGGACTCGACCCTCCGGAAATTTCCGGAGCCTCGACGTCTGGTCAGGTGTCCAAATGGCCACCAAATGGTTTTCGTAAATGGGTCATGGCTTCGAGCCTTTCCCTTCGATCACCTTTCCGGTATAGCTACGCGCACGCAAAATGCTCCGCTCCGCTACCGGGATCCTTTGTGAAGCTTGTATGCTTCCGATCCCTTGGCAAATTCGACACCTTGTTCCTATACGCCTTGGATCGCTTCTTAGAGATGCTTGACTCAGTTCAGCATACTCATTTCTTTTATTCTTTTCTCCCTTCGTTCATTCAGCCTTGGTATTGTGGGGCTGAGACAATAGTTGGGTTTCAAACCTTGGACAAAAGCGGAAAACACTCATCTGGGACGTCTAATAAACGTACTCAACCGAGCCCGCTTAGTAACCTGGCATGGAACTCTCTTTTTCCGCACTCCGGCCAGACTCGCGGATCCGGAACCTATGCTCCGTGGAGATATCGGGTAAGAGCTCACCGGAGGACACTTCGCAGTGTTTCCTCCAACGTGCCTCCGACCTCGACTTACGCTTGCACCTCCGGAATCACGTCTCGTCTTGTCCGCTCGCCGGAAAAGCCTCAAAATCAATACTTCGGCTTCCCCCGAGGAAACCTCTGTGTCCGCTTGCAGCGCCCGGTTGCAGCTACGTCAGGGGCCTCATCACTCCTTCTCCAGTAAAACGGAGCTGGACTCTGTGGTCGTGTTCCGTTCTCCGGTCGCTCGGACCTCCGGAACTCCACTACTGCAGGTGTTTTAATATCGAGAAAGGCCAGCCGAGCGTCACCTCGGTGACCTCACTCGTCAGCTTGGTAACCTCGCACGCCGCAGTACGACCACTAGACTTGGAAAAAATCTGGAAGAAGCGCTCTTCGACCGGAATAAATTCCTTGTCTCCGAGCATTCCCTGCCTTCAGGGCAAAATCCCTGGCTTCTCGCCAAATTTCGACTCTATCCCAAACGATTCGCGGTAGCCTGTGGGAAGTCTACCCTAAGAGGGGGATACGCCCATGAAACTCCGCATATGGATCAAAAATTCCTCGCACAATTCGATCGCTGTCTGGAAATTCAGCGTTGAAGCAGGAATTACTGGAGTCGTTCCCGTCTTTCCGGAACTTGCTGTCTTACGCTCGTGACAAGCAGGCTTCGAACTGACACCCGCATAGGGATCGTTCACCGAAAGTCAAGACTAGTGTTGACTGATTCAAGGATTCACTCAAGTATAACTCAGGAAGATCATAATCCTGATTCCGAATGCCGGAATGTGTTAAGTCCACTCACCGTTCTACTCCAGCAACCTCCGGTCGTACTCCGGAATATCGGAGACCTCTCGTTGAGGCCAGCGAGTAGCCGGAGTTGGCGCATTCAACATTCGGAGAATCCTCTGTCTCATCAGCATATCGGTGTTCAAGTTCCAATTGCAGTTCCCACAAGGTCTTGGCAGATTTCCCTCCATGAATCACCAATCGACCTAATCCACATGCCACGCACTCTCTACTTCTATTCTTGGCATACTTCCCTCTACTTGGCTGACATTGGGATCGTAATCCTGTTCGATCTCCGAACTCCGGATACCATTACTGGGACCGGAACTCTGGACGGTCGTCTAGGAAAACCTTTTCCGAAGTCACCATCTTCAAAACCCTTACTTCATTTCTATCCATTACTTTCACCTTCTATTACGGGATCACTACGCTCATTCATGGTCACCTATGGGCATTCCGGTAGTGTCCGGAATCCGGAGTATTCACCGGAGTCCTTAACTCTGGTTGGTCTTGTCCGGACCTCACTCCTCATCACTCTGGTTTGTTTCAAACGAATCATTGTGTATTTACATTTTTTATAGCCCAATGGGCTCCAAGAAAATCAACAAAATACAAGTACAAAAAATCTACATGTTCAATCGCTGTCGCTCAGCACAATTATCTCCGCGTATCTCTTCACCACGTCACCCTCACCTTCCTCCCCTGCCCTTCGCTTCCGCCTTACCTCCAAGCGCTCGACGCGGAATTGTCGGGATGGGCCCGGAACCGGAACTGGATGTTCTGGTTGCTCGACCTTTACCTGGGTCGTCGGGCCTCCACTCCCACTCGCTCCGCTTCCGCTTCCCGATGCCTCCATGAACCCCGGTA
The DNA here is from genome assembly GCA_029233265.1 of Mycena alexandri. NCBI lineage: Eukaryota > Fungi > Basidiomycota > Agaricomycetes > Agaricales > Mycenaceae > Mycena > Mycena alexandri. The sequence goes on along the minus strand of JARJCM010000107.1, from coordinate 177,679 downwards.
CGTCGACATCCATCGCGGAGTCGAGGATGCTTCTGAGATCCGACGGGATCTCGTCCTCGATCGCGCTGTCGACACCGCCAACCAATTCCCGCTCCTCTGCTGCATCCCGCTCCATCAACTCCCGCTCCTCCGTCGACCATCTCCCCTCGTTCGCCGTCGTTTCCACTCCGGCAGTCACCGGAGTATCCGGAATAACCGGCTCGACAGGTTCCACCTTCGGAAGAACCTCGAACGCTGGCAGACGGTGTGGGTGAACGAACTCGTCAACATTTTCGAAGAAAATGGGAGTTCCGGGGACCGGGGTGGGGGAGCCAGAGCTCCGAGCAGTCGCGAGTTGGCCCAGAACCGGGGTAATCTCTTGACCCATGCGCGGCGTCCCGCGCTGGTCGAAAGAACCTCCATCCCACTCAGCATCGCCCAATTGGGGCGGCCTCACCATATCCTCCGACATCGACGACTCCCGTGTTCGAGCTCCGGTCCCGATTTCCGACACCGGACCGGACTCGATGGGCGAGCCGATATCCATATCAACGTCTTCGTCGTCGGGGTGGTCGTCGTTAGGAGGGGGCGTTTGGGAAAATGACTCCTGTGGTTGAGGAACCACAGGACCGAAGTCGAACTCCGGTTCCGGAGTCAGTAGAACGTTGCGGAAAGCGGGTAGCGGAAGATTCACCTGCTTCTGGTAAATCTCCAACTCACTCCGGAGTTGGGCGATCACTTCCTTGCTATCCCGCAGCTCCTTCTCCACGCTCTGCTCCGCATCCTGAGCCTCTTCCATTAACCTCTTCGCCTTCTCATACCCCTCATGGAGCCTTGAGACTTTCGTCTGCTCAACAGCGAGCTCGCTGTTGAGGGACTCGTTCTCCTCCTCCAATCCTTCGATCTGCTCCTCCAGTTCACCCACGAAATCGTAGAACTGGCGGACCAGATTATCGAAGGGACGCTTGGAGGAGGAGGGAGTTGGGGCGCGCGAGGTGGTCCGGGGTTTCTTGGCCGGACGGGACTTGGTGCCGGTGTACCACTTGGATTCCAGTCCGGTGAAGCCGTCACCCCCGGAAACCCGTCTTGAAGAACGGTTTCCGGTCTCCGTCGCTGGAATCGGCGACGGAGTGGCGACGCTTCGTTCCCCGCTGCGAACGCGAGCTTCCGGGACGTTTGGAACGCCCGGAGTCACCGGAAGCTCGGTGAGAGGGGCCGGCTTGACGTGAAACGGATCTCTTGTTGATCCTGGTGGTGGGTGGGTTGAACGAACATTTGGTTCGTTTGCGACGGCACGACGCGCACGTCTTCTTGCGGGTTTCGCGCAACCGGAGACACGCGTGGTCTTTGTTTTGGCAATTGCCACACCCTAAAATTCATAACTTTTAGCCAACAGAAAAAATCAAAATAAAACAAAAAATAGAAGGCGTACGTTCATCACCCTCGAAACGAATGTAGTCGGGGTTGGGCCATCCGACCTCCGTATCGTTGGCCTCCATCCCGTCGTCGGGGTCGGACTCCGCACTCCGGTCGTCACCGGAATCCGGGGCCTCATCCTCGTCCTCCTTCTCCTTCTCATCCTCATCCCTCTCCGTCTCTCCCTCGTCCTCGTCGTCTGCGTCGTCCTCAGCACCCGTAGCACTACCGGGAGCGACCTTGGAGTCGTCCGGCTGCACCACGGGTCCCGGAGTGTCACGACGGGGTTTGGTGAGCGACTTCACCAAATCCACGACGCTGACGTGGGGACCGAGCACATCAAGCTCTTCTCGTATAACAAGAAGATGTTGAGCGCTCGCGTCCGCCTCCGACCGCGATTCCGCCCTCGGCGCCCGGAGCAGAGCTCTGAGCTGACGCTGCAGCTCAGACCTCCGCTCGTTGAGCCGCTGCTGCTCCATGGCGGCCTCCTGCGCCTCGTCGTCCTGGATCTGGCGCGCGGTCGCCTTTCCCTTCCCCTTGCCTCCTCCGACGTTTTCGCCACCGTTTCGCCCCGCTCCCTGCCCAGCACCATCTCCTCCACTCCCTGCACCTCCGTTCGTGTTGCTGTTGGTTGCGGACATGTTGCTGGTGTTGCGGTAGAGTTCCGGGTGGTGGAGGAAAGCAAAAGAGTTGTTGACGTGTCAACTTATGGCACCGAAAACGTGACTCGGCGCACGGGCCGGGCACGTGATCAGCTTGGACTTTTCCGTCCTCAACAAAAAATTCAAAATCTTCATCAAAAAATTCGTTGACGAATTTCCCCAACTTTCAAATCATTCGGCCTTGGTTATTAACCCATACCGGTATCCCTTTGGATTTCTCTTGCTAACCATTTCCGACTCCGGTTGGAATGTTTGGCATGGGAGCCAAACCCAAGAGGGGGATACTGTTATATCCATGCAACCACACCCCTGGACATTGGTCTTCGTCACCCAAGACCACTCCGGTCCTCTACGGGCATTCCGGTCTACTCCGGTGTTTCCGGAGTCAACCGGAAACCCGGAGCCAACCGGAAACTGGGTATTAGTATTGGAATGACTTCTCGCGGTCTGTCGTGGCTGGTATCAAGTGGTAACAACCTCTCCACATGTTCCCTCTTGCCTTCCATCGCCTCATGGCAGATTTCATCACCTCATGTTTCATTTCCCAAGATCAATACTGATACAGGTCGAACTTCTCTTACCGCTTATGGACTTCCTATTCTTTCAACCATATGCTCGTTCCACATGTTACTCCTTATCTCCTTTACACTAAATTAGGATCCTACACTATTTAATCAGCTAGCATACTCCCTGTTCTTCAGTAGTTTAATAAACGTCACTTCCCCCCTTCCGGAGTGGTGCCAGTCGCTCCTCTCTTCCCCCACAACCCTTCCTCTTCCTCTAGACGATACCTGGCAGTACACGCTCACCCTGCACCTCAGTGGTGTTGTGTCAAGCAGCTCCGCCGATCCTCTCTGTCGACTCCGGTTACTCCGGCCTACTCTCCGGCACCCCGGTTATTCCGGAGTACCTTGTACGACTCCGGCCGACTGTTCCACTATCCCGTACCCCGCGGCTCAGCACGTAACACGGTGTCACCGAAGCTGCCGATGTCCCCGCGCTGTATACTCAGTCCACATTTCCGTCTTGCGGGTATGTTCTCTCACAATGTTCACACCGGGGGCAAAGACCGAGGCAGATGGTTGTCATGTGCCTTAAAGGCACATCCTTCGCACATTCACCGCAGATGAGTGTGACATTTATCACGGTTCAAGAATGGTTCTTTACTGAACAAAGGATTGATAAAGAACAGATAAAGGAGAGACAAAGAGCAGGGCCAACACAGGCCAGGATTCCCGCACCGGGCTGTGCCCCGGCCCTGTGCTTTGTCCCTCTTTTGTGTATTCTTTGTGTATTCTTTGTCTGGTCAAGGATGATTGTTGACCTTTGAGCCATGTCGCATCCATGTGCGGAGCATGTGCGTTGAATGTGCATTTAAGGCACATGAAAACCATGTGCCTGGGTCTTTGCCCCCGGTGTCATTGTCTCATCTCGGAAAGTTGACCGCTGTTCAGATTCATTCAATTCAAGCTAGTGTTATCGTTGTCATTCCTGTACATAACTCATACCCAAATATCTATTCTACCTATCTACGCGATCCAATCAATACCTAAATTTTTTGCAACCCAAATTTCCGTTAGAAGACAGGACCGATTCATTTGGTGAGTGAATCTGACTGCTGAAGATAGATAGCGGGCTCTGCCGCGGCACGCGGGCTACACCGATTATTAAATTATTCGCTTTAATGAAGTTGCTTTCTGACAGAATCGAACGCGCGACCTCACGCATTCGGACAAAACAGGGCAGAAGGTGCACTACCAACTAGACTAAGAGACCATATAGGTACATGGACACCACTCCAATAGGTGTGTACCCTTTGATCTCTAGATCAGTTTACTTCTCCCAGTGGTTCTTCAAGTTCTCGCCTGTTGTATCTCCTCTGCTGAAAGTGTCTGAGCATAAATGCTTCACAGAAAATTTCTCAATGGCATGTATTTGCAGATCCAAAAATAGGCCCAAAACAAAAGTTGTAGAGCTCGAAAAGAGCTACAAGAGTTGTCCGGCACAAAATTTCCTTAAACAGCTTAGTTGAAGCACAATAATTTCCCACTGGCAGGCCCAACACTTCTGAAGGAGCAAAGACTTTCGGTGACTGAAAGGAAAAACTGCACCTCATTTAATATACCAATTTTGACAGGTTAGAACAACCACATTCAGTTATCAGAATTCACCTGAACTACATTGCACCACACAATACCCCATCCAACTACACAGAACTATGCAGAACTATGTAGAGTCCCCCCGAACTACAGAGTGCTACATAGTTGAGCCCAAACTATGGCCAACTATGGCCAGCTACAGGAACTACAGGCACTACAGAGAGTCACCTATAGACACTCATAGACACTGAGAAAAAGGGTGGTCGACACATAGACATTCATAGACCATCGGAGACCTCCATAAAAGGCCGTGTTCTATCATAGCATTTTGGCTTTTCCTGATGGCAGGTATCCCTCGAAATCGATCCTGAGACACCTGCATCCAATCCTCAGTTCAGATTGGTTACTTCCGTCTACCAGATGGAATTGAAGGGGTGCCTGATACATTCCCGGGAACTCGTGCCATTCCCTTGATGCCAAGCGTGCTTGGATAAAAGGTGAACTCATCCGCTATGTGCGGATCTGCTCGAAAGAATGTGATTTTTCCATGATACAAACCAATTTCATGGTTCGACTTCGCAAGCGCGGCTATCCAGGACGTTGGGTTCAGAATGTTTTTAATGAGATCAAGTACACGGTTGAGCGCCCAAACGCACTCACACTCTCTGCGCGTAAAAACGCGGATGCGGGCCCTGAACTTAAACTCACCCTATCTGGCGCGAGTTGCAAGATACATGGTCGGATCTTGGGACAGGCTACCCCAATTTCCGCTTCATGGCCTCGTTCAAAAAGCCTCCCACGCTGGGTGACCGGTTGAATACCAACAACCGGAATACTCTGATCACATACCACGAATCAATAGCGACACCCGGTTAATTCTATTTTGAAAAAATAAAGAGAGTTGAATTAGTGTCTTCTGTTAATCACAGGACTGAACTTACCTGCAAAATTGTCGAGCTCTAGCGAGTTCCAACCCTTTTGCCGATCCGTCCGGGATCTACCGGCATTTTGATGCGCGGCAGCATTTCCACAATTGTACGCGGATGATCATATCGGTACATTTCTTGCGTGCCAGCGCCAGAAAATTCAGATGGCAGCCTTACGCCGAGTCCTTCACAAAGTTTGGGAGCTGAGAATACCGGAATACCGAGGGGCTGTGTTCACCGGCGGCAACGCGGCACCCAAAGGGAGGTTTGATGTCATTGATGCCATTGATGTTTCCCGCTTGGCTTACTGTAGGACTTCGCTGATTGCCTTATTGCTGGTCGCCTACAGTGCATGGAGACAAACATGACTTCTGGCTACCCTTTGAAATTTTCAGCCTTCGATAACTCTGTTCAACGAAGCTCATCAGGGTTGTGCTCTGGCATTTTTATTTTATATATGGAATCAGTTTGAGGGACTCTTGCAGGCTTTGCCAGGGTAATCCCTGCTCCAACCTCAAAAAAATACGAGTATTTTCATGTATCACTCCATGTCTCAAGTTCCCAGCGCACGAGATAGGGGGATTAACCTTCAGTTGTTTGGTTGTCAATTGTTGAACTACCAATGGACACACTCTATCTATCTCTCTGTTTGAATGGCTCATATAGCTCAATTACAACTAGTTCAACGAAGTATGAAGTATTGTTTACGTCGGGCCGACGCCATGCCGCATCATCATTTCAGTGCGGCATCTCCGGCCGATGACTGAGACATAGCCGATCATGAGCCCGGTGTATCCCGGTGTGCCGGTATTCTCAACTCCCAAATGCACTCGAGTCCTTTACAGGATTCCGGAAAACTGCATCGGCGCGTTCATTTCATTTCGGTTTGTCGCAAACCAATCGCAAACTGATCCGAAAACATTGATCGTGTTATAAAAGGCAAGATAAAAGGGATTACGCCACCTGATGAGTCCTTTGACGAAACGTTATCCCAAACTTAGTGGCACACCCGTCTCCTCTCGCACTCTCCTGGCATCTACTAGGCTATCCCCCTCGGTCGCGCTCCCTCGCCTCAGATTATCAGCGACGAACTGAGTTGAAGGCAAATACTAATCATTCCGAATGTAAGTTGTAACCGTAGGTACGGGGGCGTTGAACGGAGGGCAAATACTTCTGTCCAAATAGCTCTGCCAGCGACTGATGAGCTCTGTAGGTGTATCTGGGTGTGTTTAATGTAAGTGATCTCCAGGTCATATTTCTCGAAGGTTACAGAGGGCTCTCAGATGACCGGATCTGACGCGTTTAACTTCCATCGCCGACCGAACGGGACGGAATCAAGCCTTGCCGCAGGGCAGCATGACTTCGGCACGATTCGGACATCGCTTTCTGATGGCGGACTTGCATGCCGTTGATATACGCGACGGCACTGTCTGGCATCAGCCTACAGGCTGGCGCCTTAGGCTCATTATCCGCCTCGGTACCGTTCACCTCACGATCAGGCGCGAATCTGCGCGCACAAGGCCGTCCTGGAGTTCGTCCGCGACCTCGAACGCTTCCGCGTTATCAGCTGTAAGTTCAACTACAGCCCTTTGCAAGTTGTTTCACCATTATCTCTTCCTCTCACCTACTCTTCTCGGCTTCAAATTGCTTACGCACTCAAACTTTCGTTCACCCTCATAGCACTTCTCGAAGCTCGATTGCCTACATACGCTGCCTCCCAGCTCTACGCCAGCTAGCTACGTCTACGTACGATGTACTGTATAGTCGGTCACACATAAGTAGGCTCGCATTGACTTTAATGGAATCAAAATAAAATATATAAAATAAAGTCCGGCATCAGCGAGCACCCCGATAATGAAACATAGCGTGCTAGAAAATATAAGTAGTAAGAGCAGTGTATGTAAGTTCCGATGTCCAAAATCTATCTGAGTACGATTGATGATTTAGTCTTCCTGGCATCACGATTCTTTTGCTGATTGCGCGGGCTAAACAATCGTGAGCACAGATTCACAATGCGACTAGCAAAATCTCACCTCGGAATCAGTAAACGCCTGCGCCTGAACATTGTAAAGACTGGCGTATTCGCCGCCGCCCGCCATCAGGTCTTTATGTGTTCCGAGCTCAGCCACTTTCCCCTCCTTCATACATCTTTCCTGCAGCGTGAGTTACCAACCTCGAGCAAGTGTTTTTCGGACGCACATTATCACATCCGCATATTTTGTGAGGTGTCCGAAACGGTGGGTAACGAATATCATCGTCTTGCCATCACCCGTTTCCCGAAGGCGCTCGAAGAGCTCAAATTCTCCCCGCGGATCCAAGGCGCTTGACGGCTCGTCAACGCAGAGGAGCTTGATCTTGCCTGTTCGGAAACGCATAAAGGTTCGCGAGCTAGAATGTCCAAGAGTAATCAGTGGGTTGTCAAAGTGAAGCAAACGCTGAAACTTACGCGACCAACCGTTGCTTCTCTCCGCCTAACGGAGGACTCAGAAAAATATGTCCAGAGAAGGGTTCACGAGAACGTACCGGACACCTCCGTTGTTTTCTCGAGCTTCGCCAAAACTCCCTTGAGTGACTTGTGTTTATCGTCATCTAGCTGATATCCGAAGGCTGTCGAGATCGGCTCCAACGTCGTTTGCGCGCCTTCCTTGAACTTGTCCAAAAGCTCCGCTGCGCCTCCGTCCTTCGCCGACTGCATAATCATGTCCAGGTCATCGACGTGCTCCGAATACCCCAATCCGATATTCTCGCCCAATGTAAGTGGGTAGAGATGGTGGTCTTGACTCAGGGTCGCCTGGGTCTGACGCAGGTCCGCGAGGCGGTAGTCCTGAATGGGCAGTCCGTCCACGAGAATGGCCCCGCTGTCGGTGTCATAGAGCCTGCGAAGGTCGTCAGTGGTTTGTTGTAGGAGAGATGCAGAAAAGCTATAAAGAAGAGGGGTTTGTGAGAGCGAGAAGAAAGAAGTTGGAGTGGTGGATGGAGAGAGAAGGAGAGTAGGAACACACACCTGGTCAAAAGCTTAATAAGAGTTGATTTTCCGCTCCCGTTCGCACCGACAATCACGACGAGGCTGCCCGCAGGGATGCGGAAAGAGACGTCCTGCAGGGCGCTCTCCTTTGCTTTCTCCCCAGGGTATGCAAAGCAGACGTTACTGCGGATTGCAGTGAGTGAGTGTCCCCACGCGCAAAAGAGATTGCAATAAACTCACCGCAGTTCGATGTCCATTCCTTTCGAAATGTCCGTGCTGGGGCGGGGATACGCAACGTCCCCGTCAACGATTTGGTTCTTGATATTGCCAGCCTCATACAGAATCTTGATGTTCGTGATGGCTTTCCCGACCTGCGAGAGATCCCAGAAAAGCATTTGCAGTGAGTAATTGAGGCTGGATGAATATTGCTGCAGGATTGCAATGGATGTCATGGAGAATTTCTCGGGCCGTAGCATGGCGCTGAGGGCCCAGTAAAGCTATATCAGGATAAAGATCAACATGTAGCTAGCTGCATGTGAAGAAAATCCTTACAGTCGGCAGCTCACCTGCCCATTGACCGAGGATCTTATTCATCGGGGTTCGTTCCATACTATATTGAGACCAAACATCCTTGGATGCGACAGACCCAAGCGCCTCTCGGGCTCGATGATATTCTACATGGTGTGGTTGACGAGAGGACCGATTGGAACGGAAATGAACCCACCTGCGGTGATCCAGCCCGCAATGTCGCCGGCGGCGATAACGTCTGCTCGATAATAGGACGACGACAGGGATTGAAGAGAACGCAGCCGGAGATATGAGGCGTTTTCAGAATATGCGACGTGTGCTGTTGGTGGTTCAGTAAGGAACTCAAACTTAGTTGATATGGTACTCGCGTTTTAGCCATAAAGTCCGTTCGCTCACGAGACTTAGCAGCGGGCGGACAACCGCGATCACCGTGAAAAGGGCACCAGCGCTCCTTTGCTGGGAGATGAAGAGAAGCTGGCTCACGAGACCGAACAGCCGCATGGATGCCTCGCAAAGCGAGTCGAACGAGCGTTCAGCGTCGGAAGCCGTGGCTTGCGACCTTGAGCTGCTATCTAGAAGCAAGTCATCAGGGCATATTGAAGACGTATGTGCGATCGTACATACCAGTGGCAGTTGGCATATCGAGCCGCAGTTTCGCTGCAAAATCAGTTCCTTAATGAGACGTCGCCAAGAATCGGGCACCATGCCACTTACCCTGGAGTAAATGATCCTCGAAGTGCAGTTGGATGAGAGAATCGAGCTGGGGTGAGATATACTCTCTACACGCTGGGGGGTTACGACTACAAAAAATAATTAAAGAAAGGGTTCCACCTTCCCCATGTCGCCGCTGCGGTGACGGTGACGCCTATTAAACGCGCGACGAGCGCCTGGGTTATGGCATTGACATCGGGCCGACCCTCAGTGAGCCCGACTTCAATCTGCATATAATGTGAGCGCTTGCGGTAAGCTCGTGGACGGCAGGAACTTACTATCTGCAGTAGTCGACCGGACACATACAGCATCAAGACGGATTCCAACTCTCCCCATAGCTTTAGTAGGAGGACGAGAATGACTAGATGCGGGCTGAGGCTGTAGATCTCGCGGAAGAACCTAGAGACCACAGGGTACGCGAACACAATGGTATTCCACTTGCTAACGGTGGCCGAAAAGAAGCCGCCCGAAACAACGTCGCGCGGGAGCAAGACGCGCCACACGCCAAGGTCAAGCGTGGTGTACTCGTCGTTCTTCGGCGACGCGTCTTCTGACGGGACAGGCACGTCTTTGTGAGCGGTTTCGGTAGGTGCGCCCATGGGAGGAGTCAAGAGGGTAAAATTCTTCGGGGACGTACGCGTCGACCTTATATAGGCGGCTTGGCCCACAGTCAGATGACTATACGAGGCTGTGCTGGCGCGCCCTCAAGAGCTGTGTTGGCAGTTTAAAGTGTTCTGCTATCTTCCTTGAACACGCGCATTTTCTGGGGACGAGGAAGCGCCTTATGTTTTAGCGCGTTTTTTTTGGTTTCGCGGGAGTGGATTTCGGGGTAATTGGACTGCATTGAGGGATCCTTGAGAGATCCAGTAGTTGCAAGCTCGGCACTGCCAGTGCTGTGCTTCGGGAATCGGGAGCAGAATGCTGGCAGTAGTGGAGTCATTAACGGGGTAGTCGCGTAGCCGACGGTTGAACGAGACACAGGTAGTACTGTACTAGTATTTATCTGACGCCAGAAGCGTGGATAGCGCCGAGGAGGAACGCCTCGTGGTTCGGTCAGAAGCCATGAATTGGCCTCGTAGAAATGGGGATATCATGATCAGCTCAGTTTGATGCAACCGCGCGCGTCGGCAGTGCGTCGGCCTGCAACGGACTTACCCGGTTTTGAACATGGTTTGAACTTCGTTTGCCTGCCTCACTCGTGGCCAACGTGGAATGTGCGCTTTAGATCTTTGCTTTCACATTATGTTGGCGCTCAATTCTTTACATTTCTTGGAAAGCAAATGGTGAAAAATTGAACCTCCCTCACTGCGTTCCGTGGTTTCATCTAAACTTACTGTCACAGACTGTGCGTAGCTATTTACGGAGCTGCGTAGGTGAGCGTAGATCACTACACAGCCTCTGTTTAGCCGACTACGCACAAATCCATGTGCAGCTACTTATTTCCGGAGCTGCGTAGGCGATCGATCGGTCGATATTTGGTCAATCTTTTCGGACCTCCATCACCCCTTTGCTCCTTGTGGACTTGATCCACCTCTAGTTTGAGCGGCTGAACAAAAATCTCGAGTTTCAACCACACCTCTCGATTTTGAGGCCGCCACCTCTCGATTTTGAAGTCACACCCTCTCGAATTTGAGACCACCTCACGATGATTTTCAGCCCACCTCATGATTTTGATAAATTGGTTCTGATTGTCGTCGAGAACGACACGCATGGGTGTTCGGCTATTGACCGCCGTGGCGGGTGGAGGCAAGTTAGAGGGTAAGTGAGTTAGACTTAAGTCAATGCCTGAGCTGAACTGATCCAAGTTCTAATAAATCAGAATGAGCAGCGTCAGCGTGTGGGTCAAGGTTAAGTCGCCATCACGCGGGCCGCTCAAGACTATATAGTACATCAAAAGTAAACAAGTAATCAAAGGAATCATGTAGACAGTAGGAATAGATGATGACGTCGCAAGTAGTACACATGTATCATCGCACCGTGCTACCAGTGAGTGGACATAAGTGTTTTTTTGCAGAAGCAGCAGTGCTATGCGTATCGAGAACCGTCAGATGTTGACAGCGTTGGCGAGAGCCCACAGACAATTCAATGTGCATCTAGACCAGTGAGAATCGGGTGTGTCCGATTTTTTTAACACTGCGCTATTATTGCGAGTGTAGAAAGGGTAGTAAAGGGATTGCGACCTGTAATGGAGAGGCAAACACAGCAAGGGATGACAGCTAAGTTCAAAACAATAGACACAAATTGTTTTCGAGCTTAAGTTCCGCTAGCTTCTGCTCCACTCTTAATTTTAGTCCATCCCGGGGATCGCAATGTCTTCCCTTCGCCAAAAAGTTTCCGCGATTATCCTTTGTCGTTTAAGATCGAGCTCCCGTCGTTCAAGAAGCTGTGAAAGTATGATTTGCTCTCTCTTCTGAATACATAGCACTCATCGCATTCGCTACTTCTCGGATTTACGTGAACCGGGGCGCCCTTTGAAAAAAATTCAGTGAGGATTTTTAACTTGAACATTGGATTCCTCGAGAGTTGAACATGCCGAGATCAGTGTTCGGCGATCGGCGATCATTCGGGTGGAAGGCAATGACAAAGAAAACAACACGCTTTCCTCTAATTCATAATGCGGTGGCTCATGGAGAAGTGACAGAACAATTTTTTGCAAGCAAAATGATGATGTCGAGTTCAAAAAAGAAAGCGGGAAAATCACTGGTGCTCATTACAGGTGTTCCGGAAAGCCGCAATTTTGATGGAAAGCTAAGGCTTGCCTGTTTGAGCTAGCCGAGCTTTGCCGAGGAGGACCAAGCCGAAGTGAGTTATACACCAAAGTACTTGTAGCTAAGTTGAGCTCACAATGTTTTCTTTCCAGCACATTACTGTATGTTTTTTTGGCAACCTGCGGTATTTCCTGTTGTGACCAACAAGTTGAGCGGTTTCGGCCAGTGTGCCGTTGCCGAAGTGGGCACTGATCCGGGCCAAAACCGGTAAGTCAAGCTTGGAACACGGCGAAATTTTCACACACTGACAAGCTTTTCGGAAACAGCTGTTGCAAAGCAGCTCTATTGCTCGGTTTTATTTGGATGTGACCAGCTACTGTTGACTTCAGATTGGCCTACGCGGGGCCAAGGAGCAAAAACACATGTCGTCCAGGCCAGTATGCCACCGCCGCAACAACCAAGCAGCTTCGACGGTTCACTGGGAGCACAATCGACTCTGACTCTGCCCTCTCTTTCAGTCTGTCGTTTTCGATCGGGAAACAACGCCTCCGTCTGCCGTCATTTTCTTGGAGCAAAAAAAAAGCAACTGGGGCCGTGGAAAGCTTCAATTCGTCTTTGAGCACCCGCGGAGTGCCTTGGCTTCAACTGCGCTGGGGCTGATAACTGCGGCGTAACACTGGCGCGGTTTTATAAAGCGCTGAGCAATTTCCACCGCGGCGCAGTCTACCACCACGGCGCGCGCCCGCGGAGCGTAGCCGCTGCGGCTCCGGTATAAATGTCCAACCGACGCAGAACAGTGGCCTCACTGTCGCAGGCTTTTATGACAGAGCTACCCCCAGAGCTTTGGCTCAAAATCTTCGGCTACTTGCCACATGGACTCAGTCACCTTTCCAATGTCGCCACAGTCTCGCCCACCTTCCGCGAACTCGCCGCCCCGCGTCTCTTCGCAGAATTTTGCTTCCAACCCGGTGAATTTGCAGGGCGAGTGGCATCTGGAACACACTTCCAGGCGATACTGGACCGCCTTGCATTTTGGTCGTCCCCCACAACCGCGCCACACGTTCGGAGGTGCCTCATCTCACTGTGTTTCACCACATCGTCCAAACTATACTCGGACTCCTACGCACCAGCCCTTTTCCAGGCTATATCGCGCTTCAAAAATCTGCGGTTACTTTCATGCAACTTCTCCACGAACCTCGTAGTTGAGGTTAACACATTTGGAACAAACACCAACCTCTGGTGTTTGGAATGCATCCAGATCCATTCCGGCCAGATCCAATCCTCGAAAACTCTGGCCACCCCCCGTCTTAAAATCGCACACTTTGCGTACACCGGCATACCCCGACTCAGCACCTTCCCGCCCTCATCCTGTCTCGCCCTGTTGGATCCCGACTACTTGACTTCGCTCGAGCTGTCCGCCAGTTGGAATGATACACGAGATATCACACATTTCCTCGGCGATAAAGGCATCTTGGCTGCCTTCCACAAGCTGCACAGGTTGAATATAACATTTAGCAATGCACTGCGTTCAGGCCCCATGTAGACACAGGGTGCTCCTACCCGGGTAGACCATAGGGGTAGACGCACCCATTGGTCTACGTACGGCTACGCGTGTAGACACAAGTTGGGCTACATGGGTCTATGTTGGTCTACACAGGTAGACCAACGTAGACCAACATAGCCACACGTAGACGTATGTAACCCTACCATGGTAATTCCCGGCTTCACCGATTTGGTGCCGATTTTTCGAATTTACGGCCTGTCTTTGCGTGGGAGGTCTACGCGGGTAGACCAACGGTGTCTACGTAGTCCTACGTCATGTAGCCACGTGGTAGGCCAACCTAGGATCACCATGGGCTACGCGGTGTACGGCTACCCGGGTAGACCAATGTAGACAGGGGGTAGACCAACGTAGACGCAGGTAGCCCAACGTAAGACCACCCTGCGTCTACATGGGGTCTGAACGCCGCAGTGATGTTGTTCTTACAACCCTCCACGCATGCATTGCACCCTTTCCGGCCATCCGCGAACTCACCGTGAAGGTCACTGGCTCCTGCCGTGTCGATGCAATGCCCCGAACAGCACTCGCTCCACATCTGGATCGCTATAAAGGTCCCACCCTCCTTCTTCCAGTTATTCTCGCGCATTCGGCGCTGGAGGAGGTCACCGTAACAGTGGGGGGCGCTCGCGAGGTGCTGGAAGCCCTGCAAATGGCAACACACCCAGAGTTCATTATCTCTCTCTCTATCCGAGTCGGCCTTCACCAGGATATTTTGCATAGCGCGAGACTGAGTGACATTCTGGGCTTGTGCCCGCGCGTTGTACAGTTGACATTAGAGGTATCTTCGGCCACCGAAGATCCTGGTCTTGATTCTACAACGGTGCGTGACTGCGCTTCCGCTCGCCACATCTATTTGACCATGCTTTGGGCGATGAAGCTGTGTGCGAAATTGGTAGAGGTGCTCCAAATTCCGAGGTCGCTGGAAACTCTCATGTTACGCTGGCGTATGGAAGGTACCGACGGAACTACTGTATCTATCCGATGGTCCTGGTCTGGAATGTGTACTACGCACTGCACTTCCCAACTTGCGGCGCGTCTCCTCCAGACAGAGGGGGATTTGGCATGCTTAGTGTGCAGGGATTACGGAGCAGTGAATCGTGTGGCTGTATTATGGTTTTCGTATTTAGCAATTTTTATCTCTTAGTTGGTGAACGAGATTTTCCCCCGCTTGTATATACGCGTTCTTGTGCACTCTTTGGTTGATTTGGCTCCTCGGCGCGTGGTCTCGTGACCTCACTTGTTTCCCGCCACCACGCCGTTCTTTTTTTTTGGTGGAGCAATGCAGAGAAGGGCATGTTGATCTGATCAGCTCCCAACTCTCGCCAGTTTTGGGATAATATCCCGTCCTATTTAATACCTAACACTCCCTGAGGAAATGCGCTTACGCACGCCCATCAACAGGCAGTGCGGGACTCGGCAAGGACTCGGTATTCTTCAATTGTTTGCCAGTACCCGCCGCCCGCTTAAAAGTTAAAACCTTGGAACAACTCAGATGGTGCCAACTCAAGGTCCAACTAATCTAAGCAGCGGACGTTAGACCTGCACCGTTGGACTTTTTTTTATCGCACGCGCGTTGCCGGTTTAGGATTAAGAGTCTAAGTGTCACGATTATATTGAAAATGAGGTTTGCTTGCGTTGCATCCCACATTGCACGGTCAAAAATATTGGTCACACACACTAGTCTCCTGGTCAAACTTCGCCTAACCTAGTAAGTAGTACTAGTACGTAGGTAAGGCGATTATGATGTGGTATGTCCGATCCGAAAAACCTGATTTTGGCCGTTTCCGTACAGTGACTCGGCCGGCAAATAACTGCAGGTCCCAATGTGTAGTGACCTACGCTCACCTACGCAGCTCCGTAGATAGCTGCGCACTGTCAGTTTCACTCTGCTTATATTAACGGCAAAGCTAAAGCCAGATTAAGTTTAGGAGACCGCGGAACGCATGCGACTGATCGCTTCAACCACTTGACAACTGGGCAACTTGAACCCATGCGCTCATTTCTAGTCCCGTGGATGAATTTAACAGGGTCATGCGCGGTCTGCAAGGGGTGTACTAGGGTCAAGGCAAGGCGGGCGGGCCCGTTGGGCCCACAATCAAAATAACTTCTCTCTGCCCTTGCATTGGACGCAACTTGATCTTGGCGACGGACTGTTCAGTTGTACATTGAACTTCAAAGAAACTAATTCGTATATATCCACAAAGAAATGCTGCATGCAAAAGCAACGGCACGCTACCAGCGCTGCGGACGTGAGCTGCGAAACTGTCCTAACGAATTAGATGGCTCGTTGCAATGGGTTCAATCCCAAGAGAGAAAAACCTGAGGAAGGATATTGGAAGCCCAACTAACTTGATGCGTTCAAAGCACTTCAAACTATTTGGCGTTCCCTGGGACCCCGGGAATCCCGGGATCGGTGGGGTGGGCGATGCTGGTACTCGGACTTTGACTGCAAGGATTTCATTAGCAACTTGAGTGAGAAATGCCATGGCACGTACGTCCAGATCTCGTCGTCGCGGTGACAATGTATGGCGGAACGTCGGTGATGGTCTCATAGACACGCGTCGCAGTGAACACTGGAGGGCCCGTATTGTGCTGGCGGCCCTGCAAATGGTGATTAGTTCAATGCCGGACTTGTGGATGGATTGTGAGTCTTGACGCACGATGGCAGCCGCCTGAACAGACGCAGCGGCGGTGAACATGCAGAAGAAAGTGCTGAAGAACATTGTCGCACCAGGGAGAAATGGGCTACATCAGCAAACCCTGATTTTCCCTGTAGTAGCCTGTAGTAGCCCATAGTAGCTTGTAGTAAGTGTCCAGCTACATAGTACTCTGTAGTATTCTGTAGTGAGGCTGATACTCTGTAGTACCCTGTAGTACTCTGTAGTAAGGCCGCTACTCTGTAGTACTCTGTAGTAAGGCCACTACTCTGTAGTACTCTGTAGTAAGGCCGCTACTCTGTAGTACTCTGTAGTAAGGCTGCTACTCTATAGTACTCTGTAGTAAGGCCACTAGTCTATAGTACTCTGTAGTAAGCCGGTACTCTGTAGTACTCTGTAGTAAGGCAGATACTCTGTAGTATTCTGTAGTAAGGCTGTTACTCTGTAGTGCTCTGTAGTAAGGCCACTAGTCTATACTCGCTATCACAAAAAGTGACCGGAAATTGGGCTTATATAGCCGCAAATGGTATAATATTTCTGTTTTGAGTATCTGGCAACGATGATTAGGATCCTCTGACACCCTTGAAGCAGCTTGCAACATTAAAAGTTGCTGGTATGTGCTCACAAACTGGGGAAATTGGATGCCAATCAATTTTGATCAAGTTGTGGAAAAACACAGCATTTATCTGCCTCTTTGACAATGGACAGGGCCGTTATTCGGGTGGATGAGACCTATCAGTTCAGTATCCCTCCTAGATCCAAAATTACTGGCAAAGATTAGTCATCAGTTGAGCTTTGAGCCATTTTGTTCTGAGAATGTGACCCACAGCCATGTCCAGTTGAACTGATTTTCTAAAAAATATTATTGGGTCCTCTGGTCACACATTTCAGGCTCTAAAGCTTAATCTACCACTTTGGGGCAGAGATCTGTGCAATACTGAGTAGCTATCTGACCGCCTGGTGTACGAGGATGCCTGAAAATGCCAAAAACTGCCGTGAGGACCTTTCAGATTGGTTCACGTTTTTTAATGCACACAGCATGGTGTACTGCCATTTGAGGCTCCTAGCATCTGCACAGGATGTCAAAAAGCCTATCTGGTCACTTTTTTTTGGCTTTATACACATTGCCACAACTTCTTCCAGGGGTTTGTTTCTAGTGCACAGTCAAATTACGTGATTTCATCAAGCACGACTGATGTTCCATTGGTTTTCTACAGTACCAGTAAACCGATTCCTCTGAAACAAGTTGTGGAATCGAGGGAGAATATGCATGGGTTTCTTCTGGTAACTGGTCATTGAGCACAAGTTACGTAATCACACCCAGTAAAACAATTTCCGGTTACTTTTTGTGATAGCGAGTAGTACTCTGTAGTAATGCTGCTACTTATACTTTGTAGTCGAGGCCTTACTTTGTACTGTGCTGTACTTAGCATGCCATTCCGTAAAGAACCTTGGCCCAGTCAAGAGATGATGAGGTAGTTGTGTTCGCCGGGGTTGTGGTGTGCTTCGGCGAGAAAGGATCAGCCATCTCATTCAAAGGAGGCACACCCACGAACATTGTGCATGGCCGTTTTGTCAATACTGGTGGTGCCGCCAATAGTGCTATTGTACATCTGAGGTGTTTTGTGTTCATACACTTGTTCAAGATTGACATTGAGCGTGCTCCAAATTTCAAACCTGCCGCGTCTGGGAAAGTATTTTGCAATTTGTGCCTCAACAAAGCCGTCTAAGGAAATTTGTGCTAGACAACTCTTACAGCTCTTTTTGAGCTCTACAACTTTCGTTCAGGGTCTATTTTTAGATCCACAAATATTTCATCCCATATACCTGTGAGAAATTTCCAAAGTATGCATTTTCAGCACAGGAGATGAGAGTGATCACTGATGGTAGGCAAGAACCTGAAGAGTTGCTTGTACTGAAAGTAAACTGCCCTGGAGATCAGAGGGTACCCACCTATTACAGTGGGTACTTCAATTCCATATGGTATCTTAGCTCAGTTGGTAGTCCACCTAGTCCTGTATTTTGCCCGAATGCGCGCGGTCGCGAGTTCGATCCTGCCAGAAGACACTTTATTAAATGACACTTTATTAAATTAATTACATTACATACATTACATATCTATTCAATCCCAAAACATGTACTGTACTCTAGATAGACACTTCCAATCGGGTTGAAAGAAGGGCTTGAAGGATGTCGGCGAGGTGACTTTTCGTGCGCTTGAGCCTCCTACTACAGAGTACTACAGAGTGCTACAGAGGATGCGCCCTACTACAGAGTACTACAGAGGATGAGGGCCTACTACAGAGCACTACAGAGTACTGGGGCTACTACACAGTACTACATAAACATGGACCTTCACTACAGACACTACAGACACTACAGCACTACATAGTACTCTGTAGTACTACGTAGCGGGCCCAGGGTTTGCTGATGTACGACTGGACCTTTATGTATTGAACGAATGTTGAAATGCGGTATTTAGCCCTTCCATCCCCATGGGTAACATAATTTCATATTGGCCCGATCTTCAACGAAAAATGCAGTGGTCACTGGTGTTGAAGTACTCGAACGCTCGGCAAAATATAAGATGGCACCTCGAATGGCACAAAAAGGAGTCAGGGAGTCAACGGTCGACCTCAGTACTAGTCAGTACTCAACTTCGAAGCCACGCATGATGAATTATCCGAAATGGATCCTCGCGGCCACGCACTTTCGTCATAGGGTCCGATTATGAGGAACATTCGGAAGAACAAATACGCATCTTTGAGGCTACATGTGATTATCCGCATTATGTGAAAGAAACTTGGGATCCTCTTCTTAGATACTTCCTGAAACCGGCGTTCCTCAGCGGGACCGTGCCGTGTAATACTACCTACCTACCTACCTACCTACCGAGTCTTCGGACCTCTTCTTCCCATGGTTCATCGAAGCCTTTTTTCTTTCAAGGTAAACAAGTTACAAAAATATATCAACTTGCGCTCATGCGGGTTCTCCGATCTATTCAAGGAGAAGGCTAAATTTCTTACTACAGTTGTTTGGCAATCACATAATTCCTGCCGAAAAACGGAGCTCCCAGCCAAGGAACCACAGACACTGAGACACAGCTGCAGTGCTTCACACACAAAAAATCGATTCAAGTCTGATTAACGAAGGCTCGTTTTTCGGCCGTTACCAAACAGCGCTACCACCACGGTTTCCCTTCAGCGGTGAGCCATTCTTCTCCTTCCTCGCGAATTCCGCCGGAGGATAAACGCTCCGGGACGAACTCCCACTCGTCTAACTTCGCCATATCGGAGCTCTGGATGTATGATTTCGTGCGACTGTGACATTCGCCGGCCAATCTTCTTCGATTGGCCCAAAAGTCGATCACATCTTTGGGTCTTGGTTCGAACTCCTGCGAATATTAGATGCCAACATTCATACCAGTGTAAAAAAAGTCCGGACCTGCAGCCAGCCGATAACAGTGTCGAAGTGCTGCTTCGATGGAGAATGGCTGCGCTCGTGGTCCCTGAAGTGAATTTCGGGATGATCGTCCGCATATTTGCAGAAATGGATCGGATCCAGAGTCTTGAGCTCGTGCAAAACGGTCAGACAGGGTTTGCAACCGGTTATAAGGATGGCCCAATTCCTGTTTCAATGTAGAATCTTTAGATAACTCAACGGGAAACGCACAATCCATTTTTGAGGGTCGTCGGTTCCCTGCTTCCAAGATCGCACGCATATATTGAATCATAGAGATAGACGCCTCCTGCGCCAGTGTTCCAGGATCTCTAAACAATCCCCCAGCCCGCTGAGGATCCAACAGAAGTCAACGGGAGACTCATTGAGACCGAACGGTATCTTGACAGACCGGTCGCAAGTCGAACCACGACAGTCCTGAAACCTGGATGGCCACCGGAACCGTGTGGCGGCGGTTTAAAATATGTTGCCAAGCTAAGACTGTTCGGATGAATCGGAGAACCGGTGGATGCGTCGATAAAAGGTGAAGATATGTGGCATCGAGTTGGGGCTGCAGAGGCAGCGGAGGGCCTGCGGCGGGTTCCAACCATAGTGCAACCTCGAAGTTCCACACGAAGCGAAAGTCGTTGTCAATCTTTCGGCCAGAGGGCATCTTCTGGCGCTAATAATTTCCCCTAGTTCCAGCGTGAGTATATACGGGTTTCAATGGCGGGAGGGCGCACCGTGAGGAGCTCAACAAACGGTTCTCGGTACTGCGCCTGAAGAGAAGACAAGGAAAGCTGAAAAGACGATTCGCTCATACGATGCAAGAATTCTGGATTAACGGAGAAAAAAAAAACTAGCACCCAGAATCGCACAACTGAGAGGCGTCGTATTCGCCTATTGACACGGTCAGACATCGTTCCAACGCTGACCAGATAGAACTGACTCTGAAAGGTAATCAGACACGGGATGCCGGAGTAGGGGGTCTTGGACGGATAAGAAGTGCGTCGTGCGGTCGAGCATCCTTGCATCGGCATCCTTCGTGTAAATCCAAAATTCCTTCGACCTGTCTCGATTGCGCAGATAGTCCGGAAATGGAATCTTGTCATGCGACGGAGACTACCCTCGTGTACCGGAGGGAGCAATTTAGGCCGTTAGCGAACATCGTGCGGCGCCCAACGGCAACTGCATCAAGTCATCGATATCTTCCGGATTTATCCCACCGACTGCTGCACGAAGAATATCGACAAAGGCGGGCAAGGTTGGCATGGGCGGAAAGACAGAGAGTATTGCAGAATACAAGGCGTCCAGTGACTCCAAGGCATCTGTAATCTTGCTGCCTCGGCCCAAGACGAGCTGAAGGCGGGTTCTGGGGTCAAATTGCGGTTCCTCAACGAACCGGATTACGGTTTGGGCACATATCCAGACATCTGATGCTCTTCGAACGAGTTCCGTTAGTTGGCCCTCTGATGGCCAAGGTTGCAAATCACTGGAACTACGAAACTTGTGTGAGATCCTGATGAACTCCTCAACCAAAAACTGCTTGATGTCGCGCAGAACCGTTTCGTCGATGGGGATGGGGTCGCAAGGGTCCATATCTAGATAGCACGGTTCAACACCAACACACCGGATGACACGTTCACTGGCCTGAAATATCGTCCTCGTCTTGATCGTCAAGGGATTCTGTGTAGTCCATTGATGATTCGGATATAGAGCCTTCACGTTTGAGGGATGGAGGGAAGCTTCACAATCCATCCGGTCATCCATCGTGTGTTGTGGACGGGAGATGTGAGGTACGCCCGTGCTCACTTCATTTTTAAACCGAGAGTACAAGACCAGTAACATAAATGACGTGTTTGCAACCGGAACACACCATTTGGAGTCCTCGGGGATGGGTCTACATATTTTGAATGAGTTCGTTGAGTTTAAGGCAGTACAAGGGACGTTTGGTAAGTCACAGTAGCAACGCGGACTGCTTGACTCATTTGCTGTCGAGGTTCCGACAGCGCAAGAAAGACAAATGCACACCCGGAACAAGAATAGAGTCGGCTTTGAAGAGGTGCAACGAATCCCAGGACAGTGGGATTCCTTATGGGGCCTCATGGACACAAAGATTTAGCGGCCGCGAGTTCCGAAGGGCAAACGGTACTTCATGATCAAAGGGCCTGGTCCAGTCAAGGGGATCCCATTACCCGAAATATATACCCCGACTCAATATTTTTTTTTCAGCTCAGTGGCTTGACCCCCCCCCCCCCCCCTCGTGGGAAATTGCCTTTTTAGGACGGCCCCTATGTACCGTTTAGCCTCAAAACACACAACAGGTTGGAGGTTTGTGCTCAGACACAATGTATTCAGTACTTGTATTGCAATTAAAGTGTTCCCAGACCATTTTGACTCATGTTCAAGGCACCTTTATTTTTCGGACTGCGTCGGCAGGGACTGATGGATTGATGGCGACCGCATTGGGTGTGGCTGTACACTCACGTACACACTTCCACGCCCAGATATAGTAATAATGTTTTGGTCTCTACCTCGAAAACGGGCTCAAATGGCACCCGGGTGCCATACACATTTGTGTTCAGGGGGAAAAATTGGACCATCTGGGAGGTACATTGAACCATTCTTGGAATGGGAGCCCCTTGGGTCCAGTGGGCACCGCGTAAGTAGAGCAAGGCGGGCAAAGATCGAGCAAGTCCGAGTCTTGGATCGTTTGGAAATGTCGATATTCGTGAGATTTCAAGCAACTTCGCGGACAGGAGGGAAGAGAAGATATTCAAAAACAGAACGTTAGTTCTTTTTTGCTCTAGATGTCCAAGAATGTCCGCTAAAAACGTGACCAGTTGCCCTACGTCATCTTTGATACCATCATTCAGCCCCTATGTTCGGCACAAAAATCCAAAGAAATCTACTACGTCTTGGTTTGCATTTTGCAATTCCCCTGCTGTATTGTCTCAAAGAGATCTACGAGGAACTCGAGTCTTTATGTCAAAAGACCATCATTTGAATCATTCAGCATGTCGCCCCCGGGCCGCACCCGTCCAGTACTAGTGGAGAGCTTTGGATCTGTTGGGATCATTTGTCTCTAGAGACAGCTAGAGACTCCGCGTAGAGTCCGCGCAGAATTGATGCGAGAGCTTCGGGTAGAATTTAAAGAGATGGGAGAATTTCAGGTAGAAAATATTTCATAATAGGAGTGACCTGGTTCGTCTTCGCGCGCATTACACGTTGACGCGTCGAAAGCTTGATGCACGCGACGCGTCGGGATGCCCTCTCCCATGGATTTGCAGCAGATCCTCGAAGAGGTAAATGAGTGTGAAGGAGAATGAGTGCGGCGGAGAATGTAAGTAATGCTTTTTTCTCGAGCCCAAATCTTGCAATAATTTGAACACCTTGAGCTCGGGAGTGGGCAGCTTTCACAGAGACAATTGGAGCATATGTCAAGAGTGAGGCAATATCAAAGATGTCTCAGACTCAATAGCCTGGCAATGTTGAATATTTCTGACGGCATGAATAGTCATTTGCAAAAGGAATATTACCTGGGTTCAACCATTAGATTTAACGAAACAGTTTGGATTAGTGCTTTGAGGCAGGAGGCCAGCGCAATTGAACCGAGCCCGAGACATTGAAGCGCAAACATAAGCTTAAAGCCTTGAAGCCACACGGCGCGGGCTGTGACACTAGTCACGTCAGAGGGCAGAGAAGAACCGAAAGAGAGATCTTGGCTTGGAATACTATTCCAGGCAATTGAACATGGTGCACACCAAATGTAGAACTGAGCCCCGGACAAGCTTGATGCATCAAACTTTGATTCAGAGCACCTCCAACGTTTGGCGGCTTTACGCGAGTTCGAGCAACGGTGTCTACCCAAAATTCTCTGGAGAATTCTCTGCCCCAGCGGATTCAAACTTTTGCTGTCCAGTACCGCTGGCAAGATGAAACAAGTCGACTCATTACAAGGCGAAATGGGTACCAAATACCCACGGCTCAGGCTCCACCTAAAGCACTTTGCGTTGAGATGCCAAATGCGCCGAAAGTTGAAAGTAGTGATTTCTTTTGAAAACAAAACCGGCGCGGCACCGTGACGAAACAGATTTTTGAAACTACATACTCCAAGTCAATACCGAGTTTTGTTTTTGCCCCGCCGCTTGCCGGCCACTACCAATCATTGCTCTAGAGCTCCAAGAATGTCGCAAAACACGTGCCGGTGTCCATCATTTACGAGTCATTTATGCTGACCGCACCAATACCCGGGCCGTCCTAAATCTTCGCTGAAGAAACCCGCACGAGGGACTCGAGCCGACCGAGGAACGAGGTCGGGCGAGGGTCTCGAGTTGGTATGGTCAAGGAGGCTCCTCTGAACATTTTTCTTTCTTGTTTCAAAGGAAATCAACGGCATTCGGCACACTCGGCATTACCGGCAAGTGAGTCTCTCGCGACCTTTCTCCCACTATTAGTAACCGTTAAAATGATTCTGAGGACCGAAGTGTTGTTCTAGTTGAGTCAAAACCTTCAGTGGATCCTGTAAGAGAATATGCAATGGATCCTGTCAATGATTTCCCTGGAGTTTTCCATTTAGAGTCGCAATGCCGCAACCTACCCATTTCCTGGCAAGCACGATGCCAAGTTCTGTTTTTGCCCCGCCGCTTGCCGGCCTCTACCAATCATTCATCGCCAAACAATGAAACATCACGCCGGAACGGGTCACGGGGAAACCACGTGAGCCCCGGGGGAGACAAAGAAGCCACAACAACGCGTCCTCTGATTCAAACTAAGGTCCTCCTCAATACCTGTGTAATTACTGTGACTGTCAGACTGGTTAAATTAATGTGTCCAGGGGTCCCGCCCTCCATGCTCCGTTCTTGAGCTTCCAGAAGGTTACATATATATGCCAAGGGGTTTCAAACATACATGTAGTTGAACACCGCACAATCCGGAGACAGAAAAAGAGATGACCACCGTCGCGAAGTCTTTTCCGTTTTTTTACAAAAATAAAAATAAAATAAACCTTTGAGCACGGTTCAATTGGCTCAACGTCTGCCTTTGGTCAAAAGGCCATCGAGGAGAGTAGGGTGAAAGGCGGAGACCCTGAAAAGAGCTCACATTGGGCGAGATTCAAATTACCCAGCAGCACGAGAATTGGGATTCTGTAAGTATTCAGCAACAAAAACGAGCGTATCGAAAGATATCGGACAGTTGACCCGATGAGCACGCCGTGATCGGTGTTGGTGGCAGTGCCTCTTCTCCTTCACGTTGCCCCCAACGTTCATGGTTCACCGAGCTTTCGTCGAAATCCGAATTCTCTACTTGAAATCCGAACCTTCAAGTATAAAGGCAGCGAAGCACTGTTTCGAAAGTTTCTACTAATAGAGCCCAGACTCCTTCAATCAACGACCTTCACGCGGAGTGGCAACCCCTTCTCCTCCGCTTCAACTCCCTCCTTCATGATCCGCACGGACGCCGATATTATTTGAGACAAGTTCCACACAACATCGTCTTCGGTAGGCAATATCTCGAACCGTGATATCAAGCTGATTAACAATATCTCTGCAGTCAAGGTCAGCATTGCAATGAGCACCCCCGGTGGAACTTACTGATTTCTATTTGTGCGAATCTGTATCCACTGGCGGTTGTCGTAACAGACTCGGACTCGTGAGCAGCGCAGGACTCACATGCAGGATCTCTTACCCCCGAGAAACGACATCCTAGATGTGCCGTCTTCGGTCAATCCTCGATGTCTATTTAACAGAACACTTACATTTCGGCGTAGATCCCAGGAAGATGTACGCTGGAGTCGACCTTGTGGTGCACATCTCCTACGAGCCAACGCTCTGGCTTCCATTCCTTCGCATGAGGGCCCCAGACGGACGGCAGACGGTTCGCGCCTGCAATACCGAGGAATATTATTGTTCCTTGAGGGATCGTAACAGATGAGTCGTGTCCGAATGGGACAGTGCACTCTTGCAGCGCCCTGCATTGCCATCACATTTTGTACGGCATGTGAAAAGTCGTAAAATCACGCACGTACGCCGGACAAACGGTACAGGTGGGTATCTGACACTGTTTCAGTTTCAAACGGCGGTACTCGCTTGGGCACACACAGGCGAAGCGTCTCCTTCAACACGGCGTCAAGCCAAGGCAGCGCAAAGATCTCTTCAATGGTGAGATGGCGCTCTGGCGCCCCGGCGGCTCTGATTTCCTTCCTGATATTATCCTGAATATCTGGACGAACGGACAATTGGTATATGAGGCGGGACAGCGCAGAGGACGAGGTATCCTGAGCGCCAAAGATCATAACTCTGTGCTTAAATCAGCTTTAACCCTCGGAACCACAAGTAGCTTCGAACGTCAGTTGACCGGCCAGCTCCGCTTCGCTCAGTCGCTCATTTCTGCCAGCTGTGTCGTTGGCGCTTACTATTGGTCCAATGAAATCAACCACTCCGGGGATGAGCGGAGAGAACGCTCACAAAGTAAGGAGATGAGTGTCTTCTTGCTTTGCTGTCGCATATTCACTCGGGCATCCGCGAGGATGTTTACTGCGGTGTTGTGCATGACGTCGCTCATGTCCTTCACCTTCTGCACTGCCCAATTCGGTGTCCAGTCCACAAATCTTCGGCGCATCCAAGCAGGCCCTAATCGCACGAGGAATGGTGCAAACTGCCGCACCAGGGAGAGCGAAAGAGTGTGGGACTAAGTGATGATGAGCGTAATTCGTAGAGGAAGTCTATGCTAACGCACATAAGCTCTCGGATGGCGCTCGTGTACGCGTTGTTAACTGGAGAGTCCAGTGGATCGAAGGAGTATCCCAGTACTGTTTGTCCGACAGTCTCCAGAGCCGCCCGCGACTGGAAACTTGCTCGTGAGTGTTACAGCAAGCGGCGGAATATTTTCCAGCTCACCATCCACTCTGACATGTCAAGGACGCTGAATCCATCGACCCCCGCTCTAGATCGTATTTCTCGCGTCAAAACATCCATCAGCTGAGATTTGTCCGTAAGAGGAGAACCATTGGAGGTCGATACACGGTGTCGCTCACCCTCTCTGCAACGCCGTAAAATGTTGGAACCAAGTTCCGCAGATTGGTAGGCGAGAATACCGGGTTCACCATTTTTCGTTGGCGCTTGTGGACGTCACCTGAATATGGATTTAGAACGGAAACGTCCAGAGCTGTCGCACACCGGTAGTGGACACCAAGCCAGGTCCAAATATGATCCTATTAGTTCTGCGGATCCAAAATAACTACGTGAGTGATCTTGGCCCGGATTTCTAAATGGCCTACTTACTCTATGAATACCTCCGTCTCCTCCCATGCGTCTGGATTCTTGATGAGTATCTCTTGCAGTGCCTTTGGATCCGAGATGTACAGCTGTTCATCCTGCGCGAGGCGTGAGGGCAAAATTGATAACACGGTGCGATGCTCACCCCAAAAAACCCGTGGACTTTGGCCATTCCCCCGTACAGCTCGCCTAGACCCAGGTGGAAGGGAAGCCCTTTTGCGTTGAACAATTGACCCAGATTCCCTGGTTGACATAGTACGCCCTCAGCTCGTCTTGGATAAACTTAAACCAATACCTTTGAACCATCATTCCGGCGCAGGGCCCGGGATATAACGTAGTGGAGACGGTGAGGACCATGGTTTCAGCGACCATTTCAGAACCCTGAACAAAACGTAGTATGTCAGGATATCAAACAAGGCCCTTTGTGACGGAAGAGTGGGGAGAAGAGAAAACATTTTGGCGGGTCCATATCGACCTCCGCCCTTTAATGGTTTCACGGACCTCGTTGCTCAAGCCGGGGAATCGATGAACTTAGGGATGCTCCGCTCTCAAACACTTATGGCTCCTCAAGTCCTCGCACTTGCGCGGCGTGCTCGGAATTCAATGGCTCAGAGCCGCCACCATTTATTCCAGATGGAAATGGGGTCATTGGATTTGGCCGCGACTAACGGTATCTGGCCGGTGAGGACGACTATCATCAAGTACCCGATCCACTCCTCGCGTTGAGATAGGCGGGCCGCCGGTGACCTCGCAATGCGCGTTCCGCAGCCAGCGGAGGCTCGGGTGTTTGACCGGCGATGCGGTTGTTGCATTGCACAGCACCACGCCGCGCCGCCCCTTTGAATGGTCGTAACTTGCGTTTCGCCTTGCTCCTTGGGTCCCAAGGTGGGTCCATAGGGCCTTGTATTTAATTCCCAGCGACTTAAAAACACGTTTTTAATACCGGTATGTAAACTGGGTGTTTATAAACCAACAGGCTAAAAAGCGATTTTTTTGCTTCCCCGTCCCAGGCCTTCTTTCCCGCTGCCCTGCCCTGCCTGCTGACACCCACTGAGACCTCCCCCGACCAATTTGCAAGGCTACAGATCTCATCTGCCCCCACAACAGGCACCTCTGCCAGTAAATCCCTGAAAAAAGGCAAGGTAATGCTGACCCCTTCGCGAAGAGTATGGAGTGGTGCTAGAGTTGTTCGGAAGGGTGGCGTCGTCGTCGCCATCATTGGAATCAGTATCGAGGAGGGCTTCCAGTCCTGCCTCGCATCCGGGGCTAAGTGAACTGCGAGGGGTCTCTGCCGTCGCTGCTGGTGCTCCGAGAATGAGCAGGGTTGGGACGTTGGATCTCAGAAAAGAGGTTTTTGATGGAGCACCATTTCAAAGAGGGAGATTTTGGCAGGTGCTTTGGTTTCAGCACCGTGAGCAGCCATGGCTTGAAGTCTTGGGAACGCGGGAGAAGTGAAAATTTTGGCAGATCATTGGCGAACTTAGCCGACGGTCCACAATTAAAAACCGGCCTTTTGAGCTGATCCATTTAAAAACGGGTTTATAAACATCGGTTTATAAACCGGTATGTATACACGAATTAAATACAAGGCCCTACCTTGGGACCTTTGTAGGACTGAACTTCTTTTTCGACAACGCCCGGATCTGTGCCCGCCGAGGCCAGGGGCTCGCATTTCCTGGTGCCCGCATTCTTCCCTATTCTTCCCCCCAGTTCCGGTGCCTGCTTGTTCCTTATAGGGAACTCTGCAGTAATACCACCTCCTCCTCCAGTTTGGGTACAGATCAATACAGTCGCGTATTAGTATAGTTTAAACCTCGGTTACCCCTTCGAGCCTTCTTTCCCAAACACGTTAACGTTGTGCCTGGCTACTCGCCCTCTCGAGCCTCTTCCGGGTTAAGCCTATTGGCACATGGTTGACTCTGTCTCATAGCTTCCGGAAGGCATTCGTGGGACCTTCAACATCTTTCTTGGGCACCATTTGTCCGAACAGTCCGATCGTTCGCAAGTTCAAGATTCACTTCAAGTTTTAATCCCTCATTCGACCTGGCGAGCCCATCCGAGACTCGGCCCAGTTTTAGCCCACTGACGTGTCGCACTAATGGCTTTAGCGCCTTGGCAAGTGTCATCCCTCAATGCCACCTCCATCAATCGGCGACCCCTTCGTGCGAGTGCATCACAACTATTTCGGGTTTCCTCCCGGCTGTCTCTTGGTCTTCCCTCTACTTTCCGCTCCCTCAGGTGGCTGGATTCCTCGTACATAACGCAGGGATACGGTGTAGGCACTCGACGTTCTAATGTTGCTCTCAATTATCAAGTTCGGCGTGCTGCTGTGGCTCTCCTATGTCGCGTGGCAGGTTCTGCGGCGGCTCTTCGGTGGATCCACATTGGACAATATCCCTGGACCGCCATCGGAGTCTCTCCTCGCCGGTATGTGTTGAGATTTGTGGGTCTTCAATCCTATCTCATTCGGCGTATGCTACAGGGAATCTTGCGCGCTTGCACGGAGCTGACAGCTGGGACTTCCACAAAAGTTTGGAGGAGGATTTCAATGGGGTGGTCAAAATACACGGGCTTATCGGCGTGTGTTTTTTTCTTTTTGCGCTTCTGGAGATATCCTCAACAGTAGGCGCAATGACAGGATGTGCAGCTTTACGTGTTCGATCCAGCGGCACTTCACAGGTACGAATGTACTTGGTCCGAAACACCGTGATTTACGTACTCCAAGCATTCTGGTGAAGGATCAAGAACTCTATGAAGAGAGCACTATTTTTCTTTCGCTGACCGGTTTATTATTCGGCAAGGGCATTTTGTCGACGACCGGCAACGAGCATCGGAGGCATCGAAAGATTTTGATGCCTGCTTTCTCGACGAAAAATCTGCGCGGCATGTTGCCAGTGCTCTACGAGGTGACCAACAGGGTGCGCCTCTAAGTCGCTTTCTCTCTGTTCTAGCGCCGAAGTACTACTAGCTTAGGGATGGACTCATTAAACCTCACCTTGAAGCCGGTCCCCGTGAGGTATGCGGGCCCGCAGTTGAGCTCTCAACAGTCCTCAATGCAACTCGCAGCTCGAGATGTATTCGATACTCAGTCGAACTTCTCTCGAACTCGTTGGCCGTGCTGGCATTGGCTACTCCTTCGACTCGCTTGCTGATGGAGAAGAGCCAGTCGACCAATACGCACTGTCGCTCAAAAACCTTACGTGGGCCGTTTCGTTTATTGGCCAGAGCACACATTAATTTTTTTTCTGCGTAGGCCGTCAATCCACAAGCTCGCGGTGTTCCTTCCCTTCGTCCCGGTCGCTTCCAGAATTGGGCCAGCATCCTTTCGGCGTTTTATTTTAGGTCTTATCCCCTCAAAGACTTTGGGTGCTCTGTGCAGAATTGTCAGTGTGATGGATAGTAAGGCAACATTACTCGTCCAGGACAAAAATCAGAGCATCCGACGTGGAGAGGGCGACGCAATGGAGCATTCAAACGATATCATGAGCTTACTCCGTGAGCCACCATCTTATCAATTTTTCATTGGCTGGTTCATGGACTGGGATTGGACAGTCAAAAGTAATAGGACAGCCGCGGAGGAAATGAAATTCATGGACGATGAACTCGTGGCCCAAACCTCAATGATCATCCATGCGGGAACAGACACCACGTCCTCTGCCCTGAACAGGATCATTCATCTTTTAGCACTCCATCCTGACGTGCAGGACAAACTGCGGACCGAAATTCTGGCAACGAAAGAACCGATGGACCACGACGAACTTGTAGGCCTTCCTTACCTGGACGGAGTCGTTCGTGAAACCCTGCGGTTGTGCGTCCCCCGCACAATCTATCGCATTCTACACTGAAGCGATCCATGCAGGTATCCACCAGTCACTACAATGACCCGAACGTATGACTGGTATTTCCGACGTTCGAACACTTCCTTATGGCCTATAATTTTAGCGTAACGAAAGACTGCATCCTCCCCCTCTCTACACCCATCACGGGCATCGACGGACGTCGTATGGAAACGATTCCTGTCCCAAAGGGATGCGAAGTCACGATTGCGATTTCCGCTGCAAACCATAGCAAAGTGGTCTGGGGAGACGATGCGCTTGAATTCAAACCGCAGCGGTGGCTCAATGGACGCGCGCAGGGTGTAACCGTCCATATGTCGGGCGTCTACGGTAACACTATGACTTTCGTTGGCGGAGGCCGCAGTTGCATGTGCGTTCTGCCTCCTACGGGCTCATTGCTGGTTATCTCACTTCTATACTCTGCAGTGGGTTCAAATTCGTTCAACTCGAGCTGAGTACGTTGATTCGTTTTCGTTGTTGCCTTCATTGTTCAACGTCCATCGCAGAGGTCGTTCTTTCTGTTCTGCTACGGTGCTATCGGTTTTCAGTGGTCAACGATCATATACGCTGGAAGTTGGGTTCGCCGGCGGCGCCGAGCGTCGACAACCGGCCACTCCTTCCCATTGTCGTGGAGAGGTTAAACGCATAAGCAGCTAAGGAGTCGGCGGCCGAACTATGCACTTATTTATTTAACACGGCACATGAGTCTCTGATTTATTTAACACGACGCAGAAGTTTTTCACTTTTATTATTATTAGAACAGACGGACGTTTTCATCACCTCCATCCTATACTCAATTCATATGCATCTGAAGATTCGACTCACGAGTCACTGTCCACTCGTTGAGCTGTCTCGACCGTCTTTCTGGGAAGGATGCCTCTCAGACTGAGTGGGTAAACTGTTCTATTGGTTTGTTGTTATTTTAAGCCATTCAAATTGGTACCGAACATAAAAATGGAGCCGGGCGGCCACAAATATACGTCCATCCCGAGGACTCCACGCAATGTCCCGAATCAGAGGTTTATAACCACGGCTCGTTCGACAGGGCGGCGGTTCTGTACCACGGCAGCCGCGCGAGCCTTCTCACAAACCTCCGGAAAGAATAAGGATTTGCAGCAGCGTAGAACAAGGCACATACCATTCGCGGGCCGACGGGGTGTCCCGGATATCTGGATATGCTACTGTGGGCGGCGATGGCCCTTTGACAATGGGAAGAGTCGCTTGCCATTCGGCGCACGCCAGTGCGTGCTAAATAATAAATTGACGATGAAACCTTCGGCATAGAAGATGCGTAGAGCTTGCCTTGTTTACGGCGAGCGTGCGTGCGTGCAACTGATTCAGACACGCCTCGCGTTCCTCGAAGCTTGAGCAAGAGGTAAACTCTTCGGTGAATTTGCGTATCTCCTCAGAAGAGTACATCGGGATCTGAGTCCCTGATTCTGAATTTGAGGAAAAATCAATGAAGGAGGAAGCAAGTAAGGAAGAGTCAACTAACGCGATGCATGCGGGAATAAGTTCCACCAGTACGAGCGGACAATGCCCTTCTCGAGCTCTTTGGGGAGGCGTTTCTGGACTCTGAGAGCTATATGCAATTCGAGAGAGAAAAATGGATAAAGAGTGCTGACTGGAATGGTAGACATGAATGGCAATATCGCGCATTGAGCTCCCAGAGGATATCTGTGCCGGGGACAGGCCCCCGGAGGTCGACGAGACAAATCTGCAATTTTTCATGAGAAATTGAACCAGAAATCGCACGGGAGGGGAGGGTACATACCGAGCAGAAGCTGCCAAAGACGAGCTGGGCCCACTGGATTTCGCAAGTCATATACGGCCAAGGAGGCGGTAAACTGCCGTCAGCAACTGCCTCTTCGAATGCCCGACGCCAGATTGGGGCAGCATTGGAGCGACTGGTAAGGAATATGCGAAGGGATTTATTAGTTATACTGAGGTTATAGAGATCCTGGGGACCGAGATCTATGCTAATCTACGACGGTGAGCTGGTTAGAATACGATTTAGCGCGTTTTTCACCACTGCGAGAATATCTTGAGGAAGCCATGGAAGTGATGCAGCGACTGGATATTCTGATTTTGTGGGAAAGCGCCCACTACGCAGATGGGACATCCTTCGCGGAGTGAGGGGACAAATCTCAAATGGGACCAAGATATCCTGTCGGGACGTGGCGATCAAAACTTCGGGCAGAGTTGTAATCATTGATTCGCGGCCCGGCAGTGGCCCGGCTCCGCTGTGTTAGCGTGACACGGCTTTTGCCCGGGCTCGCCAACGACGATCTTCCCCGATCTGGGCTTTTGCTTCGACGTCTACACCACGCCGCCAAGTGGCGATTTCACCGTGAATTGGATCCTGGACGCCTCGAATCTGTTCACTTGTCCAGTCCCCATTGCTAGGACTGCTTGGGCACTGTACGGCAGAAAAACCCGCCCCTAATCTCTGGGTTCAGGCGCATTGAAAACACTGTTGGTTCTCACAACTTGAATGGTTCAGTAGAACACAAACTTGAGCAGAATCGGCGTTGTACGCATCCCTTGATTCCGCTTGACTTCTACTTATCTTTGTGGCCAGATCTACGCCCACGCAAGGAACTCTGGTTTTGGCCTCAAGCGCTACAAGAAATCGGCGTGCCGGATGGAAAATCGGGCCTATGTCTTAATCCCCAGGCGCAGATTGCCCTCACCAGCGATGGACTCCCTCCCACAAGAAATGTGGCTTCGTATATTTGCCCTTGTGGACTGCACAAAGTCCTTGGGACGCTTGGTGCTTTCTTGCCGCAAGTTCAATACCCTCGGGCTAGAGGCCCTTCTCCGTCATATTAGATGGCGATCCGCGGGGGTCGCCTTGACTCACATGGAGTTCTGGGACCGCAATCCGACCAAAACGCACCTCGTTCGGACCCTCTCCTTGCAACTTGGCGTTGAATCGACGAATTTCGAGGGTAGGTACCCGCTACAGGCTTCTCTGTGCTTTCCCATACTTATTGTTGCATTGACAGAGGAAGAACGAATTTTTCGATGTATTCGATCGTTCTCGCGTTTGAATCATGTCATGCTGCTCGGTGGCACTGTGCCAGATATGATCTATCCTACCTTGCAACTTTTACCCAGCGTCACCCACCTCACCCTTCAAGCATGCACGATCTCACCTCCACCACCTTTTTTCCCGGATTCCTACCCTTCTACTCTTCCGCCGGCCCCTATACAGGTGACCCATCTTGTCGTCTCGAAGCTCCGACTCCCTCCCGTCACCGGCTTCATCATCGACGGAGTGGCAATCCCCATAGCGGACTACTTCCCCCACCTTCAGTCACTAGTCACCGACAACATAGGAGTAAACCTCCCCACCCAGGTCGCCGCCCATCTGACCTCCCTCCGCCTCAAGCTCAGCGGCCACTCTCTGGGCGACATCCAACCGCGCCTCGACGTCCTCCTCGCTCGCCTGCCCGCCCTTGTGCACCTAGACATCTCGGCCCCAGCAGCCCACCCCGTCGCAGCTGTCTCACAGCAGCCTGCCCCCGCACTTCCCCACCTACTTACTCTCTCCGCCCCGTGGCCGGCGGCCGGTCACATCTTCCCCTCCGCGCCGCTGCTCTCCCACCTGCGCGTCACTACCTCAGTGACAAAGTCTGACGACGCCATCTGGCTCCTCGAGCAGCTCCGGGGCATCGCGTTGCGGTCGATGGTGCTGCTGCTCGAAATGTGGGATGACGAGATCCCCCTCGCCGCCGTGCGCTGCCTCCCCCAGTGCGAGACCCTCGAGATCGTTTACGCGGGGGGCGGTCCCTCCGACGTATGTCTCTCTCCCTTCCTTGCCCTGCCTTTATACTGATTATACCCCGCGACACAGACATTCCTATTCGATCTCGGGATTCACCACCTCCCGCTCCTCCCCAGGCTGCGCACGCTGCGTCTCCACCGGGAGCCGCCCCAGCCCGCGCCCGAGCCCCAACCACCGCGTTTTGCCTGGCCCGCGGCGCTGCCCCCACCCCCGGTGCTCGGCCCGCTGCCGCCCCTAGCTGCGTTCCGCCGCCGCCGCCAGCAACTCGCGGCAGCTGCAAACGCGGACGCGCAGCTCGCGGCACCAGAGGGCGCGGGCAGCGCGGAGGTCGCCACGGCCGCAGCTCGTGAGGCGAAGGCCGCCGCGCGCGCGGCTAAGGCTGCAGCCCTCCACGCGGAGAAGACGGCGGCAATGCGCGAGTGCGTGCACGCCTGGGCGCGGTATAACCCCGTGCTGCAGCGGGTGCAGCTGGGGCATGAGGAGGGGCGTACGTGGGTCCGTCGCGCACTCGGCGGAAGGCAGCGGCAGTGGGATGTGGATGTGGAGGCCGAGGAGGAAAGGAAGGCTGCCTGGGCGCTCATCTGCGCAGCACCTTGATTACGCTGTGCCTGCGACTCTCGATATTATGTGCGCGGCGGCGGTGCGCCTCGGATAGGGCGTCGTCACCCGACCATTGGATAACTTTGGCGGAGGTATGGATACTTCCGCCGCCTCTCATGGCACATCGCTCCCCGCCTCCTATGGACAAATTAAGTTCCTTGGCGGGGGAGTCTGGTTTTGCTTATGTGCGCGGTGGGACCCGCTTCGCGACTTTGGACGACGGGTGGACAGTGGACGTCGCTGCACGTCGCTGCTCCCTTCCTTTGGATATATGAATCTATGTACATCTCCCCTCCTCTTCTTCGTAGTCGTCGTACGAAACCACTCTGTATCCTTCACGGTCGTCGTCGTGTGCCATCCCGGTACTTTGTACTTACTAGAAATGTACATTTTCCCACTCGGGACGGGGAGAGGCAATGCTTCCCCCATCTGCGCACCCAGGCGGCCGTCTTCGTGTCTTTCTTGGGACAAACTTCACCCAGACATCTACGGCAGGGACACCGGCATGGTATATCCTCCGTTTACAGCTTCTTTCTTGCTTCTACCATCTCGGGCTTGCTGGATTTGGACCGACCTTGAAGGCTGCCGCTGACCCACGCTGTAGATTTCACACAACGACTTCATCACACCAGTGAAGCATATTTTTACTCAAAGCTAAACCTGGAGAAGACGAGAGTTTTGTCCTGCGAAGGGATTGCGCCGAGTGGAAGGTGAGAAAGATACAATTGTTGCCGTTTCCCACCGAAGCTTACTGTACGAGTCGCTCCAGAGTTTAGCAACCTGCGGTCTCGCCTTATGATACATAAATGGATTGTGGACAGTATGTAGCGGGTCGTGCCCGCAAACGGACCTACATCTAATACCTACGGGGCGCCACTAATTGCCCGATATTATTGTGATTCTCACTGCTGTCGATTCACCCGTCTCTCGCCTTGCTTCTATCATCCCGGAGTTGCTGCCGACTACCGCATCCGACGATCTTGACCTCTGATCGGCCTCGGAGACTCTTACATATCCCAAGGACAGCCTATGTGTTGCTCAAACGGCAAGAGTTTCCTGCTGATGACCTCGGGCGTTCGGAGTGGACTATAAGTGCATTTCCCGTGCGCCGACGCTGAAGCTCACGAGGCCACTCCAGACTCCAAAGCCCGGCAGTCCGCTAAAGTCGGTACATGGTTTGTGCGGACAATGGCACAACATCTCCCACAGAACTCCATACGCCACTAATTACCCGGTGTGTCCTCCCGCTGTTGTCGATTGTCAGTGCTAATCCGCCACCATGGGAGCGCAGAAGCAAGGTGCTGTTATAAGAATAAAGTACTGACCTAAATATACACTGCTCCCGTCTCGACATCGGACAGAGGTATTTGTCCTACAACCGACTCGCTTGCGGGGCAGCCATCTATGCTGTTACCGCTGTCCTACTTATTGTATAAACAGACAGGAAAAATTCTGCAGCGAAGCAGCCCTAGCCGCTGTAGGACATTCACCGACAAATCCCCCCATCGGGCCCGACTGTCAGATGTGTTTACGAAAAGCTGCATGGGCGGTGTTTTAAGAAGTGGTTTGTGCAGATTTTCTCGCCTTTCCTTGGCCCTTGCGCCGCACCTGTTGTTGAGGCTTCATGGACTCCAGCGCCATTACAACCGATGTGTGCGTTCAATGTGCGATGTTGGCTATCTTCTCGCTCATCCTCGGCTAGCCTGTTACTTGCCTCTTCTTGGCTCAACGTCGGCCTATATACCCTCGAACTCGTCCTATGCTGGCGCTACTTTCAGCGCCCAAACCGTCCATTCGTTTACAAACTGGGTGTCGGAGCTTTGGTTTTCTTCGACACCGCAGGCACGCTCACGATCTGCATCAATCTCGTCTTTGTCCTCCTCCACCTGGGCGGGGATCAAGTGGCGCTCCTCTCACCGACGTCGGTCACGATTTTCATGACGTATTGCTCGGCCGCAGTAGAGCAGGCCATTCTGTGCCATTTATATCTGTCTCTGTAAGTTGGTCGCGTGGGCTAATTTCCTTTTTCAACTTAAAGTCGCCGCAGAACAAAAAACAAGCTGGTCACTGTGGGCTTAGGGCTCCTCATCCTCACACACGTGAGATGGAACCGACACCTCACACCATTCGGCGCGTTCATCCTTTTTAGATGGGTCTTGGGTTCTCATCCGGAGCTTTAATCCTCGTCCTTGATTCCGAACTCACCGCGGCCTTGGACACTACAACGTGAGCATCATGTAAGGAGAATATACGCCTCATACTTATCCTCCTTCAACCAGAGCTGCTTCTGTGACATGCGCTGCAACCGATCTCTGCATTGCGATTTGTTTGGCTTCCAAGGCCTGGAAACTATTGAGTCCGACAGATGTTATTCCGCAGAGGGACAGGTGCAGTTTTCCATTTTTAGTCTATGTACCGAGCTTCACTCCCCAGGCAGCCTCGTTCGGCGGTTTCTCTTGCTCTGCGTTAGCGCCGGACTAATAGTCGCATTGAACACCTTGATTATGATGGGCTTGCTTTTAAAGCACAGCGCCGGTGAGTACTTACCCTTGGTTGGAGCGAGAACTTCCTAATGTTCGCATCCAGCATTTTCTTTCTTCTTCTCCTGTCAAGGTCGGGTCTACTCGCTCACTCTCTTAACCAACTTTCTCGTCGGGGTTTACTTTCACCGGGACACCAGTACAGCTTCGAGCATCACTGTGACAAATCCACGGAGGGACTACACGTCCAACCTTACTAGCGCCCTGTTCGACGTTATTGAGGGGTACGAGACTGCGACCACTTCAAATCACCCACCTCGGCGGGGCAACGCGGAATCCAAACCACTTCCCACAAAAACCTCTCCGCCGGTGCCATATGACTACGTTCGTGACTATAACGAGTTATTCCTCCCAGTGTTCATTTTCCATAGAATCTCGCCTCGGAGTGGATGCAACTGGAACGCCGTCCACCAACTCACTCGGCACCCTGAAGGTCTTGGATTCCTGGGTGGTTTTCTTCTCGGTATGGATTCCCGAATCTGGATCCAAGGACAGTATAATGCAGATCTATTATGTTCTACTTAGTACAATTCGACTTCTCCGGACGCTCATTAAAATCTACTTGACCGGCAAACTACAGTTTCTGATAAACGCCTACTTCCAGGACTGTGAACCCAATTGAATATCCTGGACCTCCATAGACAGGAGCGAGGGACTGCGATTGCCATAAGTAGAGTCAAAGGCGACGGATGCCACGGTCAGCCACATTGCGGGCTCCCACATTGGAAAGTTCACGGCATGAAAGAATTGCTTTTGCGAAAAATGCATCCGCACCGCTTCACATTCTGTGAAATAATATATGGAGCGAACTAAGCTTTGGATTCTCTCTGTTTATCATGGCTCTAATAAGCCCTCGGACGATTTACGGTTCAGCTCCGTGGTTCGCGGAGATGAGCGGTATCGCTCTTTCTGGACAACCATTAGTAAATGCGGTGCCATCAAAAATTCTCTCTTAACAACCACCACTGCGCGAGAGGGTTGTCCCGATTGGCTTTCTGGAAAGCTGAACGGAGGCTCCGTCTGCACCGGGTGCACTCGCTCTCTCGGGAGTCTCTCGCCGAAACGTATTGGACAGGCCATCTTTTTTTGTGCCTTGCTTGATTCAAGGACACTCAATCAGGTCTGGTGATATATTGTGAAGAAAAAATCTTGGCTTCCGCGAATGGGTTCCTGCTTCAACCCTCTGCCCTGCTGTCTTCCTACTGCCCCAACTTCGCAGGTTAATAGCTCAACCATGATTCTCATTCGAAAGTGTTCTGATTAACGTCTGCGGAACACCTTTGCTTCTCTCTCCTTTCCTGGTACCCGGAGGACTCTTGAATCCCGGAGAGCGGCTGCACTTGCCGCTTCGCTGCTAGCCCCTTGTTCTCGTTGGCGGCCGTCCTTCGGCTTGTCTACGGCGACTTCTAAAGTTAGCTAGCGTCGGGTTCATGATGCAGGCTGTAATATAACTCGACATTAGGCCTCTAATTCCAGCTAATCTCAGAGGCAAAGCCTCATAGGCAGAAGCCCGAAGCTTTCTCTTTATATGGCATCTACGAAGTTTAAGAATGCGGTGTAATTTTCTGTTGCGGCATTCTCTCCCTCCCCCTCTTTCTCTATCCATCTCTCTGTAATGCTCCTGCTTTCCGTCGAAAAGATTTGCGTCGTGTCCCTGGCGTGCGAGGCAAGCTCCCCTCCCTTTGTTCTCGGTTCACTATGCTGAATATCGTTCACAGGCATTGTGTTATGGTTGGTCCTGCTCCTGATCCCTGCATTCAAAGCTCAGCTCACGATCTGACCAGGGTTCTTTCTGTGCATTTTCATCGTCTCTGTGTACACCCATCTCAAGGTCTCGCGACGGACAACCAATACAAATGTTCGTAGTTGGCTCTACACATCAACAAGAACTTAACGACTCTCATTAGATCCTCTTCGCCATTGCTTGTGCCATGTTCATTGTCGCCACAACGCATTTCGGTACTTGCGCAGTTCTCTCTATGGATGGGCTTTATTGATAAAATGCGTCCGCTTTCCAGGGATTACGCTCTATCGCATAATTTACGGGCTGGCGGATATTGACACGCAAGAGAATCGGGCTTCCGCGGCGTTTGTCGCGATCCCTTACTCGCAGACAGGATTTCTCGCGGACCCGCACTCCTGGCACGCACTCATGCGAGACGCATTATACATCGCGCAGTGCATTCTCGGAGACTCAGTCGCTGTGTGTATTCATCGGGCGCCGTTCCAACGGTCTTGCTAACCAGCCGTCAAATAGATCTATCGTTGCTGGATTCTTTGGGATCGCGACTTCCGAGTAATAGCGCTTCCGCTCATACTCTTAGTTGCCACTATAGGTTCGCCGTCCAGAAATAACTCCACTCGGTCTGATCGCCCGTCTCAGTGTCAGGAGCCATGGTCTGCCAGAAGTTGTCAATGCTGGCTTCTTACAGCACTATTTTTGACCCCACCGTTTGGCACTGGCTCGTGGCTCTCTTTTCTCTCGGACTTGGACAAAACACCATAACAACAGGTTTGATGGCATTTCGTCTGTGGCTGGTCGGCAGACGAGCGCAGGCTTACAACATTGGAAGTTCTCAGTTTTACTCGACCATGATACTCTTGGTAGAGTCGGCTGTGTTATACTTTGCGCTCCAGATCGCAGTCCTTGTAGTCTTCCTAAAAAAATCCAACATCCAACTAGTCCTTCTTGGAAGTATTCCTCCAGTCATCGTGAGCTTGTCGCTTTCAATCTGCATATAAATGGTGCTCATCGAATTTTCCAGGGAATAACGTTCACAGTGATCATCATTCGTGTTGCCTTTCGCTCTAAACCCAGAGCAGAAGGTTCAACACAGACTCAGACCATTGGAAGTTTGAACTTGCGGGATTTGGGGATTACTATTGAAATTTCAGAGGAAGTCATTGCGAAACACGATTGCGAGGATTCTCCCGTGTAAACGAACCCTGAACTTAACTTGTCGAATTCAA
Source organism: Mycena alexandri (assembly GCA_029233265.1). NCBI lineage: Eukaryota > Fungi > Basidiomycota > Agaricomycetes > Agaricales > Mycenaceae > Mycena > Mycena alexandri. The sequence goes on along the minus strand of JARJCM010000107.1, from coordinate 137,016 downwards.
ATGTAATATAATACTAGAAATGTTAAAGCCCTTCGGAGTAGTATCCAAACTGCGGCGACGTTCGCAGTTAAGGAATGGATTTGGGCCTGTTGGACGTTCGTCCCTTGCTTCCAGGTAGTGTGTGGTCCCTCATGAGAATCCAACGTAAGATGAGGTATAATAAGTGCATATCAAGTCTTGTGGCGTTCCCAAGTTGTTGATTTTCTGGGAAGCATGCGCCGACTCGGACCCGGAGTCTCGGCCTCGGAGACCGATCTATTCTTGACCTCAGTGCGCTCCTGTCTGACTTGAAGTTACATACGTACCGCGGAAATATTCAACCCCTGTCCACGCGTTGTTGACTGATATTTGGTGCCCCCTGAACGCGAAAATCAGGCACGTGATTACCCTAATCTCAGCCACGACTCAGCCCCGAACGTTTACCACCATGTCGATGCATCTGCAGCCCAGACAGACGGCGATAGCTCCACTCAGTACCAGTGCCATCAAGCCGGCTTGTCGAACCTCAGGACTTTCTCGTTCGAAAGTTTCTGGTCAAGGGTCACGGCGCGAAGTCGGATTTCGACTTGACTTAGACTTGACACTTGAACTGGAAATTCTGAGGCCGTCCCAAGGCCGTCCCACAACATATATCGCTGCTTGTCTAGGTAGGTTGAATGGCCTTGGAACGTCACCGAATCACTGGAACAAGTCTGGACCGCCACTGGCAGTGGATACATTTGCCGTGAAATCTCGAGCTACTACTGTACAGCGATACCTGCTTGAAGACGAACACCCTGACGCAAGTATTTTAACGGTGCGATTCTTGGACGTCACGCAGGCGGTTTCTCACTACAGTTCCCGAGATCGCAAAGGGTCACAACCGATGATGAACCGAGGGCAACATTGAGAGTCGGTTCTTGCGCCACGGCCTCTTTTTTTCCAAATCGTCCAATTCTCATACTGATTTAGTGTCACCGTCGTCATATGACTATCTTTGAGCTCACTTTCCCGCCTGCCGACGTTGAAGCGACCTTCATCCGCCTGTGCGACGATGCGCATCTCGGCAACTATAACTTCTAAGCGGGAGGATTTCGGCTCGGTCGTAACTACAAGAGAGGAGCGACATGGAGCATTAATCCTCGCTGGACTCCCGCAACCAATCAATCGCAAGATGCTGAAAACTCTGGTTCCACTGTCGCTCGTCGTACTTGGTGCATCTTCTGTAAAGGCGCAAGCGGCCGTGTGGGCGCAATGTGAGCACTCTCTCCATCCCTAATTATCTTATCCGACATACTTTTCAGGTGGCGGGCAGGTAGGCAGATATTTTATATGTTGGTGCCGACAATTCATTCGTGGAGTAGGGATGGACTGGGGCGACCACTTGTGTTGCAGGGTTGATCTTCCTCTCCCTCAACAGAAACCTTGCATTCTAATTATTATTTCCTTGGGTTCAGGTCGGTTTGCACCGCTCTCAACGATTGTAAGCTTGCGTCCCGAGTTTCTAACCCTAGCATCGACGTCAAAAATTCTAGTTTATTCTCAGTGCATTCCTGGAACTGCTCCCCCTACATCCACATCGCCGACAACCGGAACCCCAACTTCGTCGGCAACTGGACCCTCAGCGTCGTGTGCTTCTCCTGCTCCAGGATCGGGGACTCTCAAGCTCGTGTGAGTCCGTCCTCAGCGAGGATTCATCGATTCTCAATTTCGAACCTTGACAGCGGCGTAAACATTGCGGGGTGAGTTCATTGAATTCTTTTCAATTTTTACATGTTTTTGACCGGGGAAAAAATGTAGATTCGATTTTGGTATGGATACCACGGGAACACAAATGGCGAGCGCTGCGTACCCCCCTCTGACTCAATATTTCGGTTTGTCTACTCCCTTGCACCCAAGGTTGGACTCGAAGCCGATCCGTTGAGTAGGGAAGGACGGGAAAGGCCAAATGACCCATTTTGTCAACGACGATGGGTACAATGTCTTCCGTTTGCCGGTCGGCTGGCAATTTTTGACGAACAATGTTGTCGGCGGCACTATCAACGAAACCAATCTTGTCGAATACGACGCCCTCGTCCAGACCTGTTTGGCCACTGGGGCTTCTTGCATCATCGACATTCACAATTATGCAAGATGGAACGGAGGGGTGGGTCTTTCCAGTAAGGCGCTATCAACGGCTAACGGGGCCGCCAGATTATCGGTCAAGGAGGACCCACGAACGCCCAATTTGCAGCGCTGTGGAGCGCAATTGCTGCGCAGTACAAGAGCACTCCCAAGGTCATTTTTGGAGTGTGAGTTATGAGTCACAGTCAACGCTCTCTATTTTTTTCTCACTGAATTAACAGCATGAATGAGCCCCACGACATCCCAGATATTAAGCTCTGGGCTGGTTCTGTTCAAGCTGCGGTCACGGCTATTCGCAATGCTGGGTGCGTTCTTTTTCCGTTTTTGGTCGCTTTGATTTCAGCCTGTTTACAATTTGCACAAGTGCCACCACGCAAATGATCCTGCTTCCGGGAAACGACTGGACATCTGCTCAGACGTTCATTTCCGACGGCTCCGCAGACGGTATGGAAATCCAAACAATCGATCACGCATTTTATTCTCACCGTGTGTCCTAGCCCTCAAGACGGTGGTCAATCCTGACGGGAGCGTCACCAACCTCATATTTGACGTCCACAAAGTAAGCATCGACAAAGATACGAGAGAGAGATTCACTTTTGTTTAGTATCTGGACTCAGATAATTCGGGAACGCACGCGTAAGTATTTGCTGCTGCAAGTGAACGATGGACGCTGAGTTTCCGCGCACAAAGTGAATGTGTGACGAACAACATTGAGGAGGCATGGGCACCATTAGCCCAATGGCTTCGATGCAACGGTCGACAAGCATTCAACACAGAGACAGGAGGAGGAAACACTGCATCGTGCATTACCTATATGTGCCAACAGATTGCATATCAGGCACAGAACAGCGATGGTATGTACGCCTTTAAACGTTCAAGTGCTTACATAAAGATGGAACTAATCTTACCTAGTTATCCTTGGCTACGTTGGCTGGGTCAGTATCGCCTGATTAAATCATCAAGGCAATAACTGACACATAGTTCCCACAGGCGGCCGGAAACTTTGACGTTAGTTATGTTCTTTCAGAGCTCCCTGCAGGAAGCGGCAGCAGTTGGACGGATACGACTTTGGTGTCCAGCTGCATGGCGCCAAAGGCCGGAGCTCAGAAAGGAGCCACGTCGTGATATGGCTCTCGCCATTATTTTACCCGACAGGTCTGTGATATCTTTCCCATAAAATACAAGAGCGCGGTGTCCACCTTTAAGTCGTCTTATCAAGTATGTCAAAACTAAGAGACAACAAAAAGTCTTATATTCCCTCGACCCGGTCTTCGTTGCGCTCGACGCGGTAATTTTACAACTCAGACTGTTCAAACTCCGCTGATTCCAAATCACAGTGATATCTGATTGGACACCTTCTCCCAGACTCCATGTGGATTCCATGTACTTTTGTTTTGCTCCAAGCCGCTTCCGGGCTCTCTGGTCTGAAATGTCGCATACCTCCGCTCTTGGTCCAATCTTGACGGACGGAGAAATTCTGGCGGCTTGTTGGGCAAATGCTGGCGGCGATTCAGAAATTAAATAATAATATCAGAATGCAGATTAGGCGCTTTTTAAACGAGCTTCCCCCGGAACTAAGAGCTCGCCGACGCCGACTGTCTGTATACTGTCAATATCTAAGATCCCGCCCTCATCTGGAGTCGAGACGTTGCTCTGGCATCTCCAAGGCCACGACAGGAACCTACTCGGATGCAAGGTCAATGCTTTGGCGCTCTACTCCGATCTAATTCGTTTTGGGCTCTTTCTGCTATCAAGGCCCGCTTCGAGAATCGGTTCGGACCGCAAATGAAGTTACTGAACGCGACGTCGAGAAATACAGACTGCATTTAGCTGAATCCAATCAAAGAACAGCGAAGCAGCGACGCAATTGGGGTCGGTGCCTTCCATCGCCGTCGCCCGGCTACGGTGCCATCACCGACGCCAACGTTGGGCTAAACTGGGTTTGACGTCGATTGTCCGAACCGAACGCGCGTTCAAGCTGCTTTGAAGATCTAGCACGGCTGTGGTGGCCCTCCCACCCCAAAAGCTGGAGCAAACACTCCGAATGCGAACCGAATCTTCAGCTCCGGCTTGCCAACGTCTTAGAGCAAACGCCGCTCGGTGTTGACAGACCCCAATCCGAATCCGACCCCCCCCCGAACCGAACGCTGTTACTCCATTGAACGGCTGCCATTTATATACACACACTGCATTCGTGATTTGGGAACCCACCTTGCTCGCTTTCTTCCCTGTCGATTGTCCGTTATGGGGAGCATCGCAGATGAACGCACGACTCTGCTCCCTACTTCACCTAGGACACCTCTTCCGAAATTTCAGCTCGCCATTATCATGCTGGTGCAGGTTTGCGAGCCGTTGGCGAGCCAATCGATCTATCCATACATCAACCAGGTAAGTTAAATAACATTCTCTTCGCACTTTCGCTCACCTTGTGCTATCTCAGCTCGTCAGTGAACTCGACATCACTGGCGGCGACGAGAAAAAAGTAGGATATTATGCGTGAGTCAGACCCGGCTAAAACTCTTCTGCGAGTTTTGACCGGCATCTAACGCTTATCCCATCTAGCGGCTTGGTGCGCGACTTTCCTCCGATTGGCCCGAATGATAACCTCAACCTGACATCCTTGACTTAGATTGTTGAGTCAGTCGTCCTTTTCTCATTCCGACCTGACGAAAAACTTGGCGCAGGAATCGTTGTTCTTCTTGACAGAAGCGTTGACGGTGCTTCAGTGGAGCAGAGCCTCGGACCGTGTGGGGCGAAAGCCCATTCTGCTCCTCGGCCTAATCGGTACCTGCGTCTCGATGCTCCTGTTTGGGCTATCGCGCACGTTTTGGGCTCTGGTTGCAAGGTAAACAATTACTTAATGAACTGTTCCTCATGCCCGCTCAATGGACCTCGCAGCCGATGCTTGACCGGCCTATTGAATGGGAATATCGGTCTGTACACCAGCGCCTAGAGAGCATTCCATAATGCCACTCGCTAGGTGTCATGAAAAGCGCTATGGGGGATATGACTGACCCTTCGAACCGTGCCGAGGGCTTCGCGTATATCCCTGGTGAGCTATCGCATTTCCTTTTTCCCTTTACTGACATTTGTGGGTTCGCGAAGTTGTATGGGACGTTGGGGTGGGACATCTTTTCTGTAAATCTGGGCCTTTCTGAATTCTTACAGGCCGCATTGGGTCCCCTGGTAGGTGGTTTCTTGGCATGTCCGCACGAGCATTTCCCTCGCTGGTTCTCTGCGACGTTCTGGCGTGAATTTCCATACTTCCTCCCCTGCCTGGCCACCGGGGGCTTCGTCCTCATGACTTGCTTCGTTGTGCTCGTGTTCTTCGAAGAGGTAAATCAAGTGCCTTCATCTGGAATTTGCCACATGTTTAACTAGCTTGCTTGCTTGCACGCAGCCCATACACCTCAAAAAGGGGAAAGCAGCCGTATCTTCCGGCGCCCCAACACGCAGTCTTTCACCTCAGCGGAGCGGACCTCTCCCCTTGCGTGCACTACTCACCTTTCCCGTCCTCATTTCCATCGCCAACTACGTCGGCGTCGCCTTCCTTTACATCACCCTCTCCGCGCTTCTCCCCCTCTTCCTCGCTATGCCCATTCCTATTGGCGGCATTGGCCTCCCCCCAGCCAAGATCGGACTCGTGCTCTCCGCATACAGCGCGGCCACCGCTCTGTTCCAGGTCTTTTTCTGCGCGCGCCTCATTGGACGATTTGGCGCAACGCGGGTCTTCATCGGTGGAATTAGCACCAGCTTACTGATTTTTGCGTTGTTTCCGGTTATGAGTGTGATTGCGAGACGCGAGGGAGTGACGCCTGTCGTGTGGGTGTTGATTGCTTGTGTGTTGGCCCTCGGCGCGCTGCTTGACACTGCTTTTGGTATGAGAATTCCAACCACTCCTAATCCTAATGTGCTTAAAATTAGTCATGGCAGCCGCCGTCTTCATGTTCCTCACGGTTGCCGCTCCGGCGAGTAGCCGCGGGACGGTTAACGGACTTGCGCAGACGGCGGTCTCAGCCGCTAAGGCATTCGGTCCCGCGCTCGCGACCTCGCTCTTCTCACTCTCCGTTGAAAAGAATCTCCTCAATGGGTATGCAGTATATGCCGTTCTAATGGGGATTTCTTTGCTGGCTTTGGTGTTGGGAAATCAGCTGCCGGCGGAGGTCTGGGAAGAAGTAGATCAGTAGAGACAGAAGGATTGGTACGCGATAGATAATCTCGGTTCCAGATCTTACGGTGCTACTCCCGGCCGAGAAAAGCCGAGGCAGAGATTTTGATGAAAAAGAGATGGGAGAACGCACCTGTAAGATCTGGTGCAACTCGTATAGTAACCGTTGCACTGAGGCAATCGGTCACGCTTGTCACGACTCTCGTCGTGTTCAGTGTTCATGCAGGCTCTACCGGGGACCATTGACATGTGGTAGATAGCTTTTTATAAGACCACAGTACACGATGGCCAAAGAAAACCGGAAGTAAACGCGTTGAAAGCAAGTATATTGAAGAAGTCAACATTATGTGCACTTCTCAAAGCTGTTATGTTCCTATTGCTCCGAGCCCAGGAAAAATCGGGAAGCCCTATATCAGCATTCTGAAACCGTTCAGAGGGACTAGGAAAGATTTTTGGACCCGATTAAGGATGTTAGGGTGTTTAATCCATGAAAAGAGACATTTTGATCAGTAGACAAACAACTATGATTGGGGTAATAGATACACAGTTTTTAGGGTTTCAGTGGAGGAGGAGGACATCTAGTAAGGTTTAGGAACATTAATCAAGATTGTTTGGGTCCAGGATGAGGAAACCGAAGGGATTCCTGAAAGCGTGACACAGTACAACGTTATCTATGCGAGTTGCACCAGACGTTCTAGGGCAGTGTATCGCGATCAAATTTCATCAAAACTTCTGCCTCGACAACATCTCGACATCCCCGATTGGATTTCTGCCCGTGAGCGGAGCGAACGACTGCCCTAGAACGTCGGGAACGAGACTACGCGATAGACATTACAGCGATCCGAGTGAAGTCGGCTTTGAATCGCTTTTTTGACCGAGTGTTTTGAATGGAGCGTAATCCGCTCAGTATTGGCCTTGCAGTAGCCTGGACTTTGCTTGAGAGCACGTGATCGCGTCACATCGCCCTGCCGTCAATGCCGTGCCGGCAAGACACGCGGCTGCTGGTCGAATCCTCTCCGACACGCCATGTTTACTTTCTCTTACGTTCATCGCGCCAGGGCTCCGTTTTTTTCTCCAATTGGCCACACGAGGATGGAGACTTCGACGCCGGGGTGCGCACACATCAGACGACTTCCCGCGTAAGCAAAAAGAAGTAACATTTCTTCACAAGGAGTACAGAAGGTCGGCTTACAAGCTACTAGACAGGAAGGAGAACGCACAGACGCATACCGTGGACTCAGGTCAATTCACTGCGCTTCATCTTCTATGCTTCCGATGGTCCTGCTGAGGCACTCGTGTAAATGACTCCATTTGGGCGAAATCCAAGTGGTCGTAACAAGACTCGCGTGGTGGGCACAAATGGAGCTTATTCTGTAACCATTGGGCGCACGGCCGTACCGCGCAGAATGACCCTTGTATGATCAAGTTTTGCAGGAAGTCATCCCCGCTCCCAACCAGGAGCCAACCGAGACTAACGCTGTCCAAAGGGGAAAAACCCAACCGGCGTCAGGTGGAAACTGGTGACCGGAGTTGGTCGGAACAAACTCGCTACGACTCAGCGTGTGCCTTTGCTCTCGGTGGTCCGCGAGCAATTCTATCGATTTCACTACGGATCAGTTTCACATATTGACGAGCGTCACTTTCGGCCTCTTCGTTAGGCGTTAAAGCGGCGATTGCAGAGTGATTCTTACTTTCGTCGTATACGACTGCCTTCAATGCAAAATTGGCCAATCCTTTGCCAAGTCCGACTTCAAGTCGGGCCCCGGGCCCGTAGATAATGGAGAATGAAAACGACAACCATCCGGGATCCCCAAACCATCCCCAAGACGTCACGGTTTTGGTTGACATTGCGAGGTGCTGCACCTCGTCCGTTTTCATCCCAATGTTTACTTATAAACATCCTCTCAGGCTAACGGTGACTGGGACCCCATATCGGACAGGAGAACAAGAGAACCTATTTCTTTCGCGCAGAATGGCTGGGCCGATCTATCGCCGACCGGAGGCTCCTGTACACCCGCTTTGATATCCGGCGCGTGAATTCTCCCCTCGTCCTCCTTGCCGCTCTGAAAGATTGAACTAGATGGTTACTCGTTTCTGGCAGCCACTTGTCGGTCCGACATTGCGCACCTAGCATATGAGCCGAAGGGTACCTATGTACGGACGCGTGGAGAGGGTGAAGTTCTTTTTTCGCCATAGCCCTCAAATTTACGTCTAGTTCTAATTCTCAATTATTTTTGTCGGAGACCCACCGACCTAGCCTCACAAGAAGAGATGCGCGTGAACTCCCGGTATCCGACAACCTTTCCTGAGGACCGGTTTGACATTCAATTGCAACTCAATTAATTCTTAGATCTTGGCTGTTGCGACTCGGTCCCTGTTTCGTTCAAACATCTAGACCCGCGGGTCTCTTGCTCGGGAGATACACAACTGTAACGGTCTCCGCAAGTTGACATGCGGTCCGAAGAGGAGTCGGTGCGCGAGTCAAGCGGAATGGTATAAAGGCTACCCAACCATCTTGATATGAAGACATCGAATTCCCATTCGCTCAAGAGTCTGTAGCTCCTCCCCTCACGTCGACCTTCACAAGCCGCGATGCTCAGCTCTCTCTTCGTCCTCACTGCTCTCCTGAGCACCGTCTTCTCGACCCCGCTCTCCGACCTAGTCGGTGAACTGCGTTTGGACCCGACCCAGGTCGACCGGATCAACACTCTCTCGGATGATACGCAGGTAATGGTTGTTGACTTATTCCGCTCATTCAAATGTCGATGTCGTGTCTTTTCTTCAGTATGTCTACGACTTCTTCAACCCTACCGTTGGCATTGTCACAGGCGCCGCCGGCCACACCGTCACTGCGACCTCTGGTACCTTCCCCGCCGTCATCGGAAACGGAGTCGCCATGAGTGCGTTTCTTCTATCATAATTTTGGGAGACCTAATACTCACCAACATAATACAGCTGTCGGCTTCTTGGGCCCTTGCGCTATGAACTCTCCCCACACGGTATTTGATTCTTGGATACTTCCCATCAGAAGGCTTACTCGAGGACGTAGCACCCCCGCGCTGCGGAAATCAACTTTAGTGTCAACGGCACCCTGCGCACCGGAATGCTCGCTGAGAATGGCGCCCGTTTTGTGGTCAACGAGCTCCCCCCTGGGTCCATGACCGTGTTTCCCCAAGGAGCGATTCATTTTGAGCAGAACATTGGTTGTGGTGCGTGTATTTGCAACCCTCTTTAATTTAGTTCTAATTAGTTGTTCTTTCAGAACCGGCTATGTTCGTTGCAGCGTTCAACGGTGAAGACCCCGGTGTTCTACAAATGGCCCAGCGCTGTGAGTTAGCACTTAGGTTAATCTTCGTCCACTAATTCCGATATCTCCCTAGTCCTGGGCCTTCCCGTAGACATTATTTCGGCGACTCTGAATGGTCTTGGCATAGTTGAGATCGAGGGGCTCGCGCAAATGGTGCGTTCCACCGCCTTCATTCTGGTCTCTGCTCATTCGTGCCAATAGATTCCGGACAATATCGTTGCGGGCACGGATGAATGCCTCGCACGCTGTGGGCTTACCCGTCCCGTTCAGCCGACTCTCCAGCAGCAGCCCCGCGTGTCCGGTAACGCGTACCCCACGGTCACCGGCTCAGCACCCCCGACCTCATCAAGCCAATCTGCTCCTGCTCAGTCCCAGTCTGCCCCCGCTCAATCGCAATCGGCCCCGGCGCAATCGCAGTCCGCTCCGGCCCAGTCGCAGTCCGGCCCCACCCAGTCTCAATCCGCTCCACCCCAGTGCTCGACACCCTCCACGGTGCTCCACAGCTTTTAAAGGCGTTCCCTGCTGCTAGTGCTGTGAAGTCCGCCGTTCCCGCCTCTCGATTCTAAATATTGATTAATATTAAATGGCCTGCTTGGACTTGGTTCCCCTAGACTCTAGAGTTGAATCTTGTCTATATTTACGTCTCGGATGAAAAATAATGATGATGATCACTGCGTTCCGGGCCCGGCTACACTTAGTCAGCGCGGCTGAGTCTGGCTGATTGCGGCTCACTGGTACGTAAGTGTAGCCGGCTACACTGGGCCTACGCTGAGCCACAATCAGCCAGACTCAGCCGCGCTGACTAAGTGTAGCCGGGCCCGGAACGCAGTGGATATTCCTGTTGGGCTTATTCATGGGCATGGGCTGAGGCGACAGCCACTTATGTCTGCATGGCAGTGAAATATCGGGTGCGAGATGGTTCCTCATCCAGTAGCCACATTTTCAAAGGCTGGCAGTTGAGATATTCAAAGATGCATCCAATCAACATCTAATAAATTTGCCCAGACATTGCAGAAGATAGCTAAAGGTGGTGGCAAGTTGGATGTTTGATCTCGGATCTCGCCTGCTTGAACCAGTATGAACGGTTCGGAACGGTTGGATCAAGGGTCCCAGTCTTTCTTCGCTTTTTCTTTTTTTTGCAGTCCCGGTGGGAATTTTTGGGCAAAAGCGGTAGCGGCAGGTAGAATTACACGGTTCAAAAATGGCCCGGCCGAACGTATGTTACCGGCCCGAGACGTGCCGCGCCAAACAACAGACAACACGCATCTCTTTTCTTCTGAGACTCGTACCACCGCAACCAAAGGGTTGAACTATTGAACCATGGCGAAACGTCGCCCCAATCTAGAGAGCGACGACGATAATGGTTCCGTGCGGAACCCTCCGTCCAAGCGTCCCTACATTGCAGACAGCGACGATGACCAGCCAGGTTCAGCCTGCAATAAAAATAGGGGCGAAGCGCGTCGCAGGGACGAATAAGAATCAGAGAGTGATGATGAACGTTACTAACTGTGTCGCAGAGACCGACCGTAAGTTCGAGGAAGAACCGCTGCACTCGAAAATACGCGCAAAGTTCGTGAGGTCAGTGTATTTTCTCATCCCCTTGAAAATTATCCTAAGCCGCAAATCTAGGGCATCCCTGCTCACGGTATAATGGCGACTATCGAGATGCACCATTTTTATGTGCCACACGAACCTTTCATTCACTTTCGGCCCTCAGATCAATTAAACTTCATCATTGGTACGTTTCAAAATTGCTGTGATTCCCAAATTATTCACTATAAAATCAGGGCATAACGGAAGCGGAAAGAGCGCCGTGCTATCGGCCATAACAGTGGCTTGAGGCGGTAGAGCCAATTCGACTGGCCGTGACAACGGCCTTAAAGCCTTCATCCGTGAGGGACAGCCGTACGGGTACGTGCACTGCCCATTCTCAGCCTGCTAGTGGATCTTCATGTCGCCACCCTTGTCCCATCTCTTAGGTCGAAACTGCCAAGGCGAACAGGAAGCGATGTGTGCTTATCACGCCGCAGGACATGAATAATGTCTTACCTGCGGACGCGGGTCCATCGAATGATGGACCCCGAGCGCGGGCAAGGTGTCCTCAGTGGATTCGCGCGCTGTGGTTGCTCGCATTCACATCATTAATTCACACTGCAGGCTAATCCTATTTTACTTAACGCCGAATTAATTCCGTTTCCTGAAGCTAATTTGCTCACGAGGATGCCTCGAGAACAGAATCAGCGCTGGTCTTTATGGCATAGCTTTCAACTTTAAGAGCTTTCTTTCTATCTCGACAACGACTCGAAAGTATTCTTCCTCTCATATAATAAATGGGTAACTCATTACTACAGTCACGGTAGCCTGATGTCAGGCAGCCGCTTGTTTGGCATGTCACAAGTTACCCGCGCGTGCCACGAACCCACCATCATCATGCCCGACTCCGAAAAATCGCGGGCCTCAGAACAAGGTACTCGTTATCTTATCTGTCTAGGAGCCTTGAACTAAGTAAATGAGTAGCCCCGGGCGCAGATTCCAGCGAAGAAGCCGCTGATTCACCTATGTGGGCTCTTTACGTCCTCGAGGCGGAAAAATACGACAAATCGCTTGTGGAGAGCTGGAAGAGCGACATGGAGGGAATTCTCATATTTGTACGTCCTTGATATGAGACGAGGAGGAAGCAATTCTGACGATCAACTCGTGCAAGGCCGGACTTTTCTCCGCCAGCCAACAGCTTTTATTCATCAGCAAATCGGCGCAACGCTGATCAGCAAAGATCAGCGCATATAATTTGATCTCCGCGGTGCCAGCCATCACCAGCTGGTACCAAGCTGGTATACACCTGGTCCGGGCTTATTACCACCTCATTACCGCTTGCAACTTTTACTGGAGCGGGTCAGCGCTGGCGACTTTCCCCATGATGAGTGTCAATATGAGTCTGGTATTAGTTCGTACTGCGATGACCAGCTATGACTGGCGCATTGCAGCTTTCATATCTCAGGGTATAATAATCCGCGCATTCATCCAAAAAAGGGCAGAAAAATGTGAATAAATTATTGGATTTGGTTCAGGGGACACGATTACACAGCGGTACGGCGGCTACATAGAATTACCCCTGGGCACGAAGCTTCGCCATGGAGGAAATAGCAGTTTGAGATGTCGACGCGGACGCGGCATGATTGGGGAAAATTTGCCTGCATTCCGGGTCAGAGAACGGCGAGAGCGAGAAAGGGAAAACATACTTGTTCCACCAGTTGAGCAGCTTATCGGCGTGTTCCCGCTGAGGCGTCCCCTCGCGTGGCGCCTCAAAATAGTCGACGATAAAGTTGTACATTTGAGGATAAGAGAACTTGTAGTATTCGGACGTCCAAATTGCGGCATTGGTCAGGGCGAAATGAAGCTAGAGTGTAATGTGAATATGAGAGAAAGTCATTGGTGTCAACGGTATAAGACGTACGAGGACTGCGATGTACGCTATGGACCGCGGCGTCACCTTCCCACCCATGTGGAAGATGTCGGAAGGGGGCTTGCGGGTGCCCTTGCGGCCAGTCATCGCCTTGAGCCTCTTTGCAGCAGGAGGGATGTTCTCCGAATCCTCGCCCTTCGCCGAAGCCGGACCTGTGAAAACGACTTTGTATCCCTGGCGCCAAGTTAAGTAGGCTCTGAAGTATGAGGCAACACACGACGCACCTTGACCATGTACCGACTCTGGAGGAACCCTTTGGTTACATTGTCGGGGTCGCCCTGAAAGCCCAGATAGAAGATGCGGCAGTAGAAGCTTTCGTTAATGGCGAGGGAGCTATCTCGGAGCGAGTCCCGGATGCTGTCAGATCAAATGAGTCAGCACGGCGACAATCTGCGATCCAAACATGGCAAACATCACGTACTCTTCCTGCGTCCAGTCGTGCTCAATGCAAGTTAACAGCCCACCACAGACGTCGTGCTCCACGCCCCGGATCCCTCGGTCCTCGAAGAGCATATGCGCGTACTGCCGGACGGACTCGCCAGCCTGAGTTAGGATGGCCGGAGTGTGGTCGAAAATCGCGATGTCGGGTCGGTCTCTGTCTGCGCTAATCCACGAACCAAGTGATTTTGTTATCGTTCCGACGTTCTCGCTGCGGGAGTCGTTCGCCCCCTTCTGGAGCTTCTCACAATCAACCGAAAGCAAGATGTCATCACCATTCCACATACCTGAGCATAGAAGTCGATTAAATCAGCCGCATCGCCCTGCAACTTGGAGTTTAGTCCTGGGACGAGGCGCAGAATCTGTTGGTAAGCGAAGAGATTGCGTTCGCATCTGGTGAAATGGAGGGAAATGAGCAAGTGTCCATATTGGTAGGGATTGAAAGCACTTACTCTCTCTTTTTGGCAAGGTGCTCGAGCTGCTCGTCGGTCAAATCCTCGGTAAACTCATCGAAATCGTCATCGTCAAAGCGACCGTCCGCGAGGTAGGCCTCTGCGTCCGTGACTGCTGTGGAAATCTCGCCAAACAGCATCGCAAGCATTCGGATGCCGCGCCCCATCGCCTGTGTGCTCACACTCACGCTGAAGAGAGTGAGTAAGGGCTCATAGAATTCAAAGCTAAGTGTCTGTCACACACCCGGGGCCTCGTTTCCTCTTCTTGACTGCCGCAATCTCGTTGCTGGCCTTGAGCGCGAGATATGCCGCCTTGAAGTCTGGTACGTCGTCGTCGGGGATGCCGTCGTCGTCCGAGTCGCGTGCACGAGCACTGCTGGATGAATGGTGGTGACCTCGAGATGAGCCTCGCCGCGGTGGTGGTGAGTGGGACTCGTGGTCAGGACGCGCGCTGGAGGAGCTGCGCCGCGTCCGGCTTCGAGAGCGGCGGGGTGAAGAGTGGTGAGTGGAGCGGCCGGTGCCAAAGCGGCGAGGAGAGCGCGAGCGTGAGGCCATGATGAAGGCGAAGGATGATAGTGGGGGAAAGATGGGAGGTATGCCAAACACGCTCAGCCTTTTATGCTGCGCTGACGATCAAACAGTCAACAAACTCGGAAACCGCATGTGATCGCTCCGCAAATCATTGAAATTCCCAATTCGTCCCTGACTACACCGATAAGGGCTTGACGAGGCCTAACGATCCATCCACGCCCATGGGTCCTGCTGGAAGACGGGGGCGACATTTTAATGGCCGTCCGCGCTCTGTGGCTCTCCGTCTGGTGTTTTTTCTCGTTCTCCTTTGCATGGTTTTCAAATGTGGCGCCCCGGACTGCACCGACACAGCTGGGACGACTTCCGCTCTCACCCGACACCACAATGGGTGCCAGAAATGGCTTCGCTTCAATGAGCAACAAGTTTTCCAACGGCGCGAGAGGGCAGCTGCCTCGGGAAGCAATGCAGGGAATCATATAGCGGCGGCGCTGCCGGGTGGAATGTCACGGAAGCACCCAGGTTTTGCTGATGGTCAAGGAAGTGGCTCGACGCAACACAAAAGAAGAGCGCCGCCTCCGGTACGCATATATATTGACTTGTCTAACCCTGCGTGGCTTGTTGGAATAACAACCGAAACACCCACGCACCACCGAACAGCTGTACCACTTCCGCAACAGCATACAGCTCTCTACAGCTCCCAATACATCTCTCGCTCACTCCGACTCATTCATCTCACGCCTGCTGTTTTCCTCGCACTGCCTACTTATCCCCTTCTGTGTTCAATAGCTGTTCCATTTAGTTTGCCTTTTGTATAAGTACACAACAAATTCTACTGAGACCCCTGCGCGTTTGCAGAGGGTCACCGAGCTTCGCTACGTCCCTAGGCTCAAAAACCAACACAAACGCGCAAACACTCGTACCCTCGAACTCGCTGCCATTACCGGGACTTCGTCGACGATCGATTTCCTGGTTCTTATCTAAAGTCCTCCACGACGTGCGGAGGCATCTGGACACCCTCTATCGACGAACAGAGGAGCAAGTCGCCGCGACAACGGCGCAACCGTACCCTTCATCGACGACGAAGGAGCAAGTCCCTGCGACACCAGGGCAGACAATACGATACAATTTACTTCTTACATTCATCCTTCTTCTGATTCACTTTCAACATGTCCGACACTCGGAACACCTTTGTTCGTCTTGGAAACAAGAATTACGCCAACGACTGGGATCTGCGCATGGAGGCCGTACTTGTGCGCAAGCAGCTGTGGGGTGTAGTCCAGGTCTTGGTGAGCAAGACCAAGTCTGACGGGTCTGCAAAGACCGAGGCAGAGATTCTGGTGGAGCGTAATGCGTTGAGCGCCGCTCGAGACGCGACCAAGATGGCAGAGGCACGCGCTGAGCTTGTGCTCTGCGTTGAACCCAGCCAGCTCTCCCACATGACTTCCCGTGACCCGATGGTCATCTGGCAGACTCTCGAACGCGTGCACCGCGCTGCCGGCTTCGCGACCAGTCTCGCCCTTCGCCGCCAGTTCCTCACGGCGAAGAAGCTCGACGCTGAGACCATGGAGGCATGGATTGGCCGCATCCAGTCCATGGTTCTTCGCATGGAGTACACCGGAGTTGTGGTCACCGACCAGGATCGAATTCTGGCACTCACGATGATGAGCACCGCTAGCCGCTGAGCGCCGAATCATGCCGAATCATGCCGCCGGTCCGATCTTTCCGATACAAACATGGACATATGCGGCTTTGACACAATTAATTCACGCGATCTCCGACATTTCCGACACATTTAGCACGCATGTATCGCTTTCTCCGACACCATTTGTTCCTGAGCCACACCCGGAAATTATGGTTTTATTCAGTTTATGGTAACATTGTCTTAGATTTGATACATATTTCCGACGTCGCCGTGTCTAGCTACTAAAATTTGTACAGCCTCCAGGGATTTGATTCATAATTCTCCTATTGCCTCCTACATACAAATACTTTACTGCTCACCTTGTATCAAGGGAGAACAGAGAAGCCACCGACCGAATAGTACCCATCGAGTTACCCCCGAATTCCGCATGCCGCCTTAGTCCTTCGTCGCCGCCGATGCTTGCCTCTGTCTACGCTCTCATCTCGTCCCTCGTCGTCCACGCTTCACTTATCTTGTCCTTCTCGCTCATCGTACCCATCGCCGCCCGTCGACTCACCGGCAACCATACCTCCCATATCTATTACACACCTTTTCCTGCCGACTCGAGTTCTGAGCATGGATTGACCACCTCGCATACTACCTTCCCGGCCGTCCTCCGAGCAGCCAGTCTTGCAACCATTATCCCAGCGGTGTTGTGTTGTTTGGCTCGCGCAGCACTCAGACGCGCCGTGAGCGTATCATTTTGGAGCCCACCGCGAGGGGTCTCAACCATCGATTCAGACTTGACTCGTGCCTCTCCTACCTCGCTTACTCCCTCCAACAATTTTCCTCTGCCGTCATTGCCTTCGCCACCGCCGCCCGCTTCAGTCTCGCCAACCCCGCCGATGCCCGCTCGTAACGATTGCATAGCGCCAGTATTCGATTCGCACCGCCCCCGGGAGCTCCGCAGATATTTTTCCGACCTCGACTATCTGTTTTCGCGCTCCAGCATCACCGACAATTTGCAGAAGAAATTCCACGCTACCTATTTCCTCCGCCTCGATGACCAGGATCTTTGGGAGACCGTTCCCGAGTTCACTGATCCCGCCGCGTCATTTGCGCAGTTCACCGACGCGATATTTCGCCTTTATCCCGAAGCCGATCCCAGCCGCAGATATTCACGCACTGATCTCGATGCTCTTGTTGCCGAGTTTTCGTCCCACCACTCGCCGTCCCGCGCGCGCTTCCTGGAATTTTATCGCACGTTCCTCACGATATCTTCATTTTTATGCGCTAAACACCGCCTTTCCGTTTTTGAACAGAGTCGAATTTTCGCTCACGCCGTTCCCTCGCGTATTTGGTATCGTGCCCTCGAACACCTCCACATCAAATTCCCCGACGTACATCCCGATGATACCTACCCACTCAGTGATCTCCGCGACGCCATTGATTTTGTGTTCCTACTTCCTCCATCGCCTACGCCTGCGCCTCCATCGCCCGAGCTTCCCACGCCCACACCCGCAGATTCGACCATCGCTGCCCTCATCGACGCCGTTAACGAGTTGATGCGCCTCGTTTCATCGCAGCAGTCATCCCCCGTCGCTCCACGTCTCGACTCGCTGCCTTCGCCGCCTCGTTCCGCGTTGTGTTCGTATTGCAGCGATCCCACGCACTTCATCGCTCGTTGCCCGCTTGTTGCCGCAGATATTCGCGCCGGTATTTGCAGACATAATGCCGAGGGAAAAATCGTCCTCCCTTCGGGCCTTTTCGTCCCGCATCGTATCCCAGGTCCAGACCTTCGCGCTCGCATTAATGCGTGGCATATGGAGAACCCAGTTAATTGTGCACCTGTTTTGCACTCCCCCGACGTCGTTTCCGCGCCGCGTTCGCACCCCACGTCATCGCCGACATCGCACTCATCCCGCGCACCCGATTCCGCCGCGCCAGCGCCCTCCCCGACTCGTTCCATCGCACCCACGCTGCCCACACAGAGTCGTATTGCAGTTCTTGAAGCCGAGCTTGCCGCCCTTCGATCTCGCGTTCCTCGCGCTCCCGCATCACACGAGCCCCGCGTCGCACCGCTGTCGAATTATCCAGCGCCTTCCAGGCCTTCGCTTTCGCGTTCCACATCGCAGCCGCACAGCACCATCGCGCCGCAGATTCAGCCGGTATTTGCCGCCGAAGTTCGAGATTTTGCTGCACCAGCATTCCCTAGCACGGTTCCAGCGTCGTTCCAGCACAGCATTGCCCCAGAGTCATTGCCCACATCACCCCTCGACCCTCAGACATCGTATTCCACGCAGTCATGCCCACCTCCGTCGATATTCGCAGCGCCGCAATCTTGCACATCATTTTGCGATGATTTCGAGTCCCCGCCAATGCAGTTTTGTCCAGAGCCCCCAGATCGAGTTGCAGCGAGTCCACATCGAGCCCAGTTATCCCCCACGTCTCCCACGTCGTTCGCGCCCCCACGTTCTCGAGTTTCAGTCCACGAGATCACCGAGTCCGCGCCACCGAGAATTGATGCAGATTTAGACCTTCCGCACGGTTTGCCGCCCGTTCCGCGCGTTGTAGCCCCAGATCCAGGTCGTTTCAGCACCCGAGTCACCCCAAGATCGTCGCCATAGCACCAGCATTGCCCCAGAATTCTTGCGCAGAGTTTACCCGCCCATTACATCCACGACATTCAGCTTGATTTATTCACCATTTCTTGCCATTCTATCGACTTCTTGCCCTTGATCTCGACCATGATTCATCATGCGAGCGCTAGAACGTCCAACGAGTCAATATTTCAGTTGGGAGGACCCCCACTTCGACGCACCGACACATTCTTCCGCGTTTCCCGCATTTGACTTCCATCCGCCTCCGCCCGCGCTTCCCCCGCCTTCGAGTCGTTCCCATCGTTCCCTTGTCGTCTTCTTCTTGCTGGATTGTTGCCGTCGTCGGTAGTGACCGAGGACGGTCACTTTTTCAGTTGGGAGGAGATGATGAGCACCGCTAGCCGCTGAGCGCCGAATCATGCCGAATCATGCCGCCGGTCCGATCTTTCCGATACAAACATGGACATATGCGGCTTTGACACAATTAATTCACGCGATCTCCGACATTTCCGACACATTTAGCACGCATGTATCGCTTTCTCCGACACCATTTGTTCCTGAGCCACACCCGGAAATTATGGTTTTATTCAGTTTATGGTAACATTGTCTTAGATTTGATACATATTTCCGACGTCGCCGTGTCTAGCTACTAAAATTTGTACAGCCTCCAGGGATTTGATTCATAATTCTCCTATTGCCTCCTACATACAAATACTTTACTGCTCACCTTGTATCAAGGGAGAACAGAGAAGCCACCGACCGAATAGTACCCATCGAGTTACCCCCGAATTCCGCATGCCGCCTTAGTCCTTCGTCGCCGCCGATGCTTGCCTCTGTCTACGCTCTCATCTCGTCCCTCGTCGTCCACGCTTCACTTATCTTGTCCTTCTCGCTCATCGTACCCATCGCCGCCCGTCGACTCACCGGCAACCATACCTCCCATATCTATTACACACCTTTTCCTGCCGACTCGAGTTCTGAGCATGGATTGACCACCTCGCATACTACCTTCCCGGCCGTCCTCCGAGCAGCCAGTCTTGCAACCATTATCCCAGCGGTGTTGTGTTGTTTGGCTCGCGCAGCACTCAGACGCGCCGTGAGCGTATCAACGATGGGCCTCCCCTCTTCCTACGAGGCCGTTATCATCAACTTTGATGCCACCCCTCCCGCCGACCTTACTGTTGAGCACGTTATCAGCAGATTGCTCAACGAAGAAACACGCCAGCAGTCCTTGAACGCGGACACGACTATTCCTCTTCCTGCCGACGTTGATCATGATCCCAGCAATGTCGCCTTCGCCGCTCGCCGTCTTGGCCCTTCATCGCAGTCCTGCTACTTCTGTGACAAGCCGGGCCACTTCAAGTCAGATTGCCCTGAGCGTCTCAAGTGGCAACAGTCGAAGAAGAATTCCACCACAACCGCCGCCGCCGCTGAGTACGACTCTGACTCGGACTACGACGGCGTTTGGTGAATACCCCTGTCCAGCTTCTGGGGGTGTGCTTGGGTGCTATCGCTTGTGGGGGTGTGTTGGAATAACAACCGAAACACCCACGCACCACCGAACAGCTGTACCACTTCCGCAACAGCATACAGCTCTCTACAGCTCCCAATACATCTCTCGCTCACTCCGACTCATTCATCTCACGCCTGCTGTTTTCCTCGCACTGCCTACTTATCCCCTTCTGTGTTCAATAGCTGTTCCATTTAGTTTGCCTTTTGTATAACTACACAACAAATTCTACTGAGACCCCTGCGCGTTTGCAGAGGGTCACCGAGCTTCGCTACGTCCCTAGGCTCAAAAACCAACATGGCTAAGGCTTTCATTGTTTTAATCTCCAGAATGCCGCCGCCGGTCCCAGTCGTTTACCACGCAGATCCCTGTCTCCCTCCCTTCCACCGTCCGAGCCTGATTTTGGCGGCGGCTCCGCCGATATAATCATGTCTGATATCACCTCCAACGCCGCACTCGAGTCTAATCCAGAGGAGCAATTGCCCGCGGCAGTTGCTCCTCCATCCCCTCCTGAAGAACAGGGCGGTGGACCTCCTCCGCCTCCTGAAGGACAGGAGGGTAGACGTCGGCGAGAGATTCGTTTACCCAAGCGCTTCAGGGATATACTGCCCGAGCCCTTGGTCCCTGCAGACGCCGCTCTGCCCGAGGAACCTGCAGACGCTGCTCTGCCCGGGGAACCTCCAGAAAAACGATTACCGACGGTGACCCTCATTGTGCGGGACTCTTTCCAAACCCTAAAAAATCGCTTTGGCCTATGGCGCAGCTATCTACATCGACCTACATACGATCCCGATGTCCTAATAGATCTGGATGATCTCTCCAATCAATTTCCGGTGTCTGCGCCTGTACCCACCGTTCCAATCCCCGCGACTCCAGCGGTTCCAGCTGCTGCCAACAAGACCACTTCGCTACTTATGAGCTGGGTGAATAACGGCAATCCGAAGAAATCTGCCGGCGAGGTTAATTCTCTCGTACATGACGTCCTCATGCATCCGGATTTCGATGCCCACGAGCTGAAAGGTTTTGATGCCGGGCGCGCCAACAAGCAGGTCGATCGCGACGCTCAGGCGGCCTTCCCCCTTCTCTCCAATTTCAAAGAGACCAGCATCGAGATCGAGGTTCCTTCCGGCTCGCAAACTGTACCGCCGAAAAAATTCGCGGTACCCGGGCTGCAGTATCGCAGTCTGGTCTCTGTGATCAAATCAGCGTTTGAAGATCCGCTTTCTGGACACTTCCACTTCGCCCCGTTCAAGCTATTCCATAAACTCCGGAACAGTGTCGCGGCACCAATTTGAGTCTTCAGCGAACTTTACAACTCGAACGCGTTCATAACTGAGCACGACCACATTCAGCGGCACGGGAAAATCCATCCTGATGATCGTGGGTGTAAACGCGAGAAGGTTATCGCGGCCCTCATGTTTTGGTCGGACTCAACTCACCTTGCGAACTTTGGGACGGCAAAATTGTGGCCCATTTATATGCTATTCGGTAATCTCTCCAAGTACATTCGGGCAAAACCGAGCGCCGGCGCTGAACACCATGTTGTGTACATCCCTTCGGTGGGTGTTTCTGACAACGTGTTGTCTATTATTTCTAATGTTATGCAGCTTCCGGACTCAATTCAGGATGAAATATCCAAATTTCACGCCAAATGGTCAACTCAAAAGGGTGACATCCTGACGCATTGCCGTCGGGAACTCATGCATGCCGTTTGGAAGTATCTTCTCGACGATGAATTCCTTCATGCGTATACCTACGGAATTGTAATTAAATGTGCAGATGGGGTCGAACGTCGTGTGTACCCCCGTCTGTTCACGTATTCTGCTGATTATCCTGAGAAGTAAGTCCTTTGATTCCTCGATCTTACCATCATGACTTAATATTCACAGGGTTCTGCTCGCCACAATCCGTGACGGAGGCGGATGTCCGTGCCCGCGATGCCTCGTACCTAAATCCGAGGTTCACCTAATGGGGTCCGCTCGCGACATGACGTCCAGGGTAAAAAACGCGAGAAGATATCTTGGTAGCCTGGTCGGCACCGCGCGTCGTCTCATTTATACATTCGCCTACGGCATCGGCTCGAAGAAAATTGAAGACCTTCTGAAGGAGACTTCTTCCGTCCCCACCCTCGTAGGTAACCTCACTTTAATGTGATGTGAACTCATCTTGTTTCAGAACGCTTTTATAGAGCGGCTGGGGTCCGACTTCAATCTCCACCAGATGCTCGTTGTCGATTTCATGCACGAATTTGAGCTAGGGGTCTGGAAGAATGTTTTCACGCACCTGATACGTCTCTTGTATGCCCTTCCAGATGGAAAAGATTTAGTAACTGAGCTCGATCGACGGTAAGTTGCTCACGCACATTGAGAAACAACTTCTTGTTGGTTTTTGAGCCTAGGGACGTAGCGAAGCTCGGTGACCCTCTGCAAACGCGCAGGGGTCTCAGTAGAATTTGTTGTGTACTTATACAAATGGCAAACTAAATGGAACAGCTATTGAACACAGAAGGGGATAAGTAGGCAGTGCAAGGAAAACAGCAGGCGTGAGATGAATGAGTCGGAGTGAGCGAGAGATGTATTGGGAGCTGTAGAGAGCTGTATGCTGTTGCGGAAGTGGTACAGCTGTTCGGCGGTGCGTGGGTGTTTCGGTTGTTATTCCAACACACCCCCACAAGCAATAGCACCCAAGCACACCCCCAGAAGCTGGACAGGGGTATTCACCAAACGCCGTCGTAGTCCGAGTCGGAGTCGTACTCAGCGGCGGCGGCGGTTGTGGTGGAATTCTTCTTCGACTGTTGCCACTTGAGACGCTCAGGGCAATCTGACTTGAAGTGGCCCGGCTTGTCACAGAAGTAGCAGGACTGCGATGAAGGGCCAAGACGGCGAGCGGCGAAGGCGACATTGCTGGGATCATGATCAACGTTGGCAGGAAGAGGAATAGTCGTGTCCGCGTTCAAGGACTGCTGGCGTGTTTCTTCGTTGAGCAATCTGCTGATAACGTGCTCAACAGTAAGGTCGGCGGGAGGGGTGGCATCAAAGTTGATGATAACGGCCTCGTAGGAAGAGGGGAGGCCCATCGTGAGTGCCAGAATTCGATCCTGGTCGGTGACCACAACTCCGGTGTACTCCATGCGAAGAACCATGGACTGGATGCGGCCAATCCATGCCTCCATGGTCTCAGCGTCGAGCTTCTTCGCCGTGAGGAACTGGCGGCGAAGGGCGAGACTGGTCGCGAAGCCGGCAGCGCGGTGCACGCGTTCGAGAGTCTGCCAGATGACCATCGGGTCACGGGAAGTCATGTGGGAGAGCTGGCTGGGTTCAACGCAGAGCACAAGCTCAGCGCGTGCCTCTGCCATCTTGGTCGCGTCTCGAGCGGCGCTCAACGCATTATGCTCCACCAGAATCTCTGCCTCGGTCTTTGCAGACCCGTCAGACTTGGTCTTGCTCACCAAGACCTGGACTACACCCCACAGCTGCTTGCGCACAAGTACGGCCTCCATGCGCAGATCCCAGTCGTTGGCGTAATTCTTGTTTCCAAGACGAACAAAGGTGTTCCGAGTGTCGGACATGTTGAAAGTGAATCAGAAGAAGGATGAATGTAAGAAGTAAATTGTATCGTATTGTCTGCCCTGGTGTCGCAGGGACTTGCTCCTTCGTCGTCGATGAAGGGTACGGTTTGCGCCGTTGTCGCGGCGACTTGCTCCTCTGTTCGTCGATAGAGGGTGTCCAGATGCCTCCGCACGTCGTGGAGGACTTTAGATAAGAACCAGGAAATCGATCGTCGACGAAGTCCCGGTAATGGCAGCGAGTTCGAGGGTACGAGTGTTTGCGCGTTTGTGTTGGTTTTTGAGCCTAGGGACGTAGCGAAGCTCGGTGACCCTCTGCAAACGCGCAGGGGTCTCAGTAGAATTTGTTGTGTACTTATACAAAAGGCAAACTAAATGGAACAGCTATTGAACACAGAAGGGGATAAGTAGGCAGTGCGAGGAAAACAGCAGGCGTGAGATGAATGAGTCGGAGTGAGCGAGAGATGTATTGGGAGCTGTAGAGAGCTGTATGCTGTTGCGGAAGTGGTACAGCTGTTCGGCGGTGCGTGGGTGTTTCGGTTGTTATTCCAACACTTCTGACTTTCTTCCCACGGATGAGCAGGTACCGTCAGATGCCACGTTTTGGTTCAAGCACCATTCGCCGCTTTTCAACCAATGCTTCCGAGATGAAAAAGCTTGGCGCGCGCGACTTGGAGGACCTTTTGCAATGTGCGATTCCCGCCTTTGATGGTCTTTTCCCACCCGAACACAATGAACGAGTACTCAAATTGCTCTATCGCATGGCTGAATGGCATGCATGTGCAAAACTCCGAATGCATACCGATCCCGGGACGCTCACCCACTTCGCGAAATTGACACCTGAAGTCGGACGGCTCATGCGGGACTTTTAAAAAACTACGTGCGCCGCATACGAGACCTTCGAATTGCCGCGCGAGACTGCAGCCCGCGGGCGGCGTGAGCAGCGCGCGGCTGAAGCAAAGGCTGCTGCCGCCCGCACCGCCGTAGCCGACCCCGCTCCCGCTTTTGCATCTATTGTCCCCCCCGCCGCCGCCACCGCTCCTCCTCTGCCAACAAAATCGACATCGAGAAAAGAGAAGACCCTCAATCTCAACACATATAAATTCCATGCAATGGGGGACTATTCCAGCACAATCCCGCTCTTCGGCCCGACCGACATTTACTCCTCGCAGCTCGTAAGATTTCCTCGTTAACAGCCGATATTCGGTACTGACATTCCGGACTCCAGGGCGAAGCTCTTCACAAGCTCGTTAAGAGTTTGTATGGCCTAACCAATAAACGAAGCCATGCTTCGCAGATCGGTAAACGTTATATGCGAATTCAGCGTGCAAAGGTCGCGGCACGCCGAGTACGGAAACATGGCCATCATGTGGCAATCGGAGAGGATGATCCGCTTGGCGCAACACCGCCAGATGTCCACCACCACACCAGTAAGGCCCGGCGAAAGCCCCTCGATATTTTCAGTAGCTTCCACCGCAGGACTAGCGACCCTGCGATGAAGGTACTGAGTCCGATGTTTCTCCTTACCGGTCCCTCTAACGCTGCTCGGCAGGATTTCATTCCCAAACTTCAAGACCATATTTTGGGACGCCTTCTTGAGCGTGATTTCGATGGCGACACTCACGAAGAATTCACGCCAGCAGACCGAAAGACCGTGCGGATCCAGAGTAACAAAATCTACGCCACCAGAACACTCCGGGTTAATTATACAACATATGACGTCCGTAGAGGTCAAGACACGCTCAACCCCCGCACTTCGTCGTTCGTTATGATACGCTCTCCCGAGACTGAGGCTGGCGCGCATCCTTATTGGTACTGCCAACTCCTCGGTGTCTTCCATGCTAATGTGTTTCGTGTCACCGAGTCGGGTGCGACATCCCCGACGCCGATGGAATTTCTTTGGGTTAGATGGATGGGGGTTGAACCGGGTTACCGTGCGGGTATCAAGAGGGCTCGTCTCCCCAAAGTTGGCTTCGTGCCCGAGTCCGACCCATTCGCATTTGGCTTTCTTGATCCCCAGCACGTTCTTCGCGGCAGTCACCTTATCCCCGACTTCGTGGGTGGGCGCACCAATGAGCTTCTGGCCACCCAGGAGGAGACAGCTGCGCGGGCTCCAGAGGATACAGAAGACTGGGCAACCTATTATGTGGACATGTAGGCTCGCCTCTTTCCGGTCACTTTGATATACTGAGACAATTTGCAGATTTGCCGATCGCGACATGTTTATGCGGTATTTCGGTGGTGGGATCGGGCATCTAGATATCGGACCATCTGAAGGAGTGGACGACGACGATGACGACGACCCCGCGGCTGTGCTCCAGGAGGATGAAGTGCGCGCCGGCGCAGCCACCACTCACACCGAAGATTCGGACCCCGAGTCGGACTCAAGCAGCGAATCTGAGGAAGACACGGATGGAGATGACTCTGGGAAGGAACTAGATGATGATGATCTCGAGTTCGAAGACGAGGAGGACTTTACTTTTGGTGCCGATTGATATTTTCCACACAGTACTTGTATATAATTTAATAATTTGTACGACGTCTCAAACATGAAGACTACTACAAGGTCGGAACCAATATGTATTTGTATCCCTAGGACATGACCTGTAGCCTCGAACATCGGCACCGGGCAGTGAAGGCAAGGCAAAAAGCACCGGGCGTATTATGGCCGTATGAGGGTTGGTGAGTGAGCGGCAGGCTGCAGTTCAATTACATTGTATCATGCTAAGCTCCCAATCTGGCACTCAAATGGCCGGCGAGGGACCAACTGGCAACAGCTGGTATCGTGCTAATGAGCCCCTGTGAGCCCCGACATGGGAATATCAGCTTGATCGACGATCAGCAGTGCCACCAGATCATATCCGCGTTGTGCAGATTTGCTGATGTTATGGAGAGCCACAAAACTCTGACCTCCGACTCTGGCGATGCCACCGTACAGCTTCTGTCTCAAAATTCGCAGCAGCTTGCCGCAGCGGCCAATGGAAGCACCTTTAGCTCGCCGACGCCCGCCGGGTTCGCCCCATCGGGGTCGTCGCTGTTGTGCAATGTACTCTGGTTCATCAGTCTCGGGCTCAGCCTAAGCTGTGCCCTCATCGCAACGCTGCTTGAACAGTGGGTCCGCAACTTTTTGCATCGGGCAGACATGCGCTCCTCTCCCATCGTCCGCGCACGTATTTACTCCTTCTTGTATTACGGGCTGAAGCGCTTCAAAGTGCACACCATCGTCGACATCATCCCGCTGCTCCTCCATGCGTCCCTCGTCTTCTTCTTTGCTGGGCTGGTCGCCTTCCTGATACCCATCAACACCGTCGTTGCTGCTGTCGCCGCTGCACTTTTGGCCTTCATTGTAGTCGTGTATTCCCTCCTCACCTTCATCCCTCTGTGGCATCTCGACTGCCCATATCACACCCCACTCTCCACCGCTGTGTGGCCTATAGCGAGACATTTAATGATACTTTGGCGTCTACGTTACAATGCGGTCGCCGATACCAACAATTCATTATCGACCAAAACAATGGTACAGGCCATGTCTGACGAGGCCATGCTGGTTTCTCCTGCACGCAGCGCTCGGGATTATCGGGCACTCGTATGGACTGCAAAATCTTTGTCGGACGACATCGAACTAGATGCATTTATCGAGACCATTCCTGACCTATTATGGGGCTCAGCGGGCGGACGACGATCATACGAAGATCACATTCAAAAGCTACTGCGCCACCCAGATCTCCGACTACTGCGTCGAATCGCAGGTCCACTCCGGAGTTGTGATAATGGGCTGATCTCGCTCGAAGCGGCCAAACGTCGTCAGACTACGTGCCTCAAAACTTTGTGGGCCATCGGCCATCTCCAAACAATGACCCATGCAACGCTGGATTTCACTGAACTAATTGATCACCTTACATCCGTCCTTGACCCCGAAGCGCTTTTGTACTCCACCTCTACGGTATTGCTGTTGCGATGGAGCGCCTTCGCCTCCATTAAGGGGCAGTTGGCTGGAACTTTGGCATCTCTCGTTCAATGTACGGAAGACGGTCGCACTCCAAACCTGGGTCGAATCTCATCGTACCTAAAATCAGTGGAGCAGAGGTTGGCCCCAATGGATTCCAGGTTCTGGAAACACTTCTCGGCGTATGGCGAGTCACCGCAGTTTGTCCCCGAGCTCATACAAGCAATTACCGAATTCTGCCTCGTAACACCCTATCAAATGCTTTTGAGCTACCTCGCAACTTCGGTTAGACTGGCACCTCAACCTTACCAGTGGGAGCAAAACTTGGCTGCCACATCTTCTCTTGATGCATCGGTCCCATTCTCTACCTTCCAACGTCGCTGGCAAGAGACGTTAGAAGACGTTGTCCGCCTCCACACACTTAAAACGTCCAGCAGCTGGAAGGCCAGCATGGAGATACTATGTTCCCTTTGGCAGCCCAGTAAACCGATGCGTATACCCTCGGGTATCATTTATTATCTGAACGCTCGAACCCCACTCCTCCAGAGGGGTTCTTTACATCCAATTGCAGATAGTTTTCGGTTTCATCTCTGGTCATCCTTCCCAATCACCCTGCAATATGATACGCAAGGCTTGTATGCAGGAACGAACATCGCGACGGACACATTGAGTGCGTTGTGGCATCTGGCCCTTGAACCTGTTCCTTGGACAGGTGATAATTTACCGGTTAGCCTCCACGAGGCTGTCCTCGATGCCATTGAACACATCTCAGACTCACCAAACATCACAATTTCCGTTGTTGGCTTGATCAAGGCTAGGCTTTTCCACACGTTCGTTTACTCTGATAATCCCGCCGCGACGGGCGAAGTCGCTCCTCTGATGCTTCGACTCTTTCCGACAGAAACCGCCGTTCCCCTCCACCCTGGACTTTTCGATACCGCATTGGTCGCACCGCGAATCAGCTCTGTGCTCAACTTTGTACCCCAAAATATTCTTCTGAAAGGAACTGCAGAACGAACCTTGCCCTCGTCGCCGATTTCCTAAACGCATTTTGTTATCCCGAATCCCCGCCCTATCAGCCCCCTCCCACTCTCCAGTACATGTGCGGCGCCGCTGGAACGAATTACATGTCCGGTCCCTTTGTGGACGCCCCCCTCGGAAAGGTCCACACCACTCACCAGATTCGATTTGCTCATGGCCTACAGCGCGTTCTGGACTCCGGGCATCCACAAACAGCGGAACTGTTGGCTGTAATCGTGACAAGCGGCATTTTGAAAAATATTCTAAAGCTGCACAACCTCCAACACCGTATCAGGCCGCCCCTCATCCGGGGTACCCGTGGCTCGAAGATACTACTGCTCGAACACAAATCAAGGACCTTTTCACGCACTCGAACACAGCGAAGATGTTCTCAGAGAGCGGTCAAGCGTGGATCGCCGAGATTGTACCGGCACGGATTACGGCGATTTTACGGGGTCTAGAGGCTTTGCATGCGGGTGCATAAAGTCATACTAAATGGTGCGCCCAACACGCTTGATGTGGACGACTCAGATCACTAAACATCCCTGTAGATTTTTTGTCGCATTTACAGAAGGGAGAACTGTACAAATATCCTTTTGATCACTTGAATATTTTGTTACTTGCCTGTCATCCTGAGGCGGACAATGCCTCGGGATGTACTAAATTTCCCGCATAATCAGGGCTTTTGATGTTATTATATTCAACCATGGCCTGCGATGAGGATTTGAAACAACTACAGTGTTAGTGAGGACCCAGGTGAAGTAATAAACCGATGGCTCTCTGTTGTTCGGATGAAAACGCGGCTTCTAAGGGATGTGTGTAGATATTCCCGACGGGGGATGAACTCAAATGATTTTCGACGATACTGGTAGAAACAACGGCTGTGCGATACGACGCCCAGGGTTCAGTTTGAGTTTTTCGCCCACATTTGCTGCCCGTTATTCCACTCCGCACGCACTCCTTCGACGCGCGGTCGGACTATGGTTGGGAGCGTGTAAATTTGGCTGAAAGTTTCCCATACACCATTCACGAATGTGTTCTTCTCGCGGAACGCCTTGCTCTCCGTGAGGAGCTCCGTCTGCGCCTTGCGCAACCGGTAGTACGGAACCTGACTCTAAATAATAACCGTGGTGAATACTCGTCGAGGAGAACGTAAAATGAAACGAATAACTAACGTTAAGATGGTGGGCGGCATGGAGGCCATCGTTCAGCGGGTGGATCCACCACCGCTGCCAGAACCCGTCGTTGGTCCGCGAGTTTCCGAAATAGCCCGTCATGTCCATCCCCAAGTGCTCGCCAAGCTCGGCCCACCAGCGCGTCACCGGCAGGATACCCAGCCACGGGACGACGAAGTACCAACCAAAGGCCGTCCACGTGTCGGAGAAATGCACCGTGGTCAAGACGAGAGCCCAGTAGAAGACTTTCGAGGGGTAACAGGTCGCATCGGTCCAGAATTCGATGAAGAGCGTGTTGATGTACTCGTAGTGGAACCAGCCGGTCCAAGGGAGCCCGAACATGAGCCATGTTTTGCGGCCCGCTGACATTGGCGTGTCCGAGATGAAACCGTAGTCGATGAACCGCACGACGTCCGCGTCACGGACAGGATCACCGAGATATTTGTGGTGTTCGAGGTGCAGAGTGCGAAAGACCTAAGTAGTCAAGGGAGTGATTAATAAATTGGCTCAATCGGACCAGACTTGAGACGCACCTTGAGGAGACGAAACACAGGGAAAGCATAGGTAAATTCGAACCATTCATGGGCGCGTGGGTTCGTGAACAAGTTGTTGTGGGAGGCTTCGTGCACCAGATGCTCGAATGCACGGAGACGGGAGGAGATGACGAGGGCCATGAAGGTGTAGACACTTCGACCGGCCCACCCGTTGTCCAGGCGCGGGCAGACATATTCAGAGAAAGCAATGCAAGTCGCGATTGCCGCATAATTGCTGAGAATGGCGAGCGCACCCCAAAAGTTACTCCTCTGCGAGTATTCCAAGTATGAGCGGTGCCAAACGGAAGAAAAAGGGGAACTCCGGCTCACGCCTTTGTGGCGGTTGGTGATAGCCAATGCCTCCTTGAAGGCGGCGTGCTCGTCTGCACTTTTGGTTGAAATTTTTGACGGGGACGGGTCGGCGGGTTGCGACATTGTCAGTTAGGTTGGGAGCGTCTGCGCTGGCGACCTGCTAGCCAACAAAGGATCTCAGTACTTAAATCCAAATACTCGCCGCTACTGTGCATATTACGTTTCTACTGTCTAGTGTGGCAATGAGAAACGAACGTGTAAGTTTCCCGTTGGATTCGGGAAAGCCCCGCCGCTCCGCCTCGATTCTACACCTACTAGAAGTCGGTAAGTACCACGCCGCCGCCGTCCGATAAAATAAACTGTGGAGCCCACAGGGTAGGCGGTGGAAAATTCTAGCCTCGGGATGCATTTCGGAATGGCCGACTAGCGTGCAGGAGTTGCATCGATAATGCTTAATCGACTGGTGAACGGCATCCAAACTTACGGTAAGTCAGCTTTAGGGCCTCGGACACCTGCACACCGCGTCATCGGCAACAAATCTAGCAACAATTAAACTCGAACCAGCGCCCCGAGCATTCCATCTGGCGATTATGCGGAGAGTCCACACTAGATTACTATTTTCGCAATGAGCCGAACACGAACCGAAAACAGCTAGAAGAGTGTTGGATAGGTTATGTCGGTCCATGTTTGGTCCATGTCATCATCCGATGCATCGGGCTCGGCCATCTCCAGGCGCATCAGGATCCTGTCCGCCGTCTTCTGACACATTTGGGGCACATATACCCAATTTGATCCCAGCCTGTGTTGTGTGCTTTCAGATCTTTCCAATTCAGTTACATAATGAGTGTAGTAAAACTGAAATCGAAAGACGCTTGAATCGAACTTGTAAGTTCCCACGGTTCGAAATTAAATTTGTACTGCCCAATCGCCGTGTGGGTCAATATTGTTGCGGCCCCTGTACCAAATTATCAACTTTATCGCAGGCATCCTCCTGGATTATGCTCACCAGCTTTCAGCGAAAACAACAACAAAAACTTACACTGTGACATTTATCTGTTCTGGATTAATACTTGAAACCAGAAGAACGCCCATCGACCGCTCTCCCCCCGCCCTCCAGCCTCTCGCCCCTGTACCTTTCGACGTCGTTGTCCAGGAAGACAATCTCGGCCATCTCTCGCCTCCGGACAGCCCATCCCACCTAAACTCCCACCGCCACAAATCCGGATTCACCTACTCAGCCGGCTTGCCCAGCCTGCGGAGCATCCGTAGAGACTCGCGCCCATTTTCTCCTTGAATGCCCTATCCTGGAACCTCTTCGCCAAAGCCTCCATGACGCGTCCAGAGCAGCCGGTCACTTTGGCTCGCTCCACGTTTCCACGCTCCTGAACGAACCCAAGACTCTGAAGGCGGTCGGGGTGTTTGTCGAAGCCTCGGGATGCTTTGACCTGAAATGATACGATGCGTGGTGTTTTCTTTTTCTTATTTATCATCTCTCTCCGTCTCCTTACCCTACTCTACCTGCACTTAATTATTCTCTCGCTCCCTCTCTCTCTCATACGAACTGCACCCACTCGCATCATCCCTTGCCCCACCGTATGACACTTTACAGCCCTTCTATGACACTTTATGAACCGACTTTCCTGAATACGTTTCTAATTCCTTGTCTCTCTCTCTTATGACTCGGAAAAAAAACCGTCACGTACAAACCAACGTAGTATTACTTTCGTACACCCGTAGGTACAGCTACCTCAGCCTAACTGGCCACATGTAGTCACACTTTGAATAGATGAAATGAAGTGAAATGAAGGGAAATGAAACGAAATGAAACGAAATGAAATGAAACGAAATGAAATGAAATTGAAATGCAGAAAGCGACCGAGCTTGACCGCGAGAAACGCCTTACTATCGGTATTTGGTCAGGAATACGCACCGGAAACCAGGAGGGATTAAACAATATTCGATTGTGCCCGGTGAAGACACAGTCGAACACGGAGAAACCGGGGCGAGTCGACACGCAGTTGAGGCACCAAGTTCAGTTTCATTGCGTGCATTGGGCCATATAGAAGGCGCGAGCTGTTCCCCGGGTCCCTCCGCACTCCCAGCGTGGAGCGAATAGGACTCTGCTTCCCTGTCCATCGCCAGCCATTATCCGCTTCTGCTGATATCCGCATAATAGTAATCTAGTATTCCGGATCCTCTAACGGATACACATCGGTTCCGGTTCGCCGCAGGTCAAGTTTTTGATTGAGGCGCCGCAAGCCAGCCGCGCCCGAGGATTCACTAGTGCGTAGCCGCCTGGGTTTGAGTGACGGCTTGGACTGCATAGAGCTTCGATAGACTTGCAACCCTATGCACCACGCATCGTGTGGTAAAATCGGACGACGCCTCACACGAAATTTAAGATGGTATTTCTTATAATTATCCCTCGTACCGTATTTTGGCCATCATGCGTCCCTATGGGCCTCCTTGCCTTTTGTTCCAACCGGTATTTCTGTTTTTTCGGTACTTGACGTGCAAGGCGTCTGCGCAGGTGATCAAGTGGCCAAAGATTGACCGCATCTGTAGCATACACTTGAAACATGTATGTATGTAGTACGGGCCCGGCTGTGTCTTAACGACACCGCCGGAATACACCTACCTCTGAATCCTTGTAAGTCCTCAACCGGGCATCTCGGGGATGTTCAAACTTCGAGTGGGACTTATTAAGATGCGTGTGATTCCCTCCCGGGCTCGCAGGTGGGAAATGGAGAGGGGGGGGGATCGCTAAACTGCGAGAAAATGTCATCGCTATATTGGCCTATGACCGCGGCACCTTTCACTTGTCGAATCTGTATCCTCGTTGAGCCGGAGTCGAGCCGGGAGTCCGGGACCTCCCGCTGCCGCAGTTTCTTCATGCAAACGGAAGCGCGGACGCACACCAGGTGCTGCGGGGTCTCACTCCTCAAATTTTGTTCCCTGACTGAGTGAGTATATATACTCATGAAAATTGAGAATGAAATTGAGAATGGTGCTCGGGCATCTCGGTCAATCACACATAAGTATTTATCTAAATCCTGAACAAAGTTGGAACCAAGCTCGTCAGGCACGGACACGAAGGGCTTATGATCCTTACACAACAAAACCCATTTCTTCTCAAGGACAAAAAGTTTATATGAACACAGAAACCGAACGACCTCGCGCGGAATCGAACCGGGATCTTCCGCTTGTACGCCTGAGCCTTAAATGGCAAGCGGTGAGTGACAGTGGATGCGTTGAGATGCCAGTATGTAGTAGGCGATATGGAAGAAGCAACAATTGTCGTTTTTTTTTCTTGTCCTCTCTTTCTTTCTTTGTTCGAGTTAAGTAAGCGTACTGAGTATTTCTTTTCTTCTTCAAGTTCCTATTCAATATCGTGAACGCATATTCCCGCACGGTCCCCCAACTGGGTGCTCTATATCTATCTACCTCTTTAAAAAATTACGAGTGTCTGTCCGTCTGAAGCCTTTCAGACTCCGCTGATGTCCGGTGTCATTCTGCGTCGCCATGCTTCTTCCCACCCCCTTCGCTCTGCCGCTGCAAGCCGCTGCCGTGTGCGAAACATGTGAAAGATAACATGCTCATCCAAAACCTTCACACGCTTTTTTGCTTCTGGCACCGCATCGTCACTGCCTCGATCTCACCGTCCACAAAGTGTCCCACCATTAATATTTCAACCGAAGTGGTGGGGTGCGAAGCACCCTGCTGCGCTCGTGTATATACTAAGAGCTCACGACATTGACCTGATGGTGTAACGGTTAACACGTCTACATAAATTTCATCTCCACATGGGATTGTGAAGGATACCCGGTTCGAACCCGGGTCAGGGCATAATATACATGGATATCTTTTTCTTTGTTTCTAATTTGTCTTCCGACTCTTCCCTTATTTATTTCCTTTTGCTGTCCAAGTACTAGTGGTGACACGAAGCTGAAGCAACCCATGGCCATGGTGCATTTGTGTTCGGCATTGGTGAACGGATCAACCCGGCGCGGCCCGGCTTCTCTTCTTGATTTTGGCGCTCTTTCTGTAGCTTGCACGACGGCGCAGTTGGCATAGCTCATCGACAGCATCTGGATACTTTAAAAGCTCGGGGCAACTTTGGAGCGGGGACTAACGAGGACGCAAATGGGCTAGTCTTTGCGGAAAGGGTGAGACCGGTGAGGCCTCCCAGTGAGAAGTTCGTTGAAGTGGGTCGAACTACAGCGAAGAATATCGAAGACCTTCAATTTTTGTTCGAAAAGCTGGAAATACTTCAATTTCATTCGATCTTGATTGAACGCCCTCGAATCAGAATGAACGGGATCGAACTTAATTGAACCTTATTGAACCGCATTGAAAACAATAGAATCAAACTGAAATCTATTCACTTTCTACAGAATACAGGATAGAATTGGTGCTAGATCTCGCCGACAACCCACCACATCCTCGCAGGCACTGCCGTAGCCTGTCGCCTGTAGTTCCAAGTCGGCGGCGGCGCGGCAAGAAGAAGCAAAACCCTGAATAAAAGTCGGATGAGCACGATATGGTTTTGTGCGTGAAGTGCAACAACATACCTTGGTTCGTGTTTCGTTCATGGAGCTGAACATAAAGATAAGCACGATGGGGGATAGCCGGCACAATCAACTTACATTTAATCAGCGGAGCGCGGCGAACTCAGAAGAGCTTAGACAGCGTAATTAGACAGCGAGCGGTAAGAAGGAAAGCAAGACACACACTTCAAGTTGTGAGTTTCGAGCCAGCGCCTCGATCTCGGAAGGCTCGGCGGGCGGGCGCAGGGAGGAAATGGAGGGAAAGCTGAACGAAAGCCGGATGATATGGGTATGTGAGTTTGCGAAGCATGCAACATACCTAGCCGTATTTCGACCTTGGCGGGCGGCACAGATGGAGCTAAACGTCGTCGATGCGAGGGCCAGAAGGGATATCAAGCTATCAAATACAATAACTTACATTGCGGGCTTCGGAAAGTGAACCTAGAAGAGTTTGGATCCCAATCAGACAAGGAACGAAAGAGAAAAAGGGAAACACACTTTCGAGACCCCAAGTTCTCTGACCTGCCCAAACCCACCCTGGGATCCCTAGAACAGATAAACAGCTTCAGCCTCTGCAACTAAACTCCATCGAGTCCGGGAAGGGTCCACTGGCTGTCATGGGAACGAAAGGCCAGGTGTAGGCGCATGGGCAAGAGTAATGTAGAGGCGGCGGCGGCGAGGTTGAGTGCGACAAGAGCAAGGGGTAGGGAGGCGATGGCGGGATGGTGGTGGCAGGAAGCAAGAAGGATTTCGAACTCCGACGCCGTGGGGTGGCATTTCTTGGGTTCTGAGTCACCAAGTCTGCGCATGACGGCCCCGAGCGAAAGCCGCGGAACTGCCGACTCGAGAGAACGAAAAATTGAAAAGGTGTGCGTCATTTCAATCTGGTTCAATTTTTGTTAGATTGGCTTCAATTTCTTCAATTCTCTTCGTTCCACTTCGATACTGTTAAACGGACTTCTCACTGGGACCGGTGAGGGACGACGAAAGATCTGAGGCGAATACGGACACATCACCATCGCGCACGCTCAGCGAGCTTGGTTATTCTCGCGATCTGGCACGGCTCGCTTTCTCGGTGGCAATTGTTCCACTCCCAGCCAACCTACCTACTGGGACGCGGGCCAGCACAAACCACTTTTCTTAAGTGCTTTTCTCTTCGAGTCTTGGGTTATACTCGGGAGACGTGCCCGCGGGCTTGTGCGCACAGCGCGCAGGTGTTCTGGTGCTCTGGTGCAGCGGTGCCCTTGTCCTCACCTGCTCTCCGTCCGCGCCACAGCGGCAGGACGTGCAGCCATCGTTCTTCGTTCTTGTAATTGCCTGTGCACCCTCCATTCCCCGTCTCCGTCCGCTATGCTCAGCCTACACGCACTAACTGTACGCGTCCCAGGCAGGCCAACCACCATGTACCGTTTATTTTACTCTCTTTGTTTTCGCTGTCCGGTGTCCGGCGCCGAAACGAGCGCACGCTGCATGTGTTCCTACCGGTACATTCTACGCGGTCGATGGCCAACGCATCCGCTGGATCCTCGGGCGCTCAGGCATGCATGCAGGGCGCCGACGCCAATGCGTCTGTAACGGGGCTGCGGGCGTCCGCCGTGGATGTTGCCCATGTGCACCATGCGCATGCGATCGCGTTGTCGTGGGTCCTGTGTACAGACTGTGTCTGTCGCGCGCGGCCCCCTGCCCGCCCCTATGTGCGTGCCACATTGCCCCGCGATGTGCGATGTGGTGTAGCGCGAGACGAGACGCTGTCGCAGTGCGCACTCTCTCTCTTTTCTTTTGGTCTGTTGTTTTTGTTTTGGAGCCTGAGAGTGGAGGAGGCAGCTACGGCTGTGGGCCCCGCCCGCCCGTACGCCCAATGTGAAAAAGACGAACCGCGTGCCGTGCGCCCAAGCGCGCTTTCTTTCGCGGTTTCCTCCTCTTCCTCCTCCCTCCTCTCCTCTTCCTCCCTTGCCCCGGTGCGCGTCCTCGTCTCGGCCTCGCCCTCGGCCGTTTGCGCGAGCCGCCGACTCGGACTATGTATTCTTTGCTCGCGGGGTGACTCGCTCACTGGCGCAGAAACGCATCTGAGTGCTGAGCGCTGTAGGAGGGGAGGACGCCGCGCTAGGGCGTGCGTGTGGGTGCGGTGGGTGGGCGGATGGGCGACCCGCGTCCGCACAGGGGATGCAGTACCGCGGGCGTCGGGGATGCAGGCGTATACGGTGATTTTATATAAAAAGGTCCTCTGAGCGAGAGGTGGCACTTTATATATAAAGGCCTCTGATCAGAGGTGCCACTTTATATATATGTCAGAGGCTCACTCGATTTAGAACTTCCGGTCCATCACCAGGTGGCGGCGTCGTCTGGCGCTTTGATGCGCGCATCACCGGGCGCGTGGCGGTGCTGCCCGTCCACCCAAAATGTGCCGCACCAAGCCGCACCGTTCCGCGCTTTATCATCCGGCTTTTCCACGAACAACGAGCACAGGGGGTATGTCTACGGTGAGGCAGCCTACCAACCACATTCCTAACCCTCCACTCACGTTGTAGCATTTGCAGGACGTCCGTTGGTGTTTGGGAACGTTAGGGAGCAGAGCTGTGTTTGTATGTGTGAGGTTGGGATGCCCACCGATTGTTTGGATGTGTTAGTTGGCAGCGCCGGCTGTCAAAAGCTCACTTTTGCACCCTCCCATTACGGGCGTACATCCCGGCCTACATACACAATACATCTCTACCCACGTTGTCCACCCGCCACTGCCTGCGACCCTGCGCCGCATCACGATCCGCTCGCGGTTCGAGTACCGGCCCGCCGGCCCGCTTGCCGCCACAAAAAAAAGAAAAAAAAGAAACAGCACTTCAGATATGCCAGCGGGTGGCGCCATATTGAATGAGTTGGGGTGTATTGGAGTCCCCAGATGCTCGCTGGACCGGACCGACAGTGCCAATCTGGTGTTCCTTTCCATTTCAACCAAATACACCCGCCGTCGATTCGGCACTTGAGAAATACCGGCGGGCGGCGCTATCTCAACGTAGTTGAGTGTGAAATAGCCTTAGTGAGTTTTCTGCTCAACCTAGATGCTCATTGGACCGGACCGACGGCGCAAAACAGGTGTTCCTTTCCATTTCAACCAAATACACCCGCCGTCGGTTCGGCACTTGAGAAATACCGGCGGGCGGCGCTATCTCAACGTAGTTGAGTGTAAAATAGCCTTAGTGAGTCTTCTGGTCAACCTAGATGCTCGCTGGACCGGACCGACGGCGCCAATCTGGTGTTCCTTTCCATTTCAACCAAATTCACCCGCCGTCAATTCGGCACTTGAGAAATACCGGCGGGCGGCGCTATCTCAACGTAGTTGAGTCCATAATAGCCTTAGTGAGTTTTCTGCTCAACCTAGGTGCTCGCTGGACCGGACCGACGGCGCAAAACAGGTGTTCCTTTCCATTTCAACCAAA
This sequence comes from Mycena alexandri, assembly GCA_029233265.1. Lineage (NCBI taxonomy): Eukaryota > Fungi > Basidiomycota > Agaricomycetes > Agaricales > Mycenaceae > Mycena > Mycena alexandri. The sequence continues at coordinate 98,294 of JARJCM010000107.1, read as the reverse complement.
TTCACCCGCCCTCGATTCGGCACTTGAGAAATACCGGCGGGCGGCGCTATCTCAACGTAGTTGAGTGCATAATAGCCTTAGTGAATTTTCTGCTCAACCTAGGCGCTCGCTGGACCGGACCGACGGCGCAAAACAGGTGTTCCTTTCCATCTCAACCAAATTCACCCGCCCACTCGATTCGGCACTTGAGAAATACCGGCGGGCGGCACTATCTCAATGTAGTTGAGGTTATAATAGCCCTAGTAAGTTCTTTGCCTCGCCTACATGCTCGCTGGAGGGGACCGACATCATAAAAGAAATGTTATGTGGTGTTCCTTTCCATTTCTCACAACACAAATGGGTTACGTGCGCACACGATTTCCCACTGCAAGAGCTCGGCGAAAAGTATTTTTCCATGAATTGTACAGGTCCCAAGAGCATACTGACAAAGTTCCAGCATCCCACCATTCAAGATAATCTTGAAATGCCCAAAAGGGTGATATCGGAAATCCGACATAGAGTCAACTCCTGTATTGTTCAGGGACTACCAGGGGGTTCTGAGGTGACAGAAAGCTCGAACTAAGGTCTAGCAACCTTCCTATACAGGATTTACAACAAGATTGGCAACTTGAAATTTGAACATGGTTTTGACTGGAAAGGTTGGGTACTGTGTCAGCGACGGCACTTTAGGTCAGCCTGACTGCCGCGGAGCCAAACACAGCCATCGTCCCAGCGCGGGTGTTGAGGGGAATCCGTCACCGTCTCGATAGCGGGTGACCGCCTGCCGAGGATCCGTACAAGTTGAACCGTGGGAAGAACCCGAACGATGCGTGACCAGCATGTCACGCAGGAAGAACCCGGTCCATAGTCACCGCATGTACTCGTCTGACCGGGTTATTCCAGGGTTTGTTCAACAGGAGAGATCCGAAGGCAGGAAGTGTCCGATTTGAGTGTTCTCGGACACATGTAACTCCAGACCGAAAATACGAGTGTTCCAGGATGTCGTGGTGTCGTGTTCGATGATGGGCGCTATGCCTGCTGCCCATGCAGCCCTCCGCCGGATAACATCCCGAGGTTCTGCCTCGCTAATCCGTATGGACGCGAGTGGTGAGGACATGTTCCGATACCGAACCACTAAGCCCTTAGGCCGTGGCAACCAATCATAGAGGTCAGGGGTTAAAGATAGGAGCCAAGGGTTGCCAACGAGTCAACGACGAAGACCAAGATAGAAAGCAGAGCCAGAGGCAACGAGAGAGACAGAAGCAAGGCAAGCTTAAGTCACACACAAGTCCAATCAAGGCCAAAGTAAGGCCGGAGTATAGACGAGGTAGAATCTACTGTACAAGGAGATTCTACCACTACTTATATACTGTATAATAAAGGGGTCCGATCGCAGGAACAACTGTAGTCCTGACACCGATTGGCAATGTACATAAAGGGGTATGTCGAGGCGTCATGTGGAGCTAGGGCACGATCCCTAGCGACACAAAGAAGTCAATATAAAACATTAACAAATGAAACCAAGGTGAAGCATGATCCTTGGCGACGCAAAGGAGTCAATATAACCCATTGGCAATTGAAACCAGTGTGACAAATAATCCATGGCAACACAAAGGAGTCAATTCAACCCATTGGCAATTGAAGCCAGGGGTAGAGTCTTGGCGGCGAAAAGGGGTTGTGATGTGGTGATGAACCAGGGAATCCTATCTGTCGATCCCGGTCATCCTATCTGTCGATCCCGGGTTATCCTATATGTTGATCCGGGTTATCCTATATGTTGATCCGGGTTATCCTATATGTCGATCCCGGGTTATCCTATCCACGGTAGGGAATAAGCCGGAAGCGTCCGGGTTATTCCGAAAAAGGAAAAGCAGTGCTGCTTTTGCCCGAATCATGACATTACCCCCCCTCTTCAAGGTCGGTGTCCTCAACGACATAAGTTTTGCAGTCGAATTTTTGATTGGCCTCATTCTTCTCCTCTGTGAAGAACCCAGGTAATAGCCTGGTTGTCCTGGACATAATTGGCCTTTCTCAACCCCTGTTCTTCAACCTGTCGTGGAGTCCGCAGCCTTGATTCCGGGGAATAAGTCGGATTAGGCTGAGCCCCATCCTGTCCCCTTCCTCATTCTGTATCTTCCACCGCTGGCAAACAGGTGGTATTCACCTACCTACTCGCCAGCACCCAAAAGTCAAAGATCAGCCGTGATTTCTCCATTCGAAGAGCCTTGAGCCATTTCCCTGGGAAGTTCCGGCGATATCGATGATATTGTAGGGCTTCAAGATGTGTCCCTCATCCATCCAAGACCGTTGTGCGTTGTTCTTGAAATTTGTCCCGGTGTGATGTTCGAGATCCACGGGCACAACCCGCATGAACTCCATCCCACTGACCGGGTTATCGAGTCGTTACATTCGTCGTTCTTTGAAATTTGTCCCGGTGTGATGCTCGAGATCCACGGGCACAACCCGCATGAACTCCATCCCACTGACCGGGTTATCGAGTCGTTACATTCGTCGTTCATGTTGTATTGGTGAGGACCCGGAGATACTGCTGAATTTCCGGGTTGACTCATTTCGATTTATGAATCGTAGGCTTCCAGCGTTGAACTTGACACACAACCGCTTCGACGAATTGTGCATGAAATGCCCAACACAGATCTGATCTGTCCCCACTCCAACTGCTACCGCCTAGACCCCGAGGGAATCCATCTGCCTGAGTCATGTTGAGCTCATGGTCAGTGGTCCCCTTGTGTACATTGAGCATCCTGGTCCATCGGCAAATAACCGACAGCACATGGAGCTGTACAATGGCCACTTCAAGGTATATCCGCTTCCCCCCGCCACACCTGCAACCGTGTGATAACCCGGCCACATTCCGGGTTATTGATTCGAAACCGGACTCTGGTGCTTCCGAAGTGTTGTCTCCTTCCCGAGTCAGGGGCACCATGTCCCCGGCTACAACCCAGGCTTCGACCTTGGTTGTAAATTTGTGTTCCATCCAGTTCCAACCCCAGAAGCAGTTTCTTCTGTACTGCTCACATGACCGACACGTCACATAGCAAGGACATTGTCCACCACATCTTTGCCCGATACCCAAGTATGCAATATGCAAGGGAGGACAAAGGAAAGGCGAAACCGTCCGTGTTTTTGGGGTTTGAACCACTACCACTCTCGAGAACACATCTCGAGGGTGCGGTTTGTTCGTTGCGCCACAGAAATTCGGAATATGTCGACTTCCATGTCCGAATTTTGTGGTGACCAAAGATGGTCCGAAGCGTTACGTTGCAAGGAATGCTCTGCTTCCTCGACTGCTCGAGGAAGAGATCGTTGCAATGGCGGAATTCGAGATGGGGGGCTCCAAAGGGAACTGACTTTCAGCTCTGTGTCCTGCCACTCAAATTCCAGCTCTCGTGCTCCAATTGTTTTTTCGGTCCAGCATATCTCCACGCCCTCCATTCCAGCACCACCGGTAGTGCCCAATGTAGGTCTGCAGCACTGAATTGTGAAGCAGATGAAGGGGAGGTCCTTGAGTTTTACTGTTCCAGGTGTTGTCCATGCGTCCGAGTGCAGAACCATCTCTTGCTGGTGAAAAGAGCCCAGGCCTTCTATGACCCTCCTGGCGCTCCCGGAGTGGCCCTCCCCGAAGGTCAGGCCAGATTTCTCCCATTGGCTGCTGTAGAGGTTGGGACGGACTCAACGTTTCCCGTGCCTCAAGCGCCGTTCACCCGAGTGGAGGTTCTGCAGTTTGTTGGGGAGCCGATACATCTTACGTCGGCAAAGCGTACTAGAAGTTGAAGGATTGGGGATGGGGAATGAAAGAGATAGTCGTCCACGGTGCGGCGAAAACAAGTCCAGCATAACAGCGGTGCCCAAAGGCCAGCATGAAAGTCTGGTCTGTTTCGCCATAACTGGTCGAAATTCTGTCAAGTATCACCAATCCGTCGATCTTCTTCTTCTAGTCCCAACAATATTTCCGTCGTGATGACCACTGCATCACCGTTGTAAAATTCTGAGTCTCCAGATGCGAGTGAGAGTTCAGATATTTTGCTGAGAACCCGGTGGAGAGTAAAAAACCGGGTTTATGGAGGGTGAGTCGAAACACCCCCAGATCTTTGCCACGTCGTGCTTGCCAGAATAACCCGGAGTAACCCGGTGTCTTCTGCACTGTTTCTGCGGGTTTGTGCTGCCAGGATAATCCGAATATCTGGCAGCCTTCTGCACTTCCATTTGAATAGTGCCCTTCATCCAGTTGACCACTGCGAGGTTCTGGATATCTCTGCGATAGGAACCGCTTCAGCAAATGCGGCCCATGTCTTGAGTTTGGTGGACAACGCTTCCACGCGACGGCATGTACTCCCAAAGGTTGGGAAATTTCTTGGCCTTATGTTCGCATCGGTGAGGAGATATAAGCCACTCTGAAATCCGAAATTTCAGGAGCGCAGATCAATCCCTGGCCGAACCTTCGAACTGCCATTCATCCATGAGAGAGGGAATCCACCACCACAAGGCATGTGCACACAACTGATATCACCACAATGTAGATGGTGTACCACATTCATGCACCATCCCAGGGTTATCCCTCCCTTCCGCCATTCCACCTCAACGCAGGGCTGGTAGAGGAGATTCTACCTTCTGTCAGCGACGGCACTTTAGGTCAGCCTGACTGCCGCGGAGCCAAACACAGCCATCGTCCCAGCGCGGGTGTTGAGGGGAATCCGTCACCGTCTCGATAGCGGGTGACCGCCTGCCGAGGATCCGTACAAGTTGAACCGTGGGAAGAACCCGAACGATGCGTGACCAGCATGTCACGCAGGAAGAACCCGGTCCATAGTCACCGCATGTACTCGTCTGACCGGGTTATTCCAGGGTTTGTTCAACAGGAGAGATCCGAAGGCAGGAAGTGTCCGATTTGAGTGTTCTCGGACACATGTAACTCCAGACCGAAAATACGAGTGTTCCAGGATGTCGTGGTGTCGTGTTCGATGATGGGCGCTATGCCTGCTGCCCATGCAGCCCTCCGCCGGATAACATCCCGAGGTTCTGCCTCGCTAATCCGTATGGACGCGAGTGGTGAGGACATGTTCCGATACCGAACCACTAAGCCCTTAGGCCGTGGCAACCAATCATAGAGGTCAGGGGTTAAAGATAGGAGCCAAGGGTTGCCAACGAGTCAACGACGAAGACCAAGATAGAAAGCAGAGCCAGAGGCAACGAGAGAGACAGAAGCAAGGCAAGCTTAAGTCACACACAAGTCCAATCAAGGCCAAAGTAAGGCCGGAGTATAGACGAGGTAGAATCTACTGTACAAGGAGATTCTACCACTACTTATATACTGTATAATAAAGGGGTCCGATCGCAGGAACAACTGTAGTCCTGACACCGATTGGCAATGTACATAAAGGGGTATGTCGAGGCGTCATGTGGAGCTAGGGCACGATCCCTAGCGACACAAAGAAGTCAATATAAAACATTAACAAATGAAACCAAGGTGAAGCATGATCCTTGGCGACGCAAAGGAGTCAATATAACCCATTGGCAATTGAAACCAGTGTGACAAATAATCCATGGCAACACAAAGGAGTCAATTCAACCCATTGGCAATTGAAGCCAGGGGTAGAGTCTTGGCGGCGAAAAGGGGTTGTGATGTGGTGATGAACCAGGGAATCCTATCTGTCGATCCCGGTCATCCTATCTGTCGATCCCGGGTTATCCTATATGTTGATCCGGGTTATCCTATATGTTGATCCGGGTTATCCTATATGTCGATCCCGGGTTATCCTATCCACGGTAGGGAATAAGCCGGAAGCGTCCGGGTTATTCCGAAAAAGGAAAAGCAGTGCTGCTTTTGCCCGAATCATGACATACTGCTCACGGTTTGTCTCCCTGCAAACCTACATTTCTATACAACTTCCTCATACCTCATACTCTTCAGAAGGGGTTCACATTATCTCAGTTGGTTAGCATCCTACACGAGTTTTGACACTTCAGAACACCATTTTACACGACTATTGGCCTTCATCGATGCGAATTTCTGGGCTAGTTCCATTTTTAGGTCACTTTCAAAAACGCGAATTTGGCAGAGAATTCTCACCATTATGTCTATACCAGGATTTCTGTGACCCTCTGTGGTCTCAGAACCGCCGGAACTCGCACAGAAACAAGTCAAACACGCATATATTCCAAGCGGCACATAGCTGAAGAAAGTACATGTTCGATCGAAGAATTTCTCGTTTAGTTGACAGAAACGACTTTGGAGACCTATTTCTTACCCTTTCCTCTCTTTGGATTCTCTTTAAATTTCTAGAACATGGTAAACGACAACGAACTGGTAGGTAAAACTGGTTTGATGCGAGATCGGACCTTCGGCACGGTGTTACGTAGCGTGACATTTGTCTCTTCTTCCCCACCATCACCGCGTTCGAACGGCTGAAATGCGCTTCCCGTCCCGCATCCACTCAATCTAGCCGAAACGTCTGGCTCATTGCACCTTCTGGGTTCCCACACTCGCTCGATAACACATTTCATCCGGCCAATGCTGCACTACGACTGTGGCTTCTCCTCCATCCCAAACTCGAGTTTTTGCCGGTCTAACCCGCCAGAAAGTCTCTTGTTACCATCCTGGAGCTCAAAATATGTCATGTTTCTCGACTAGGCTATAATTAAGACTGGACAGAACTGCACCCAGCACCAAAATCTACCCAGAAATCACCAAACACAATCCGGATATCCAAGCTAGGTGGAGCGGTATAAAAGGCAAACCAGGCCTGCTCGGTGCGTCTACCATGTTTTAATAGCTTACCTAGGTGCTCATGCTACTTCCAGACTCCGTTCTCACCCGTCCCGCGCGTCGCCGCTGTTTTAAAAAATTTGTTGAATATACATTGTGGAGTCCCAGGACACGCAGCACCGGTACTTTCAGCCTGCGACACTCACCGTCGTCATCCCCGCGCACCCCTGTCATCCCCGCTTGTCCGCCGGTCAGGGACGTCTGCACATGCAGTCCATGGACGCGCTGCGCCGTGGCTGCGGCGGCAGACGTCAACGTGCCGGATGTGCGTTCTCCGTCTGGGCGATCACCCACGCACACCACGCCACGCGGGGCACGGCATCGGACGCCACGCGGCGAACCACGACGGCGCGCCGTACGAGCTGCAAGGGCGCCCGGCGCAGGCGCGTATCCAGACGCCGCAGACGCAGATGTACCGCCCCCGCGTACGCGCACCTGATGCAAATTTTGCAGGCGAGATAACACGTGCAATACACAGCGGGGGCAGCGGAGGGCGGCTGCCCGCCTGAACCGGTCGGACGCCATTGCGGGCACGGGGACAGGGGCCACAGCAGGTCCTACATCGCTTCCCCTGCAGACCGACACACAAGGCATAGCGCCGGCGTGTAGGTGCCTCCTCGGGCGCCGGCGTGGAGCGAGCGCGGGGAGGCGTCCCCGCAGCAAAACAGGAGCGGGCACGGGCGTTCACCCGCGCCGCGGCAGAATGCGTGTGAGTACCTCCCGTACCCGTCGCCGTATGGGGGCGGCGGCGGACGGCGGCGGCGGCACGCTCTACGACCCGGTGCAGGGCATCTACGGGATGTTTGTGTGACTGCCCGTAGCGCGTGCGGCAGGGCTCAGTACGCTCTGCAAGGATACTGTAGCCCGTTTTCTATGCCGCTCCCATCGTCCGCCCCTGCGGGTCCAGCGGGACACGACCGAAACGACGCCACCACTGCTTTCTCGATTAAACCCCATTCTGTGCATTAATTACACTTAGATATTTCGGGTACTTCACTTCTTACACATTATTTATATGTTGGAATTTCTTGAAGAATTTTACCGCATTTTTTGTCGACGTCGTCGCTGACGACGTCAAAAGCTTTTGATCGTTGTGGTCCAAATGCGGTTATTTCTGCTCGTTGTACAGCACGACGGCGACACCCATGTCGACAGCCTGATGGCTGCCCTAGATGCATGTGAGTCCCTATAATATACGTAAAATGAGCAGCCTCTAATTAGAGGGGATTATATACAAAAGGTCGACTTCTAGCCAGAGGGGTTTATATATAAAACCCCCAGCCTCTGGTGGGGGATGCTCGACGATGTGTGTGCATGTGGGGCGGACGTCGGTGTCGATGGGGCCCGCTGGAGACGCACATCCCACCCGTGCGTTTCGCGCCCCGCGCGCAGTCTGGCCTTGGAGCGCGGGGCGCGGCGCTTGTGTGCGTGTCGGAGTCGGCGCTGTGCAGCGCGCAGACGGGGATGCGCGCCGGGGTCGGTCGCGGCGGAAGAGGGGGAAGAGGGCACCACCCCTGGACCGCATTTCGCGCGCAGCGGCTGTGATATCCACGCGCATGATCCTTCCCCCGCAGCGGGGGTGTCGGTGCTCGCCCCTCGCCCTTTGTAAAGGGTGCGGGTTGGTGGTGTGCGTGCATGCGTGGGGGTGTGCATGTCGGTGGTGCGCCGAGCGGGAGACGGGGTCGTCGGTCCTTGGCGGCGGTGCAGCTCGGGAGCATGCGCGGGGCTCGTGCCGTAGCTCGGCGTCGGTAAGGGCGTGCGGACGGGTGGGTGTGCTGGTGGTCTGTGTGGACCATCCGCCCCATGCCTTTTGCAGCCCCACACCGAACGTGCTCCCTATCCGCGCGTGATATCGCGAGCGTGCGGGTATCGTCGTGTGGATAGGATCACTGGTAGTCGCAGTATCCTCTCTCTCTCTCCTTCATGAACATTCTAATTCTAGTTCTAATTCTAATTCTAGATTTCTGCTCGGCACACACAATCCACGTTTACATCCACATCTACATCCGCAAACTACAATTCACATCCACGTCCCACCCCAGAGTCTCACCGCGTCGTGGCAACCTCCCACGCGCGCGCTGCCTACGTCGTCCTTCGTCCTGCGCTACTACCGTATACCACGCATGCATCGACCGCGCGCGAGTCTCCCCCTCGCAAGTATCCCCTTTCTTTGGTCTTATGACGACTGAGCCGCCCCAGATCTCAGCCAGCCAGCCAGCAACGACAATTTGAAGCGAAGCGGAAGCCGGCACACAAATGCACCGCACCGCAACGCACCGCAAAAACAGCCATGGATCCACCGTTGTTTCAGTTTTTGCGTTTGGCCGGTTTGGCTTATTTCGAGCAGGTTTTTTTTTTTTTTTTTTTCGTGGCTGCGCGTTGGAGGAGAGTGCGGTGCGGTGCGGTGCGGGGGGAGGGGGCGTGCGTGTGTCTGTCCGCTGGCGCGCTAGGGGCGAGTGCGGGCGTGTGTGTCAGTGGATGTCGGGTCGGGGATGATGCACGGGCACGGACATGGGCGGGAGGATTGGGCTAGACCACTACCCGTGGTATTTGGGTGGAGAGTATGCTCATCCACTGTGGGTTCAGTCAACATAGGAGGTGAGGGCGCTCTCGCAGAATTGCCCTTTCCATGTTCCACCCACACGGTGGTGTGGGGCTTCCACTTCCTCGCCGCTATCACTGCCACTCGTAGGTTTGCAGTTTGTCCCGCTGCTTCCCTGCCACTTCGACAACGACGCACTGCCTAAACCTTGGAATGTACAATGCAGGCATCACCAAAAGAACTTGCTAGCATAGTTTAGTTTGGGACTATATGCACCTCAAAGTACTTGGAAACTGTAAACAAAAGTAAAAAACACCTCAGCATGACTGAAAGTTTAGGTTCCTGCACTGGTTGAAGATTTCAAGTTTTTCAGTGAAAAAACTAGTAAAATGTGATTTGAAGTTTACAACATTCCAGCAAAAATCAAGTGAAAAATTTGAAGCTTTCGGGTGACTTTTTTTGAATCTTGTGGATTCTCCTTGATAGAATTGGGCCCGACGCGTTTTGGAGCAACAATGCCTCCTGTGGATGCCTTCAGGCTCCACATGGACACGGCCCTTCCCGACTACGACCGCTCGCACCCGGTCCGCATCATGGTCGAACGCGTCGACGATTTCCTACACCTCGATGATCAGCCCTGCTGCTCACTGAACGCGGAGAAGAGCAAGATCACGACGAGTCACTAGTTACATCGGTCACACGGCATCTCGGCATCATAGCGGCAACACGGCAAGTCTGAGTCAAGTCAAATCATTTTGAGTCAAGTTGCGCTGACTAGTTCTGAGTCATACTGAGTCACATGTAGTCATTTTCCTTATATGTAAATACCCTGTAAAACAGTATATAAGGAGGGCCTCCCCTCTGCAATAAAAGCTTTTTGCCCACATTTTGCGTCGAGCCTCCGTCTCCGCAAGCGTTCTCGTTCTCACTTCTCTCTCGTATCGTATTTGAGTCTCGTCCCTCGTCGTCAGTATCGTGTTCGCAGTCTTCGTCGTCACTGCGCGTGTCCTTCGTCGTTAGTATCGTATTCACAGCCTTTGTCGTTGCTGTGCGTTCTCGTCCCTCGTCGCCAGTCTAGTCGTTTCGTAGTCGCCTCTACGAATAAATCTACCTTCACCCCACTCGTATCTCACTTACGTGCTGAGCGAAGTTGAACCAACTCGCAACACACATCAGTACTTCGGTCATCACTGAGAGTTTCTTTGGTTGAATTTTATTTGACCTTTCCACTCTCACAAGCACCGCGGTCGTATCATATTTTGGAGCCCACCGCGAGGGGTTTCAACAATTGATTCAGCATATTCCAGCCACCCTCGTCGCCCTACAGAACATCGTACCCTTCGATCAGAGTTTATCAGAGCCTTTGAGACAGAGTTAAATCTTTCCGAATCTGAAGAACTACTCATCCACATCCCAGACCAGCTTTCGCATCATCGAGATCTTTCGTCCCTATCGCCATCACCATCGCCTCCGCTAGAACTCGACTTATTCTTCTATCAACCTCCCTCGTCCAGTCCAGTACAACAGATAACCACGGTCATGAATCAGCCTCCTCCGGTTCCAATGCCCACGCGTGGTGAGCGTAACGCACCACAGTTTGATTCTTCGAAGCCTCGTGAGCTTCTCAGATATTTCTCAGATTTGCAATTCCTATTCACTCGCTCGAACGTCACCGATGTCCAGGAGAAGAAGGGACATGCGACCAGATTTCTCTCAGTTGAAGATCAAGAGATTTGGGAGACACTCGCCGAGTTCAGTGATGCTACCAAGACCTTCGAACAGTTCAAAGCAGCTGTATTGAAGCTCTATCCAGGAACCGATGCCGACCGTAAATATTCAGTCACTGATCTCGATGCCCTCATCGGACAGTATGGCAGAATAGGCATTTATTCCCAGACAGACTTCAGCGAGTTTTATCGGCAGTTCATTGTTATTTCCAAGTACCTTGTTGACAAGAACAGATTGTCAGAGGGTGAGAAATGCCGTGCGTTCCGTCGCGCTATACAACCTCCGAAGCTATGGGAAGCTGCTCACAAACGTCTGCAGGTCAAGAAGCCAGATGTTCATCCACAAGATCCCTATGCCATCGCAGACATGTATGAAGCAGTTGAGTTCGCTCTCGCAGATCCATCTAATTCAGCCTCCGAGTCAGAGCCAAAGACTGAAGTGAAGCAGGAAGTTTTGCTGGAGTCCATCCAGGAGTTGTTGAAGGTAGTTGCTTCAGGACAATTACAGATTCCCCAGCCCAATGCACAGTCTCAAGCTCAGTATAATCCCCCACCTCGCCCAGATGGTTGCACATATTGCAGTGACCATTCCCATTACATTAACAGATGTCCGACTGTTCAGGTTGATGTTGATGCAGGGAAAATTCGCAGAGATGCAGATGGAAAGGTTGTACTTCCCTCAGGTGCATTTGTTCCGCGTCGAATTATGGGTGTTAATCTCCGTGCACGTGTCGAGGAATGGCATCGCCAGAATCCAGGACAGCTTGCAGCCGCGCAGTTGACATTCAATGTTGCACCGGATTATCATCGAGCTCACGCATATCAAACTCCAGTTGCTCCAGTTGCGCCTAATTTTCAGTTCAGCGCTGAAGACCGTATTCAAAGTTTGGAGCGAGAATTGTATGCCCTTCGAACTCGAGCTCAAGTCCGTGCAGCTGCTGCAGCAGGAGAACCAGTTGAGCAGCCAGAACAGCCCATTCGTCCCATTCAACCGCCGAAACCTCCTCAGCCAGACCCAGTTCCGCCTCCACTAGTTCGTTCCGCGCCTCCAGTTCAACCACCTGTTCGTAATATTCCTGCCAATCCTCCGCCTGAGCATCCATTCGCGAAAGCTCGAGATGCAGCCTATGCACCGCCCAAAGATCGTAATTTTGGTGCGCCTCCGCCCCAGGTGAAGAAGCCGGATCCAGCATATCGAACCACAGCTCCAGTTTATGATGAGAAAATCGCCTCTTCAGTGTTTGATAGATCCATGGATGTTCCAATTACCATAACCCAGCGTGAGTTGTTGTCTTTGTCCCCAGAAGTCCGTGCGCAGGTTCGCGATATAACCACGAGTCGCAGAGTAGCGCCGCAGGACAAGGGCAAAGCCAAAGCTCCACCTCCAGCTGCTTCTCAAACTTATTTTGCTGAGCCAGATCCAACAGATGTTTTCCCGTTTTCCGAAGAAGCAGTCATTGAAGAAGACACAGTTGAAGAACAGAAAGCCAAAGATGAACGAATGACCGAGTTCCTCGATTCCATGCCAGCACCCTATGTGAATGCAGTCTATTCCGTGCCAGAAGTGCCTCCAGGAGCATTCATTGTGGACGATCCCTATGAAATATTTTATGGTGCAGGTACTTTGCCCGATGATTTGATTGTTTCGTTGGAGTCTAGCGCTATCCGGTCCATTCTTCCCACGGTTGATCACAAGCAAGTGGTTGAGTCAATTATTGATCCCGGTTCACAGATCATTGCCATGTCGGAAGGTGTTTGCCATGAGTTAGGTCTCATGTATGACCCGAGAATTGTTTTGCAGATGCAGTCCGCCAATGGTTCAATTAATCCGTCCCTCGGTCTTTCGCGGAATGTTCCGTTCCTCATCGGTGACATTACATTGTATTTACAGGTTCACGTTGTTCGAAATCCCGCATATGATATTCTTCTTGGTCGACCTTTCGATGTTTTGACCCAAAGCATTGTCCATAACTTCGCCAACGAGGATCAGACGATTACAATTTGTGATCCGAATACTGGCCATATTTGTACAGTTCCAACGATCCCTCGTGGTCCACCTCGTTTTCGACAGCAGGGTTTTCAGAAGCCGAGGAACTGACTCGCAATAATGGAGCAGTTGCTTTCATTATTTCCGTTGATCATCTTGCCGCCGCATTTTTGCCCATCATCGAGTCATATTCCTCTCTGGTACCGGATCCCTCGCTCAAGGACATCGAATTATCTTATCTCACAGCTTGTACAAATCTAGGTTCCCATTACAACACCGTCCTATATTCCCAGTTCATATCCACTTCCCAGTCTTCCTCCGATTCATTTTTGAACACCACCATTGATCCAGATGATATTTATGAAACCTACGCCGGCACGAAGAAGTATAAACCAGTCGCGCAGAAGGTTAGGCCAGTTCTTGGAGACTTACCCGAGAAGTTTCGCATCGTGCGGAGAATAATCGGTGATCCCCTTGATACTTTGCCTGTTTTGAATCCCAATCCACCTCCGTTTGTTCCTACAGGTCGTTACACAGCCGAAAGAAAAGAAATAATTGACAAAGCTCACAGTGGAGATTTCTTGTGGAAAGGTGAACGAGATCTCATGCACGATTTCATGATCAAGAATCGTAATGCTTTCGCTTGGAACGACAGCGAACGCGGCAGATTTCGCGAAGATTTCTTTCCTCCCGTCGATATTCCCACGATTCCGCATACACCTTGGGTCCAGCGTAACATGCCCATTCCTCCAGGAATTTATACCGAGGTCTGTAAATTAATCAAGACAAAGATTGAAGCAGGTGTATATGAGCGTTCAAACTCCTCGTACCGTTCACGTTGGTTCTGTGTTGTTAAGAAAGATGGAACAAGTCTTCGCCTAGTGCATAGTCTTGAGCCGCTCAATGCAGTTACCATTCAGCATTCCGGTGTTCCGCCCTTCACAGATCAAGTTGCCGAACAGTTTGCAGGTAGAGCTTGCGGTGGAATGTTAGACCTTTACGTTGGGTATGATGAACGAGTACTCGCCCCGTCATCTCGCGATTTCACGACGTTCCAGACCCCATTTGGCGCCCTTCGACTTGTCACTTTGCCTATGGGTTGGACGAATTCCGTGCCGATTTTCCACGATGACGTTACTTTCATCCTTCAAGAGGAAATTCCCAAAGTTACCATTCCCTATATTGATGATGTTGCCGTGCGAGGCCCAGCTTCATGTTATCAGCTCGAGGATGGATCATACGAGACTCACCCAGAAAATCCAGGCATCCGTCGATTCGTTTGGGAGCACTTCAATAACATGAACAGAGTTACTCACCGGATGTTTTATTGTGGTGGTACATTTTCGGGTTACAAGGCAATTTTGTGCGCCGCATTCATCACCGTTCTCGGTCACGTTTGCACGTTTGAAGGCAGAATTCCCGATCAGTCAAGAATAAACAAGATCGTGAATTGGGGACCTTGTAAAAGCCTTTCAGAAGTTCGCGCATTCCTCGGTACCATTGGAGTAGTTCGGATTTTCATTCAAAATTTTGCTTACCGCGCACACCCGCTTACGATCCTCACGAGAAAGGATGTCCCATTTGTTTTCGGTCCGCCTCAGATCCGCGCACAGGAAGACCTCAAATATGCGTTGATAAAGTCCCCCGCGCTTCGTCCCATTGATTATGAGTCTCCGGCACCTATAATCTTGTCAGTGGATGCATCACCAGTAGCGATTGGATTCCTACTCGCACAATGCGACTTGGAAAATATTACTCGCCGATATTATGCACGCTTTGGCTCGATTACGTTAAACGAACGCGAATGCCGCTTCTCGCAACCAAAGCTTGAGCTGTATGGTTTGTTCAGAGCCATGAGAGCATGGAAGATATACCTAATAGGCTTACGGAACATCATCGTTGAAGTTGACGCACGATTCATCAAAGGTATGCTAGCAAACCCAGATCTAGCCCCGAGCGCGAGCATCAATCGTTGGATTCTAGCCATCCTTACCTTCCATTTCACGCTTGTGCATGTTCCCGGTACGTTGCATGGCCCAGATGGTCTTTCACGCCGCCCGAAGCAGCCGGATGATGAAGATGAACCAGAAGATGATTTTGAAGATTGGATAGATCAGGTTCACGGTTTTCTGCACATGATAAATGACTCACCCACAGTTCGAAGGCCTCAGTACACGATTGCGACACTAGCATCCGAGTTGGTGCCAGATAATGAAGAAGCCCCGCCGCCGCTATCGTATGACATTGTTCCGCGCAGTAATGCTGCCAAGAATGCAGATCTGCGGATTGAGCTAGTTCGAACTTGGCATGAGACACTCGAACGACCAGAACATATGAAAGACTCAGAATATCAGTCCTTTGTCCGGTATTGCCTCGACTTTTACCTCGCCGATGGAGTTTTGTGGCGTAAAGATCCACATGGTCGTCACAGAATTGTTGTTGTACCCGGTCGTCGCCTGTTCATTTTGACTTCTGCCCATGATGATGTCGGACACAAAGGATTTTGGGCAACTAGAGCGTTGATTTCCGAGCGCTTCTGGTGGCCGTTCTACGCAGATGATATTCGTTGGCTCGTTAAAACTTGCCACATGTGTCAGGTTCGTCAAACTCGAAATATTTTGATTCCACCTACCGTTGCAACGCCGGCGCCGCTCTTTGCCAAAGTATACATGGATACGATGCACTTACCGCCTAGCGGTGGGTTCAAGTACATTGTCCAGGGTCGCTGTTCAATTTCGCATTATCCAGAGTTCCGTATGCTAAGAAAAGAAAACGCACAATCTATCGGAGACTGGATATTCCAGGACATCCTCTGTAGATGGGGAACACTAGTTGAGATCGTTTCAGATAACGGCACACCCTTTGTCAAAGCTCTCGGTTATCTAGAGAAGAAGTACCATGTCAAGCATATTCGAATTTCAGGCTATAACTCACGCGCAAATGGAATCGCAGAGCATCCACATTTTGATGTTCGGCAGGCATTAACCAAGGCATGTGATGGAGTTCAGTCGAAGTGGTCCACTGTAGCATATTCAGTATTTTGGGCCGACCGAGTGACAGTACGCAAGCGAATGGGATGCTCCCCATATTTTGCTGTTACAGGCACACACCCGCTTCTGCCTTTGGATATTTCCGAAGCCACTTACTTGCTTCCTCCTCCTGAAACCACCCTAACCACCACAGAGCTAATCGCTCGTCGCGCCATAGCACTACAAAAACGCCGAGATCAGCTTGCAGAGCTCCATTCAAATGTTTACCAGGCTCGTTTAAATGCAGCAATACGGTTTGAACGCGACCACGCGCACACGATCCATGATTTCAATTTTCAACGCGGAGACCTCGTGCTCATGCGAAACACTGCAATAGAAAAATCATTAAACAGGAAAATGAGAAATCGGTACCCTCGGTCCATTGATTGTGATTTCGCGCAATAGAGGAGGAGCATATATTATCTGTGAACTCGATGGTTCAGTACTTCACAGACCCATTGCAGCCTACCGCATCATCCCATACTTTGCCCGCGAGAGTATTCCTTTGCCCCCGCTTGAAGAATTACTTGACATTTCTGCTGATCGTCTCAGAGAACTAGAGCAGACAGAGCTTGCTGACCCAGAAGAAGAGCAGTGGAATCCGATGGAAGATGTAGATGACGAAGACTCGTAGACCTCCAAATGAAGGTTTCAGTTGGGAGGAGCGTTACTTTGACCAATTCGAGATCCAGTGAGTTGAGGATGACTGAGGACAGTCATTTTTTCAGTTGGGAGGATATATGATCAGCCCTGCTGCTCACTGAACGCGGAGAAGAGCAAGATCACGACGAGTCACTAGTTACATCGGTCACACGGCATCTCGGCATCATAGCGGCAACACGGCAAGTCTGAGTCAAGTCAAATCATTTTGAGTCAAGTTGCGCTGACTAGTTCTGAGTCATACTGAGTCACATGTAGTCATTTTCCTTATATGTAAATACCCTGTAAAACAGTATATAAGGAGGGCCTCCCCTCTGCAATAAAAAGCTTTTTGCCCACATTTTGCGTCGAGCCTCCGTCTCCGCAAGCGTTCTCGTTCTCACTTCTCTCTCGTATCGTATTTGAGTCTCGTCCCTCGTCGTCAGTATCGTGTTCGCAGTCTTCGTCGTCACTGCGCGTGTCCTTCGTCGTTAGTATCGTATTCACAGCCTTTGTCGTTGCTGTGCGTTCTCGTCCCTCGTCGCCAGTCTAGTCGTTTCGTAGTCGCCTCTACGAATAAATCTACCTTCACCCCACTCGTATCTCACTTACGTGCTGAGCGAAGTTGAACCAACTCGCAACACACATCAGTACTTCGGTCATTACTGAGAGTTTCTTTGGTTGAATTTTATTTGACCTTTCCACTCTCACAAGCACCGCAGTCGTATCATCGAGCTCCCCTCCAAGAAAGATGCACAGGCTCTTGTCGAGGCGTGGAACGCACATACGGTGATCGGCTACAAGTCCGTGAAAATGGTGCTCGCTGGCGGTGGGAAGTCCCGGACAAATGCGGGCCACGTCGAAGAGGCGCCGGGTGGATCAAAGCACCAGAGGAGCCGTCCCTTCCGCCGCAACGGCGGTGGGAACCGTGCTGGTGGTGCCGGGAATTCGTCTAAAACCCAGGGTCGCTTTTAAGCTCTAAAATGCCTTGTAGGCCGCGCAGTAGTACATACTCGTGCTCACGGAAAGTGATGGCGTATGGTGGTTCTCGATGTTCCGGGCAGCGTTCGGCTCCAACCAAGTTGTAGACCCAAAATATGAGACGAGAAAACATTTTTGCATGTGTTAAACCATTACTATAAAAGGCAATTCTAGAGATATAAGGCATTTTTTATCCGATTTTGAAACCGACTTTTGCTACAGTGACCGTGGGAAAAAGTGGTGGTTATAGTCAGAAACCCCTCGTCGAGTAGTGCAGAATAGCACTTTGAACCATGTCAATACCTTATCATTCAAGCTCACAGCTGCGGCTGGAAAATGGTGATTTTTGCTGAATTTTGCCAAATTTGCCCAAAATTGCGATTTTGTACCCATGACTGTGAGCTTGAATGATAAGGTATTGACATGGTTCAAAGTGCTATTCTGCACTACTCGACGAGGACTTTCTGACTATGACCACCACTTTTTCCCACGGTCACTGTAGCAAAAGTCGGTTTCAAAATCGGACAAAAAATGGCTTATATCTCTAGAATTGCCTTTTATAGTAATGGTTTAATACATGCAAAAATGTTTTCTCGTCTCATATTTTGGGTCTACAACTTGGTTGGAGCCGAACGCTGCCCGGAACATTGAGAACCACCATATGCCATCACTTTCCGTGAGCACGAGTATGTCAAATGATTTTTTGGACCCTGCCTTTTTTTTGGATCTCGCAAATGATCTTGGTCCCGCTCCGGCGTGCAAACTCCTCGTTCCCATACCATTACTCTCGTCTTGATCCTTCGGGGCTGTTGACCTCCCAAAAGTCCTTGGGTCCGGTTCCTGGAAACGGATGGTGTGCATACATGCTGCAAAGGGAAGACTTACGACAACTACTCGTTAACTGGTGGATACCGGGGATTTATACCTGGGAGGAGGGAACTCCTCCCGTACAACAGCTTATCAGCTGCTCGCGCGTGCACGTATGGTCAGGTCCTACGGGTTTTAACCGGATATCCAGCCTGCACGGCCGGCCAGTAAATGTTTAGTCAGCGTCTTGTAATATCGATCCCCTGGAATGGTGTGTGCTTCGTCAACATCTTGTAGTTTTATGGACGGATAACCACCCTTACATACCTACTTGTTTGTTTTCGATAAACTCGTTGTTCATGTTGTGGACCACGCGAGTATAATAAATCCCCCCCCCCCCCCCCCCCCCCTTGAAAAAGTGGTGAATTTGTTTTGGATTTCACAGAATTCACACACAAGTTCTAAGTTTTTTACTCAATTTTTGCTGGAAAGATTGGTACAAACTTGAAAACATTTTTCACCAGTTTTTGTACCGAGAACCTTGAAATTGTCAACCAGTGCTGCTCACAGAAGGTGTCTAGGTAATCAACCTCAGAGTTTAACCAAAAGTGGTTCCTAGGTTGAGATTCAGCAAAATTGGGGAAGACTGGTTATTTCAAGCCCTCCAGATCCTTGGGGAGGCCTTCTAGACTTTGGACAAAGTCAATGTATTGAAACACATATGATTTTTCAATGGGCCCTGTATGTACATGACTAATTAAATAAGTATCAGAGAGCTTCCGGAATACAGTCACAACAGGTATGAGCAGTTTTTATGAGTTTGACACTCCTCCAATGTCATAGCATGACAGTTGTGGTTTCATCTGCCTTCCGGGAGACCACCTGAATGTTGGAGTTGTCTTCATCCTTCACCAAGGCAATGGTAGGAGAATGTAAGGTTGTGAGCTTGGCAAGGGACTTCTTGTGACCTTGCTCCAGAGCCACAAGCCTCAGATCAATTGCTGCAACATCTTTGGCCTGCAGCGAGCGCTCAAACAGTGAACGAGCTGATTTCCATAGCTCTGCTGCTTCAGTGGTCTCTCCCTTCCTCTGTGCAAGATCCCCAAGCCACAACATACACTGTGCTCGACTGCGGTGAACATCCATAGAAGTGAATCCTTCCAGTGCAACAATGAAGAGGTTCTGAGCTGTGACTTGATCCACCTCCATGAATAGATCTCCGATGAAGAGCAGTGCCTTGTAAAATGCAAGTTTCTCTCTGGAAATGTGTGCAGAGCACAAGTAAAGCACTGGCCATTTTTCCTGCCCATGAAACTCAATTGACCATTTTGAAACATCAGCCAGTCTCTCCAGGCAGTATATCACTCCTTGAGTGTCCTTGCCCCAAGCCGACTTGAGACAATCCTGAAATAGTGTTCTTGCTGATGTTTCATTCCTCTCTCTCAAGTCCAGGGCTCCTGAAATCATATCACAGTATGTGACTAAGCCGTTTTTCATGTCAGTCAATATTTCTCGGGCTTGGGCTAAGGTTAGGTGCACCGTCTCCTTGACAGCGCCAATGAGCACATCAATCTCTGACAGATTCAGGAGTGCCACAGCACAGGTTGTAGAGCTTGGATCAAGCAGAGCGTCTTGCAAAGTCAGTAGCATGTATACGTCTAGCCTCAGCATATTCAGACTTTTGCAGGTGAATCTCTGCTTGAGAGCCTGAGATTGCGTGATAGAGAGAGCCACTAGTTATGCCACATAAACTAAGTACATCTCTGGCCCTGTTGAGTTGAGCAAGGCTGCCCAGGTAGTCACCAAGAGGAGTCAAAGATACTGCAGTTAGGCGCATTGCTCTAGAGATTTGATACAAATTTGTTGTCTGATAACCCAATTGCTGGGCATGTTTGCCAAGATTCAAGGCTGCTATATAGTCTCCAGTAACCCATTTGAGCTCAGCCATTGCATTCAAGCAATCACACTGTCCAGCACTATCTCCGATAGATTTCGACAACTTCAGTGCCTTCTCAAGAAATTCCAACTGTTGAGAAGTGGGTCGAGATCTTAAAAAGGTTCTTCCGGCTGCTGCATAGAACCTAGCTGCTTATACATATAAGCAACATTGCAAGGGACAGTAAATGAGACAGCCCACCCTCAAGCATTGGATCATGAAGGTGTTGAAGGTGGGATATGCCTTGAGTCACTAGCTGCCTGGGATCTGCCTGCCGGGTGAAGTTCAGATGTTCAATGATGTGAAGTACATTCATTCGGTGATCACATAAGTGAATCGGAATCTTACCCCACAGAGCTGTTCCACCCTCCCTGGTTATCCGAAGGAAGGAGTTCAAAGAGAGTACACATTGTACCGTCTCAGAAAGATCTGGGGGCCCTGGCTGTAACCCACGGTGCAACACCTCCTCCAGGTTAGCAAGGTTGGCGGTTATCCGTGTATGAATAATGCTCAGATGTGCATCATTGTGCTTCTGATACAAGCCCAGGAGGTCATGGAAAGACTTCCGAATAGCTTGCACAAGAGTTTGAGAGGGAGGGGAGAACCGCTGAATGTGCTCTCTTATAGGCACAAGTGATCGGAATCGGCTCTTTGTGTCCTTGTATGCCAGTGAAGTAGCAATCAGTACAGATTTGCAAGACTGTTTGTCGTGGATGGGAAGGTTGCATTGTGTGAGTTCTGCATCCGAAAGTCCATCTGGCAGAATTGAGAGCAGGCGAAGCAATTCTCTAGCTCCAGGGGTGATGCTGTGGACTGGAATAGGACAGTGCAATTGATGCATCCAAGTTGGAGGTCCTATTATAGCCAGTAGAAAGGGCAGCAGTCTTCTCTGTTTTCCAAAGAGTCAACACATTGGCAAGTCCTTCATAGTCCACCAGATGGGCCATGAGATCAACTGCCAAAGGCATGTTCTCTGTAAATTTCAGAAGCTGGGTCTTCTCCTCGCTAGCATGTGAATCATCGGTTATCTCGTCAAATATTTGCTGAGAGGCTTGGTCTGACAATGGTTGCAGAGGCTGCAGAAATGGCCGTGTCCAGCGAACCTGGCCTGGTCTCTCTGAACCCCTCATAGTAATCTGTTGTGTTCTTAAATACCACCAAAAATAGCATGATGAATACTCACCATTAGTGCAAGATGTTTCACATCAGCAAGTAGGGAAAGGAAATTCTCCATGCCATCACGCGACTGTATTGGCTCCCATGGTGTTTCCAAATTGTCAAGAACTAAGAGACACAGGCTTGACTGCCGGGCAAAGTATTGAACCACAGGTTTGGTAAGATCTTGGCCTGGTTCCAATCCTAGGTGCAGACCAACCAGAGCAGCCAGTTCAATTACGGTGGTTGCAGGCTCTGCACTTACAAAGAATCTGTGCTGAAATCTGGCACAGGTATCTGTGTGATGGAGAGCAGCCCTTGCGAGGGATGTCTTGCCCATGCCCCCTCCTCCGAGGATGGCTATCCTGGGCGCATCCTGGAACAGGACTTCTATAATATCCTTTAGTTCAGAGTCACGACCATGGAATATCTTCGGTTTGGAGGGCAACATGGAGAATGAGTTGGAGCTTCACAGATGTCAATGCACGGAAATCATCAAAAGAAAATGATCTTACCTTGTGTGAGACCCATTGTCCTTCTTGTAAAACACCTAGTTTGGAATTAAATTCATTCCGTTGCATCAACAACAATATCCTCACCGATGAGGACTCATCGGACATTGTACCATCGGAAAGTGTTGCAACAAGCTCGAGTAATTCCTTGTGCATAGTCTCTGCTTGATGTTGCACCTGGATTACATCGTTCAATACTATAAATCCTGTCTAACACTCATTAGGATATTCATCAAGTTACACTTCAGATATTTGTTGAATCCCACCATAAACAGCTCCATAGCCTGCTCTATTCCAGTGTGACATTCCTTGAGGAGTCTGTTGATTTCAGTCTGCCGAAAGAACTGTTTGATCTTGTTGCCGTCCTGCTGAATCTCAATGAATGTGTATATCTTGTGCAGGGTTCTAGGAAGGAGTCATCTCAGTGTGAGATACCTGCTGTACCAGTGTATGCTCAACATACTCTGTAAACTGTGCAATTTGGTCAACAACTGCTGGGGGAAGGGACCCGGCAGTTTCGGATTTCAGGTGGAGATCGATAATTGGATAGAGCACTTGATGGATGCCTTCCACCAGCTGAAAGCACTCATCCTTGTTTCTCTTGACATTCTATGTCCCTTCATCAGCTAATGTGATCCTTATTTCCTGCGGGACCATACCTGGAGTCCAGCAATCAGAGCTTCAACGGTCTTGACAATTGGCTGAATGAATGGTGGTCCAAATGCATCATTGAGGTTATCCAGCAATGTCACTGCAGGAGTTAAGTAAGCTATAAGGCTGTGAATCCGGGCTTCTGTGGTTGTATCCTGGCGAGGCATCCTAGAACGGATAACCATTGACGTCGGCTTATATAGAGTATACCAAGGCAGTGTACTGCATCCGGCTAAATACTGATGCTGTGGGCTAATAGCTTATAGCACGCTAATAGCAAATAACCCAATATGGTCTAATTTCGATGATCAGTCACACAGGCTTCACCGCAGATCTGCTCTCCGACAGAGTCCGACTCAAATCGAACCGGGAGTTCCATTTGCACAGTTCACTGCGAGACTGAGAGTTCAACTCTGTATTAAATATTCTGGTTGAGTTAGAGCGAATTTATGACACGAGTTGGGGAGCTCGGACACGTTGGACAGTTTGTGTAGAATTTGGCTCTGGCAGGAACTTCCAGACAAGAGTGATTGCAAAGAGAGTTCAGGACTGTTAGGCCCAGTTACAAACCAGTGGGGAAACTACAGGAAGTACTCGAGCTTTTATATGTAGGCAAATATCAAATAGATAAGGAATATGAAATAGGGAAGTCAGGAGATCAATAAAACAATGTGGATGCGTAGCAACATATAACAATGCACATGGAACCGCATGGTGAACCACATGGTCAGGCTTGAATCTCCAACAATTTGATTTTGCACCCCATTCTCCAGTCATCGTGGTGGGACTGCTGGTGCTGAAGAAAATAATAGAAGCGGGCACGAGCTGCAAGCCTCAAGTCCTTTCTCAGTGCGGAGGGAACCTTTACAGTAAAAAGACGTGGCCCGGAAAATTATTATAATATTTCATTCAGCATCGAGACTCGGAGGTTCCACTGCCCCGACTGTTTCATGCAGGCAGAGTTGGTAGGGGGCGCTGTTTATGCAGGAGACTCGGGGTCTGGGGCATTCGTCAATTCCTTTTTTATTTTTATTTTCTTACGTTCTCGCTTTTCCTCTTCCTGCCCTTTGAGGCAAGTTCAATTGCGTCAAGTACCATGCTGTCAAATGTTGAAGTTGTTGCTGAACAGAACCGGGAATGCACACCGCTGGGGCCTCGATTAAAAGGGGATTTTAATGGATCTTAATTCTGATAGTATGAAGATAGAGAAACATAATTTAATATGTCCCATTTAAGGTTTGGCAGAATCTAATCTTAAATCTCATCTATCAAATTCCAAATAAAGCCCCACTAAATGTTGAGTATCACCATAGATTTTGCAAGCGGGAGAACACACTATGAAAGAGAACAACTAAATGGTCTTGAAATGAGCTCCGAAACTCAAGATATGAAGGCCACAGAAATCCTCTGTGATACTTTGGATTTCAAGTTACATTTAAAGAGCGCTGAAATGAAAAAAAAAATGGGTTTTCATTTACATACACCTTTGAAACTAAACAAGAAACTTCAAGTTTGAGATGGCTTTAAACACATCTGCAGATGGTCTCCACCGTCGCCTCCACGACCGCTCTGGACCCGCTGAGGCACGGAAGTCCCTTGAGTCATTGTTGCGAGACATCAACGGCGATGAACGACGACGATCTGCAGATGAATTTCAAGCCACCTCAAATCTGAAGTTTCATCCACTTTTAAATGATTTTTTTTGTCTCATTTCAGCGCTCTTTAAATAGGGGACTTCATGGTACGGCATATTTCCTGTTTGTGAATACATATATTCAAGTGATGGGACCATTATTTTTCCAAAATAAAGATATTCCACAAACGAGATTAAATCTTGTTTGTGGAATAAACATTATGAAGGCCCTCCGGGCATCCCTGGGACCTCCGCCTAGAGCCTGCAGCATAAAATAGACCAGGAGAGTTAATTACTACTCCTTATTGTGGCTCGCAAGTCTCGCGCGGCCTCGTCCCTCTAGTGATGTGCCGGCTTCGGCCTCAGGCCGAAGCCGGGTTTTTTTGGCCTGCAAGCCGGGCCAAAAGCCGGGCCAAACTGTCGGCCTGAGGGGGCCTGGGGCCCGGCATGCCATTTGTTCAAGCCGAAGCCGAGCCGAAAAGCCCCGGCTTTTTTGGGCCAATTTGAAGGTATTGGGAGAGCTCAAAGATCATCCATAACGGTGTTTCTGTCACTCTGGGTGCGCGTGATGTCCAAATTCACACTTGGTTTGCTTACAATGTCAAGGATCTCATTCAACAGTTCAACTGATGGCATCACCCAGGCCTTCACATCGCCCACTGACGTCCAGGAGTAACTACCATGCAGCCAGCAGCATGAGATGAGCACCAAAACACTCTTATAAGCCTATGCAGCCATAGTAAAGCAATTAATACTCACCGAATAGCAGCTGGGAAAAATTCAACCAAAGCCCCGGCTTAAGCCAAAGCCAGGCCAAGCCGAGCCGGGCCTAAGGGAGGCGGCCTGGCCTGGGATTTTGGAAAGCCCAAGTCCCCAAAAAGCGGGCCAAGGCCCTGGCTTTCAGGCCAAGCCGAGGCCGGCACATCACTACGTCCCTCGGCCGACTCGCCTCAAACTCGCCGATACAAGATTTAAAATCATTCTACTGCACAGCCGTTTGAGTTGCCCACCAATCAGAAAAAAAGTATTGGAAAAAGGGGCAATAAAACAATATCCTTAGCGCAGGAGGAGTTTACTTAATTTTCCAATTTATTAATTTTGGAGTTTCATGTGTGTCTGATCAGACTTTTTACATTTCGTGTTGGAGACCTGGATCTAAATCGGTACCAGGATTTTTTTTTGTGGAATAAGTATATATCTGCTTGAAGCTTCCCAACCCTTGCTGCCATGACTGAGAGGCCCACCCTGAGGGTGAGGCCTTCAAGCAGCTCAAGGGGCATTGTGACCAACATGAGAAGGTTGCTGCTGTTCTGCCCAAAGCTCAACCGCTGCATTGGAAGTCCACTAGCAACAGGTTTCTCAGCAGCATTGTTGAGAGAAGGATGTCGACTGTGCTAGCCGATATAGGTACGTATCTGTCTTGTAACAAGATGGTTCAGTAACTAGATAAGGTGCTATCTGTGTGAGGTGTGTGACTGGCGGGTGGAATTAACAGAAATATATATATCCTGAAAGTCAAATGGGGTGATCACAGATTTATTCCACAAACAATATAAGTATTCACACACGGGAAAATATGCCCTAATATCTTGAGTTTCAGAACTCACTTCCAAATCCACTATTCCTAACATTAAATGTCGAAATTTACAGCTGGCGAAACGTAGGGCAATACTCAAAGTTTAGTAGGGCTTTCTTTGGAATTTGATAGATTAGATTTAAGATTAGACTCTGCCAAGCCTTAAATGAGAGATATCGAATTACGTTTCGACCCGCTTTTTTCCCGTCTTCATGTAAGATCAATTAAAATCCCCTTTTAGTTGAGGCCCCAGCGGTGTGACGGTGTGTTGCGACAAACGAGTGAACAGTGCGGACGCGGACCGCGCATTCTTGACTTCTTGCCGTGCGAATTACATGTATGTATGTAATTGTTGTAAACTCGTGAGAATGCAGAATACCGGTGAACTAAGACACACATTCAAAATACCGGTCCGTCCAGCCCTCAGTGATACTCATAAAGACATCATATCAAATTTATAGGTCAATCTGACCACAGCACAGAGGATGCGACAAGTCCTGTACAAAAAGGGCAGCAATTTCCCAATAAGGCAATTATGATCGCATCAGGGAAAACGAGGACCGTGGTGCCCTCCGCATTTGCATTGCGAACACAATGAGCATATTCCCAAGGCAAACGGACAAGAACTGAGCTCACAATAACGATTCTCGTTGAAAAGTGTAAAAAAAAAAAAAAAAACGACCCGCACCCTAAGTTCCGCAAAGGGCTGTAAACTTCTTTTCAAATTTTTCACCTTGGGCTGAAGAAATGGTAAAAATGTTTTAAGTTTTTCAGTTACTTTTTCAGTGAAAAATGTCTGAAAAACAAACAACATTTTTCACCAAAAATTCTACTGAAAAACTTGAATCTTACAACCAGTGCTGTCCTCTCTTTCTTTGTATTGAGTTACAGTATTTCCCTTCGTCTTCAAGTTACTCCAATATCGTCACTCGAGGTTGAACACCGCGCGGTCCCGTGGTGCTCTATGTATATACTAAGCAGTCACGACATTGACCTGATGGTGTAACGGTTAACACGTCTACATAAAATTCTCGGCATTGGCGAACGGATCAACGCGGCGCGGCGCGGCTTCTCTTTTTGATTTTGGCACTCTGGTCAGCTCTCGTTTGGCTCTCGTCCTGCATTGGTCCTGCAGCTTGCACGACGGCGCAGTTGGCCATATGCATGGCTCAGCGCTCATCGACGGCATCTGGATACTCGGCGCTACTTTGGAGCGGGGACCAACGAGGCCGCAAATGGACGACGATAGACCATCGCGCAGGCTTTGTTATCCTCGCGATCGGGCACGGCTCGCTGCCACTTGGAGCTTGGAGGCCCGCTCTCTCTTTCACTGGGACACGCGGGCCAGCACATGCCCCTCGGGAGACGTGCCCGCGCGCTTGCGCAGGCGTTCTGGTGTTCTGGTGTTCTGGTGCAGAAGTCCGCTTGTCGTCACCGAAACGAGGGGCACGCCGCATGTATTCCTACAGGTACATTCTACGCGGTCGCATCCGCTGGATCCTCGGGCGCTCAGGTATGCATGCGGGGCGCCGAGCCCGATGCGTCTGCGGAGGGGCTGTGCGCGTCCTCGTCATACGCACGATGCGCGCGCGCGTCCGCCGTGGATGTCGCCCATGGGCGCCCTGCGCATGCGATCGCGTTGTCGTGGGTCCTGTGTCTGTGTCCGTCGCGCGCGGTATGCCTGCTCAGTCCTATGTGCGATGTGGTGTAGAGCGAGACGAGCCGCCTCCGCAGTGCGCTCTCTCTCTCTCCTCCCTTTTTTTTTGGGGGGGGTCTGTTTTTTTTTTTTTTGGTGAGGACGAGGAGCCTGAGCGTGGAGGAGCGGCAGCGGCGAGTGCAGGCAGGCCGAACGTTTGGCTCCCCAACCGCGGCGTGATGCGCGTCTCCTTCCACTTCCTATTGCTTTTGCGCTTTCCTCGCCCGTCTCTATGTCTATGTCTTCCCTCAGGCCCCAGCCCGCGCGATTCGAAGACGAAGCCGTCCCCGTCCGTCCTACGCCCGTGCGCCCGATGTGAAAAAGACGAACCGCGTGCCGTGCGCCCACGCCCGCTTTCTTTCTTTCGCAGTTTCCTCCTCCTCCTCTTCCTCCCTCCTCTGCTCGCCTTGCGCATGCCCTGGGCCGCGTCCTCGTCTCGGCCTCGCCCTCGGGCGTATCGCGAGCCATTGCCGACTCGGACTAAGTATTTCTTTGCGCTCGGGGCGACTCGCTCCCTCTCTGCGACGACTGGCGCCGAAAACGCATCTGCGCGCTGGAGGAGGGCAGCCCTGCCGCGCTGGGGCGTGCGTGTACGTGCGGGTGCGGTCGGTGGACGGGCGACCCGCGTCCGCACGGGGATACTGCTGATGCCGGACGCCCGCGCCCGTCGACGATGCGTGTGCATGCGGGACGGCCGTCCGTGTCGGCGGGCCGGGCTGGAGACGCCCATCCCACCGAATTGCTAGTGCTACCCGTGCGTTTCGCGCCCCGCGCGCAGTCTGGGCTTGGAGCGCGGGGCGCGAGCTTGTGTGTGTGTCGGCGCTGTGGAGCGCGCAGACAGGGTCGGGGTCGGGCGCGGCGGAAGAGGGGGAAGTCACCACCACCGGCCGCGCGCGTGGACCGCATTTCGCGCGCAGCGGCTGTGATATCCACGCGCATGATCCTTCCCCCGCAGCGGGCGTGTCGGCGCTCGCTCGCCCCTCGCCCTTTGTAAAGGGTGCATATTGGTGGGTGTGCGTGTGCGTGCGTGCGTGCGGCAGAAGTGGGAGTGGGAGACGAGGGTCGGGGTCGGCGGTGCGGCTCCGGAGCATGCGTCGGCGTCGGCGCACGGGGCTCGTGTCGTGGCTCGGCGTTGGTATGTGGGCGGCATCGGTGTACTACGTGGGCGTTGGGACGGGTGGATGTGCCGGTCATGTTCTTTGCAGCCCTACGCCGACGCGCCGCACCCCGAATGTGCTCCCTATCCAGCAGATGCGCGCGCGTCTGGGTGTGGATGGGATCACTGGCATTCCAATATCACTCGCGGCTGCCCACGGTGTTACTCACGACGAGGTGCCAGTGTGCGGTTTGTCCGACGCACGCCCTTGCTGTCCTTTCCATGCCCGCTCCTTGTGTATACTCTACACCGCAGTCACGGTATCCTCTCTCTCTCTCTCTCATTCATCCGTTAACATTCTGATTCTGATTCTAGATTCCAGATTTCTGCCCGGCACACACAAGCCACATCCACATCCACATCCACAATTCACATCCACGTCCCACCCCGGGGTCTCGCCGCGCCGTGGCAACCTCCCATGCGCAACCCACCCCGCGCGCGCTGCTTACGTCGTCCTGCACTCCTACCGCATCCCACACGTGCATCGACCGCGCGCGCGAGTATCCCCCTTGCAAGCCCCTAATGAACTTCTTTCCGCTCCGGTCTTATGACGACTGAGCCGCCCCCGGGTCTCCGCCAGCCAAGCCGGCAACAACGATTCGAAGCGGCAGCAATGCCCCCACGCACAAACGCACCGCAACGTAAAACAGCCATGGATCCACCGGTGTTTTCGGTTTTTGCGTTTGCCCGGTTTGGCTTCTTTCGCGCTCGAGCGTGGACGGACGATACGTGTACTTATTGGCCCTGCCAATGTGGCTCATTTGTGCGCGAGCTAGGGATATGGACTAGTGGGCAGCCGGGCGTTGAGCTGCGTTGAGATGCGCTCGGACGTTCGCTCGCTGCTCGTGCGCCCGAGGGTACGCTGGTGTGATACGGGCATGGCTGGACATTATACATTGCCCATCGTACATACACCTACATACTTGCTGGTCCTTTTGTTTATCTGGACGTCTGTTGTTGACAATGAATGAAGATGGCTGCTGTGGCGTTTCATGGTAGGTGTACTTGAGGTGTTTGGTTTTTCGGTGGAAAAATAACCATACGGGGCACACGTGGCGCGACAAACAAACGCAAAACCTGATTTCTTCTCGAATACATACCATACAGACTGCCAGTAAGCTCATCTCCGTCTCCGTCTAGCGAGCACTTGAACTCTAATTTAATGACACCTAGCCTCATATCACCCACCACAGGGAACTTGGCACAATGTCCGACACAGAAATACAGCCGATCGAAAGGTCTGCGGACTCTTCCGTAGCTGGAGAAGACTCTCGAGACAGCAGTGGTTCCGCAGGCTTCACGGCACTCGGGCGGGTGTCGACCGAGATCCTTTGCGAGATCTTCCGCTCAACTCTCCCACACAAACGGCAGTATCATCGTGTAACCCACAATACCCCGCCCCTGGCGGATTGCACTCGTTTCCAAGCGCTGGAGAGAATGTGCCCTTGGAGATGCACTTCTCTGGACGACGGTAGAAGTCAGCTGCCTCGGGTTACAGCTTTCAGAATGCTACCCCTTGGCCGCTCTCAAGACTCAGATTCTGCGCTCTAAAAACGCTCCACTTGATGTTACATTCATCATTGTGGGCCGCTCATGCGCCCACAATTCCAGTCTTCTCGAGGTCTTGATTCGTGAGAGTCATCGCTGGGAACGACTTGACCTCGGCGGGACCATGGACCCTGAAATCCTCTTGGTACTTGCGAGGATCCGGGGGCGGCTCCAGCTCCTCAAGTATCTTGAAATCCAGTGGTCGCCGAACGTTTTGGGAATCCGCGACATATTCGGAGTTGCCCCGCAGTTGCAAAGAGTCGTTCTCACTCAGAACCACCACGATGACGAGGCCGAGGTCCTCCCCATTTTATCGGTGCCATGGAGCCAGATTACCCACTTGCATGCCTGGGATTTTATCGGGGTTTCCAGGGTTCTGTGTCAGACCAAAATCCTGGTCGAGTGTACCCTGCAAAATGGTGTGGTACTGCCCGGAACTCCCATCGTCCTTCTACCCCGGTTGCGTCGCCTCTCGGTCTCCGACAACAAATTCCTGGAGTTCCTCGAGACTCCGAGCCTCGAGTACCTCTTCATTGATTTCGGTTGGAGGTTGGACAATTTTGACACAGAGAATTCCGTCCCATACGTTCCTGCCTTCCTCCGGCGCTCTCAATGCCAGCTAAAAGGGCTTACCTTATACAACTGTTGCCTCGCCAACCTCAACCCAATTTTGAGGGTCGTTCCCAGCCTCCTACACTTGTAGGGGCATACCAATGGTTCCACAACGCACTTCCAAGACCTCCCGAACATTGATGGCTCACTGGAATCCATCCATTTTACATTTGACGTGGCCAGCTGTCATTCCGAGTCTTTATACAACTTCATTGTGGGCCGAAGACGCACACTCAAACTCCTCTCTATCTGGGCTGATAGCAGGAGCCCCCTATCCCCGGACGTCAAGGAAAGGTTGCTGGCTTTGCGCAGCGATGACCTTGATGTCCTCCTCGACGATGCTACCAGGTGGTCTGGGCCGTTAGCCAAATTGACAAAGGATATGGAACCTATGTATTGAATCCTCTGTCTTATTCGATTTAACACTCCAGATTCCATGTATTGGGTAGCATTTGTCATGTTCGAACGCAGACCATTTCTCGAGTTCAACTCGCCGACATGAGGAAGGCCCTTGAGTTACAGCTCAGTGAGCTCACTTCTGTCGACGAGAGTACCAATGGTAGGTATTGGGGCTCCAGTGCTTGTTTGATAAACTGGTGCTTGCCAGTTTTGTTTACCACCTTTGCATGGGTTCCTCGGGCTAGCGTATGCAATTCGGATGAATCACTGGTTACCCTACTTGGTTATCTCGCAGACAGAGAAAGAAAATAATAAATTAGCGAAGCTTATGGGGTAGTACTCCACGCCATCTTGAGGTACAACTCTTGCAGGAGCCACACTCCGCTACGGTGATAACCGGTAACCCCGTAAGTATGACTTCAACAGTGAATGGATTTTGCGAATTGGATAACATGACGTGACTCATTTCCTCCCCAAATCCGACTCCCTGCTCGGATGCGAAGCATCTGAAACGGTGATAAAGTACGTCAACTATAGTTGAACTTCATTTTGTAAGCCGAATTCTAGTCTCAGAAGGGTTGAGTACCACGCAGACTCCCGGGAAGGCCCAGTCTTAAAGTGTTTCAGCTGGGCATCTGGCTCGTACCCTAAGTTACCTCGAATTTCGGCCTGTTGTGCTTGGTTCAAAAAGTGTGGGAGATTATCGCTCATCTGATTGACCAAGATGGCCGTCATGCTTCTGGTTCGTCGGAATAGCTGCAACAATACTCCGGATATCACGAAACAAAAACCTAACTGAGTGCCAGTGGGAGAATCTTGAATTCTGCCAAAGGAAATAGCTTTATCGAAATCCCTTCTGAAAATTCACGAGAAGGCTAGGTCAAAATTTTCTGGGGGAAGTGAGTAGCGTGGGATT
The DNA here is from genome assembly GCA_029233265.1 of Mycena alexandri. Lineage (NCBI taxonomy): Eukaryota > Fungi > Basidiomycota > Agaricomycetes > Agaricales > Mycenaceae > Mycena > Mycena alexandri. The sequence goes on along the minus strand of JARJCM010000107.1, from coordinate 66,029 downwards.
TCTTTCAGTAAATACACTGAAATTTCGCCAACAGAAAACCCTCCTGCGAATCACAACCGCGGGAATTCCGGACATCAGCCGCATCACATTGATCAGCGATCCTGGAAATCAAATCGCGCCGCAGTCAAGCCGCAGTCAATCCGACTTCAACTCCCACCATGAGATTTCTCCGCTCACTGGCCTTTCCCCTCGGTCTGCTGCAAGCACTCTGTGTTGCCAGTGGTTCGCTTTTGCGACCTGACGAGTTTGTGGACGACCGAGGTCAACATATTTATACGACCTTGAAGCACGAAGCCTTCCCCGAGCATTCAGTCAGAATTCGGCCAGTGAATGTGCGCAACGGTTTCAGTTTTTGACACGTCCTGACGTGCTTAACTTTTCCAAGGGATTCTGTGATACCACCGTGAAGTATTATAGGTCGGACATTATCACTTCACTGTTATTAATTTCTTCTGTAACAGCTCCTTCGTCGGGTACATCGACATCCGGGCTCGCCATCTCTTCTTCTATTATTTCGAGAGTCGAAATGAGCCCGCCCTGGACGATGTCGTCCTTTGGCTGAATGGTGGTCCTGGAGCCTCAGCAACTCTCGGCCTTTTCACCGAACTCGGTTTGGAGGCTCCCCCTGGTTTTGGGAATTACTGACTCGGATATAGGGCCCTGTACAATCATTTCCGACAACGCAACTGAATACAACCCGCACTCCTGGAACTCCAAGGTATAACATTTGTCGAGCGTATCAAACACGGCCTTACATCTTCTCCAAGTCGAATCTGCTATTCATCGATCAACCTGTGGGAGTCGGCTATTCTTATGCGGAGCACGACGAGGCAGTGGTATGTGGCACGACTCCAGCTTTCAATCCATCATCTCTGACCGCATAGAAGGATACGACCGAGGCGGCTGCAAAAGATATCGCCGCCTTTCTAGCGATTTTCTTCGAATCTATGCAAGGCCTGAAAGGACGCCCTTTCCATATTGCGGGCGAGTCTTATGGGGTAATGAAACAGATAATCTTCTACACCCGATGGGCTCACTTCTCTCAGGGTCGATACGTTCCTCTGTTTGCTGCGGAGGTCTACGATCAAAACCGGCGTCTTGGTCAGTTCGGAATGACACCAGTAAATCTCATCTCTGCGTTGATCGGTAGGATTGCCCCAAGCCTATATTCTTGGGGTCTAATGATCTTTGATAGGAAACGGTTGCAGCGATAGATACCAGTTGGTTCAATCTCGCAATAAGAAATTCCTCGACTTATTTGCTTATTTATTACCAGCATGATCACATCCCACTATGATATGCAATGCTCAACGTTTGCCGGACCGCCCATTCAATCCATCAGGCAAGTCTTCTTGGTGTTTGAGTGCAGTCCTGCGTGCTTGATTTGGATTTTCAGTGTCTGCACCCAGATGAAACAAGCAGTGGGTTGAAAATTCAATGGTTTCTCACGTCTCACCTCTCGACAGCTTCCCCGCTGCCAGAACGCCTTTCGAACACACTGCGAGGAAAGCTTCGACCTGATAAACTGCAGGGCTGCCCAGTCCTTCTGTATGAATGCGCTTGAGACACCGTTCCACTTGACCGGCAAAAGTGTCTACGACATTCGTACTGAATGTATCGGTGACGTACGGGACACGCTATGCTATCCCCAAACCAAGTGAGCGTGCACCACACCCCAGGACACGATACTGATGAGCTCCGTTTCAAAGACACATTTCAAACTACCTGAACCTCTCATCCACCCGGACGATGCTGGGGATTGATGAATGGTCCCCAGAATTTGCCCTGGTAGGTTGGCCTGTCAACGCCGCCTTTGATACCAGCGGCGACGTCCTAAAATCGAGCGCGTTGTACATCGCGGCCCTGCTCGAGCGCGGTGTGCGCGTGTTAGTATACGCGGGTACGTACGACCTCGCATGCAATTTTGTCGGCAACGACCGGGTTACCCGCGATCTGGAGTGGCACGGCCAGAAGGAATTTGGCGCGCAGCCCCTGCGGGAGTGGCTCGTCGAGGGGAAACCTGCAGGCGAAACCCGCGCGTTCGGTGAGTTGACCTTTGCGACAGTGAGGGATGCCGGGCATCAGGTCCGTTGTTTCCCTGCTATTTGGTATCATCCCAATTCAACCCGATCATCAGGTTCCGCACGACAGCCCTGCTAATGCGTTGGAGCTCCTTAATCGTTGGCTTGCTGGTGGTCCCTTGTGAGGGGAGGGTTTTATGTCTTAGACATTGCTGTTTTCTCTTATATTTCTTGACTTGGATATGAGCTCTGCGCCATCCAGTTTTGGGTTTACCTGAGCCATCAAAATTCCCTTCCACTTGTTCTCATCTTTGGGCTCGATTTTCTCTCTCTCAGACCGGGCCAGGATTTCGAACGGTGGTTTAGATAGTCTCAGCGCCAGCCTGCCATGACATCCCAATATGGGAACCCTGTCACACTGACCTTTGTTTAAGGCTTTCAGCTTCAATGCTTCATGGTTGTTTGAAACCAGGTAGGTCAGTATATTATAATCTGAATTTATTTCACTGAGCGTGGTTTAATAGTTGATCTGACCTTCGTTCAAGGCATTCAGGTTGAAATCTTTGTTCAATGTCGTTAACGAGGGCGTTACTATGTCCGTTTGAAGCCAGGTATGCAAAAATTATTTGACTGACCGTGGTTGAAAGGTCGGTAACATTGAATGCAACATCGGACTCAAGGTACATGGACCTCTGGCTCGATGTTCAACTGGCGTGATACAAGTATGATATTAAGTCGTTCAATCACTCATCCATTTATTATAGTACTTGGACTCAAGTCCTCAAGCACTCAAGTCATGGTTCCTTCAACCAACGTAAGTTCCTTTCATCCATCCTCAATTACCTATCACTAACCTTCCATTGATTTATATATAGTCTCTCAACCTCAGCTTCACTCTCACTTGACGTGAAGACCCAAACTCTACCCGATTGACCCGTGGTACGGTCGCTCGTTGTGTCGAAAATATTATTCGACTAACTATTCAATCCTCAATTTCAGTCGATTCAAGACACACTTACCTGACCTCTATAGAACCTCGGAAGGCTTGTTCGATGGGAAATAGGTACGTGGTACCTCGTCCTATCATTTACTAATTAAAATTTCAAGCAGGATTGCCATGCCTCGGGCTTCTCGGGGATGGTTTTTACCTCGATGTTCCCGTCGTACCTTGACTCGAGGTGAGTTTTATTTCATGAGTGAGTTGTTCTATGGCGTGGCTAATCGTTATCTGTTTCGACTCGATTGTATGATGCTCAAGTTGACCTTGAGTTCAGGACTTCGTTCATTCTAATAATCTACTTCGAGGCTCAACGCTAACCAAGTCATGTATTCAAATTCAGGCGAGCTTTCATAGTATTCATCCGCTGAGCTGACCTCCTCTTCAACCAACCATTCTATCCTATTGAAGCCTTCGACGAGACTCGAGGTCAGATATATTGGGTAAGTCTTCCTTCGAAGGTACTCGTTCCTTCCGGGATATTGACTTGCCTTTCAGACAGATCTCAAGCCCGATCTAACGCTGTTCAACGTGGCTCGTTCAGGATTGAAGATCACATCGCATCGTGAGTTTCATTCATTCGTTCACTCAATTTAGTTCAACGTCCCCCTGACAGTACCCTCGTTCAACTCAGCGCCACTCAACTCCAACTCAACACATCGAATTCACTCCATCCGTCCCAGGTACTGTAAGCTTCAACTTCACTCCAATTTCCGTCGCAATACTGACCTTGTTTTCGTTCACTCAGATTGTCCCGGTATCCGGCTCGACCTTCGTGAAATTCAGCAGCGCTGTCTCCTAGGTATCATTCAACTCTATCTTATACCATATTTACTCACCTTGCTCTCGTCGCAGCCAAATGTCGACTCCGTCCTCAAAGCCACAAAATAATAACCCGCACAAGTTGAGTAAGCTCTCGCCGAACGAATTTCAAGTACTTACCATCGAATTTTTTTGTAGTCAGTCTGCGCCGCACGAATGCGTCCTTGGCCCGACTTCGATGAAGCCGGACTGATTTTTTTTACAGCTTGATTTGGCCGCATTCTTGCCTCCTTAGTTTTCATATCTTCGAGCCTTCAATTCTCAAACCCGCGGTAAGCTTGGCCTTATTCAATTTCAAGCCCGCGCAATTTTTACCAATCGAGATCACACAGGTAATTTTTTCCAGGGAACGTCCGTTTACTGTACGACCCTGTATGGGAGCAACGGTCACGGTAACGGGAGCCCTGTTGCGTTGCTTGTTTTTGGCGGGGTCACGGTCACGATGAAGGCCGTTGCCTTGAAAAAATCGTGACATTGAAATAAATAAATAAATCGGTCTACAGAAAATACGGAAAAATCTCTACTCGTCATCACTGGAGTGTTAATCTTCTCCAGAGCCCTCCCCTTCCTCCTCTGAGCTCTCTTCATCTGCGGCAGACACTCCGGCCTTGGTACTCGTTGCCTCAATTGGCAACCGTCACGCTCACGGCGGGCCCGTTGCCTGAAAAAAAGGCAACGAAGGTGTCACGGTCCTCGAGTCGTTGCTCCCATACAGGGTCGTACAGTATTCAAGATGTACGTACTGACACTGGGGCGTGTAGCGCTGCGGACTCGGGACGAGAGGCCGCGGGATGTGAATTCGCGGCAGCATGTGCAGGGCGCGCAGGCGCCAAAGTATGCAAACTCGGCCCGCGCAACTCCCGCTTGGCCGCGTGCGCGACAAGGCGTCTATCAGATGTGAAGGCGATGATCAGCGCTTATCCTCCACAGCTTCTCCCACTTGGTTTCTGCTTCGACCACAATGGCCCCGCTCCGACTGTTCCGCTCATCTACCAAGGAATGGGTGTCTCCTCTCATCGCAGTGGCCCGAGGTCTCGTCTCCGTGGGCAACTGCGTTCCGTTCCCGTATGTCGGCACGGCATTGGCGTCCGGCCTGGCGCTACTGGAACTAATTGAGGTGGGTGGACAAACCAGAGTTCTCCGCAACAGATTAATAATCTCCCACTCACCTCAGACCGTTGGGCAATCTGGTGAAGATCTGAAGTACCTCGCGGAATCTGTTGTCACTATCATGCGCCTACTTTCTGAAGAAATCGATGTTCATCCCACGACGCAAGATACGAAATTCTACCAAGTTTGCGTAGAGTTCAACATGTATGTCTCCATTTTTTGCATTGGCACTGTCTCTGAGTATATGACTCAGGCACCTCACGCAATTATCGAAGGATCTGGAGTCCATGTCGCGGAGCTGGTCCTCATCAAAGCTCAAAAAGTACCTCAACTCTCGCAATATACGAGACGAAATTGCACAGTTCACCCGCCGCGTCAACGATGTTCGAGCTAACGCAACGGTGAGCAAGCCGCTATACACACCGCATATACTGGGTTTACTTGGTGTCAGCTCGTTGCTGCTGCCGGCACACGGCTGGACCTGGCTGCTGTAGCAATTGGCGTAACAGCAGTCGAATCAAGAATTTCGGATTTACAGCGCGATCTCATTGTGCATCGCCCTCCGCCAGCCACAGAAAGTCTGAAACAAGAACTTGTCCGCTTCGAAGAGGACGTGAGTATCCTGGTCCATCAGTTTCTCCGTGTTTTTTTTTAAAAAAGTCTAACCTTCTTTGTTAAAACAGTTCCATGCATTGAAACTGGGGGACATCCACCTCGACTTTGGCACAGCTCGGACGGTGAAATTCACTCATCTGGACTTCAAGGGGCGGGACGGAAAACAGATCGGCTGGACGGACTACACTGCGTCTGTCAACGGCGGCATTCACACGGTTCGAGTTTATCAGGGGTCAGATCCTACAGAGGTGAGTGACCTTCAGGACAAATACACCTATGGCTGATTGGACGGTTATTGAGTCGTGGATGGGGTTCCTGTCCTTCCTTGCAGACAATTCGCCGTGGGTGTCGTCAACGCTGTTTATAAACATCTCTGATAAATGTCGAAGTTCCCCGCACCTACCGCAGCTGTTTGGATTTTGCAGTTCCCCGAAGCTAAGATCCCTAGTCTTCCATGGAGGTAGGTCAGCGAGTTTTTACGGGGACAAAAACTGATGAATCCAATGCAGAATACCGCACCCTTGATGAGTATGCAGCAGGGATTCCGTTGGCTCCAGCGATTGTAGACTGGGAATTGAATCTTGTGTGTCCCCTGTGAATGCTGCGCTCTCTAACTCCTCACCCTCTTTGAGGTCCGCGACTTAGCATGCGTCCTTTGCTGTGAACAGAGGATGTGGACAGTTTCGTTTAGGGCCCTGGATTTCGCAATGGTTAATGCTCAAGATGGGAAATTGCTTCTCTCGCATATTGACTCCTCTACCATGGACCCAACGGTTGACCCAGAGGTTCGTCTTTCAGTTATCTATGCATCCCTCTAACGAAGTTCATGCGCAGTTTCCGCCATTCCTGGGGTGGTTTCGCTATTCAAGGCGGGCAAACATCCCAGCAAAGACAATTCCTAAGGTACTGGGGTGCCCCATGAGAGATGTTCTCCGGTATCTGGTGGATCTCCAGCGTTCAATGAATTCAATTGACCCCTTGAACGAGACACTCAAATCTCGTGGCCGCGTTTACCATTTCGGCGCGTTGGCACCTACAATTGGACTCACTCAAGGCAGGGAGATTACACCCGGCAAATCGTGGGCCGTACGGCGCGAGGTTGCCTACGAGGTGGGTTCCGAAGGACTTTGGTCTCAATGGCCACCCGAAAATTGCTGGCCAAGTGTAGGGAGCCAAGGAGGAGCTGGGTTCACCCAGTGAGCTTCCCGGTTCCATCTGCCGAACCGCTTTTGAGCGTTTTCTCTTTCCAGTTTCATCTTACCAGTTACATCAAGATGGATTTCCCTGATCAGCCGCAGGGCACATTGTGGCTATTTCATGACTGCCACATTGGAGTTTGGAGGGTCTGTGCCCGACATCACCACTTCTTGGTTGGCACAAGCCAGTTCAATTGTTTCCAAGCTCCCTGATGACATGAACCTTTCGGACTTCTATGTTCGTAAGTCCTTCCAGCTCTTTGCTGCAAATATTTGGTACTTACCATCATTGAAGCAACTCACACTAAACTCGTACTGTCATGGGAAATGGTTTTCTTGGCTGAAGCCACTCCCATTGCCCCGGAATCCATCGCGGTCTTTGAGGACTTGCCGAAACAGATACACATTTTTGTTGAGATCCCTGCAGTTCCCGCGGGACACGTTCAGGAACCTCAAATCTACTGGTCAACAGATCCCGATATCATGACGACCAGCGCTATTCCGCTCGGAGGGTTTGAAATACGAATGGTCTGGGACATCGACACGACTGCGGTGAGGTGGGAATCACATCACTACGAAGTGGCCAAGCTCATCCAGGAACAAAATGGATTCAATCCTGCAACTAATGACGCTGCCCGATCCCTGGGTTTGCCTCTTCTAGACATCGAACCTCTTACCCCAACTGACAGGAGTAGTAATTCCATTGATTCGAGTGCTTTGTCGGATAAGGGAATGGATATCCCGTTCCACTTCATTTCCGCCAAGGATCCACACACTTTACAGTATAAACCTTGTGATGTTCCGTTTCTGACCCTTGACGGAGGAATGGACTAGATACCTCCTTTATTACAGATGTACCCTGGTCAATCTAATCTCTCGTTACGAAATTGTGCTCTATAAACTCGGGATAAAATCAGGTGAATTTAAGGGACCGGAATACAGTCACTGGCCACTGGCCAGGATGGATAAGGCTGACATATTCCGAAGCAACCAATTTTTCAACCTGTCGCCCATTCATTTGAGGATCACAAAATTTACATAACAGATTCTCAAGTGGTCTACAAACTTTAGAATTGCTCGCACAGATTCTTGACAGATATTTTAAATTTGGCACGAGCCTCAAAATTACCGTGAATATAAATCTATGTTTTTGGTTGGCTTGAGAGGGATTGCAGGGGCGCTTCGGACCTGGTCGCCAAGCACGTGACCGCGTCGCGCGAGTCTTGAAGTTAAGTTTAAGCTTTCTTCAACAGCTTTCCTTTCATCGCGCTCACCTTGGACACCGCGAAACTGTTACAAGCAGAGATAGACGCCGCCAGCCGCTATATTTTCTCGTTCGAGTCATAATCAACTCTCAGGACGTAAAACGGACGGGCAAATGTCGCGTGGGGTCACACGGTGACATCCACTTGTGCTGTCGACGTCCATGGTCGTTTCTTGCCTGTATATCTAACCATAATTCCGGCCTATTGCGGGTTAAAACCCTCGAAGTTCGAAATCTTGCGCCTTTGCGATACCCATTTTCGACGCGTCAAGACTTAAGACACAAATTTTCAAAGCGGCAACGACCCATGGACTCAAGTCTCTGTGTGCTTTTGACTGTGATCGCCTTGGAAAAGTCGCGGAACCTTCTCTCTATGGAGTCATTTCTAGTCTTTCAAATTCCCAATTGTTTATTCTGAGTTCCCAAACTTTGTGCATTTGTTACTCTATAATTTGGATTCCTCAAATTCCACGCAAGTATCATCGGACGTCATTCACCAAGCAAATTCCTTGCCCACCCTTATTACGCTCTTCATCAATTCCTCAAGCTTCAAGGCCGGCGCCGACAACGCCTCTCGTGTACCGAAAATCTCCCGAGTATGCTGCGCACCACCCACAGCTCTTCCCGGGTGAGCTGCGGCGCTTGCACAGTGGAAGATGGTTACCCACATCGACCTTTTCTTCGCCCGCGATATTTTACCAAATTGCGGCCTCAACCCAGCCTCGTTCGAGGTCAACCAATCTTCAAATCAGTTCCTCGCGCAGGGGTAATTTGCAAGTCGTCGGAGAACCTCTTGCCAGCATCGCCTCACACCGCCCAAGATTTAACGCCGATGGCGCCGTCGGCCCACGAAGTCATAGGTTCTGTTGACAAATTTAACCGGTTCTATAAGACCTGTCCCGCTACTTCCTCGCCCAGCTTTCGCCTCCCCTCCGTGAACTTTTCTCGCAACCAAGACCCAACCACCCTGCGCCGTTCTTTTCTTGTGGGGGGGGGGTCATCTTTGTGCGCGGCGGAGACCTACAGTGGGAGAAAAGAAACGTGCGAGTCCGTAACACTGAACAGCAAGCGGAAGTAGAGAGAGGGCAGGACGGTGTACGACGTATCAGCGCACGCGGGCGTAGGCTGCGGCGAGACGCGGAGGTAACGTAGACGTGATGCGGGCAGCGGGGCAGAACCTAAAATCGGAATCCACATTATGATGAATGAGTGAATGAGGGATGAGGGAGAGGTGTGGGAGGTGTGGAGCGCAACGAGAGAAGCCGGGAATGCGAACGGAAGGCGGGGAGGGATGGAGGAAGAAAGGGAGGAAGGGATGGGATGGGCGGGTCTTCGAGTTGCGACGCGACAGACGCGCCGGCGACACGCCGCACGCCGCACAGACCCGTCGCCACTCCGCACGCGCGCTTCCACCCGCCCGCCCACTCGGCGTCTGGCATGTTCGTGCGTGCGTGTGCGGCGGCCGCACCTCTATGTACCCGTCCCTGTGCGTGGGCTCCACCGCACCCGCACGCGCGACAGACCCCCCGCGCCGACTCGCGAAACACAGGCGGGGATGGATGTCGAAAGGCCCCCCGCCCCCGCCGCGGACGCACTCCACTCCCCGCCTGCAGCCCGGCCGCACACTCCGCATGTCGGCTCAACTCGTGCCCACGGAGCGAATCGCCCGGCGCGCGATGCCCCACCACTCCGCAGCGCGCTCGACGCCACACATTCGGCGCGCGATTCGGCCCAGCGAAGAGATCTGCATGCACATCCAGCACGCGACCGCGCCTGCACACTCCGAGTGCCGACGCGCACGCCCACAACGGAGCGTGCAGGCACTTGCGACGCGCGCCACGACAGAAAAAAGGAGAAGAAAAAGAATGTGGCGCAACGAACGCCACCGGAGCGAGGTCGGCCAGGGGGGCTTGGATAGGATCGGATGCGGCCGGCGGGGACCTACTGTAGGAACGAGACGGGCCCATTGACAGCACGCGACGGGGGGGTGTGTGGTTACCGAGACCGGGACCGGGGGAGGTCGAGGGCGAGACTCGTACGGCGTGGTAGACGTGGACGTGGATTGTGGATTGCGGATGGGGACGTGTGGACGGAATCTAACCTAGAATTGGGCGCGATGTCAATGAAGGAGAGTCGGCGGTGGAGAGTACGAAAACAGGCACGTCGTGGAGACGACCCGCACCACCACACCACTGCGACGGCGCGCGCTCCTCTCCCTCATCATGCGTGTGTTTCCACATAGTCCCACCCAGACGATACCAGCCGATGGCGACAATACCCGGTATTGCACCAAGCGTATATGAAGCGCTTTCAGGTGGGGCTGCAAAGGCAAAGGACATGGATCGGACGGTCCACATCGCACCACCGCCCCGCAGCATCCGCATGCGGACCCGTCTACGCCCACAGACCGACGCCGACACGGACAGACGCCCCCCGTACAGGAGCACCGCGCTGCACCGCCGACCGACGACCGACGACACTGACGACCAACGACACTGCCGCAGACGCTCCCGAGCTGCACAGCTGTCCCCGTCCCCGTCCCTCGTCTGCGCCGCGCCTGTCCCCGGCCTCGTCTCCGGCCCGTCCCTCGCTTGGCGCGCCACCGAGCTCTCGTCGACTCGGCGCCGACATGCACACATACACCCGCGTGCAGCCCCAAGGTGAGCGCAGACGCCCTCGCTTCTGCCGCCCACCCCGTCACTGCGCGCTGCCCGCAAATGGGACATGCGCCCCTGCGACACACATGCGGGACTGCAGTCGTGGGATGGGATGGGATGGGAGGGGAGGGGTAGATGATACGCCGCGAGCGAAGCGACACCGCCAACGCCCATCGCGACGTGCGTGCGGGAGGCCCCGCGCGACACGAATCCCGCGCGCGGGTCGCTCTCGGGTCACGGTAGTGTGATATTCCCCGCCACCGACGCGACGTGCATCGTCGATGCGCACGTTGGCAGCGCCCAAGGACTCACAAAGCACACGGCCTCATGCACCCACCCGCCTGGCGCGCCCTCCGCTAGCGGGCTGCATCGTTAACGTTTTCGTTTCTGCGCCAGTGCCCAAAAAAATTGTCGCAGGACAAGATTCCAGCGAGTGAGGTACCCCGAGAGCGAAGAGATCGCAGCGAGCGTGGTGCGGCGGCGGCGGCAGCATCCGAAAAGAAAGGAAAGAACGCGGACACGCCTTTGCATCGTGCGGGCAGCGGGCGGGGAGGACTTCGAGTGGCGCGGGCTGGAGCCTGAGGCCTGAGAGAAGGACTTACGACGCATGCTGTGTGCATCGACGATGCGTTAGCGCGCCCAGAAGACTCTGAAGAGCAAGCATTGCGGAGGCGCGCGCATAGAGTGCGTAGGCGATGCGGATGCGGATGCGGATGGATGTGCGCGCGATATTGAGTGTACGACGAGGGCAGAGGAGGGACGGGTGATGGCGGCTGCCAATGGGAGGAGAGAACGGTCCTCGAGCGGCAAGAATGGAAGCTCTGCAGTGCTAGTGCTGGTAGGCGGCGTGGGCGGGCAAATACGCGGCAATCGGGCTGGCGTCAATGTGGCAGTGCTCGGCCTCGATACTACAGAGCTGCAGCGGTAGATGTGAGAGCGCGCGACGTCTGCGCTGGCTCAGAACCTTGCTCAGAACTGGGGCGACACAATTCCAAGGGGAGATGGATGCCCGCGGGCTTGCAGGTCGTCCTGCATGACTTGTGGAATGCATTGGGGACAGCCCAGCCGAGCATACAAGACTAGAGAGTATCCTGCATAATTGTGTTCGTAGAGAACAAACGCCAAAGAATCGCATTCCGGAGAATTGAAGAAAGCAGAGCCCGTCCGGCCCGCGTTGATCCGCATCCGTCTACCCTCCAAAAAAAAAACACAACTTGGACTGACTTGAACATAACTAGTGGGCTGATCCGCGCTGTGGTAAAGGGCTGGAGCGAAAGGAATCTGGATGAAAATTGAGACAAAAAGGGCTTTTCCTGCAATATATGACCTGACCCGGAATCGAACCGGGACCTCCTGACCATAATCCGAGTTGTTCAATTAAAGCAGGCGCACTAACCATTACACCATCATATCCATGCTGAACCTCTTTGCTAGTTACTGTAAACAAAATAGAATTCCGAAATCTCAGTCGACTGTCGAACCACTCCTGGTACTGAGTCCAGGACCGGGTCTCAAACCCGTAATTTGAAATCACCTTGGCACGCTCTGATCACACCAGCTGTACATTTTTTCAAGTTACATCTGCATCGAGGCGCCGCGAGTGTGAGCCACGATTAAATCTCGTAATCGACTTGGCTGCTTTATTTAGTTTGTGCTGCCAGTGTAGGCTCTGAGCAGAGGTCACACCGCCAAATCAGAACTTTCAGCCCAGCCATCAGCGGCCGAATAGGTTCCCGAAAGCAATAGTTTCGGCCGAGCTGAAACTCACGGAATTGCTATATAAGGCAAGTGATTACGATCACCTGCCAAATATGGGAATTTTACGAATTTCAGCCCAGCCGAAACTATTGCTTTCGGGAACCTATTCAGCCGCTGATGGCTGGGCTGAAATTTCTTTTTTTGCGGTGTGGGTACATACCAGGGATGCCTTGGGTACAATGGCGTCGTGCTGACAGAAGGAAATGGAAAAACAAAAGTTCTAAGCGCAAAAGAGATACAAGCAAACTGAATTACCTGACCCGGATTTGAACCGGAGACTCCCGCTCACTTGTTGGCAATGACCTATTCAAAGCGAGCGTGTTAACCACTACACCATCAGGTCATTGCCTGAGGCTCTGTCCCGATAATAAACTCGAAGCATCCGCATCCAGTCATGCCCGCAATCGAACGATGCGACACTCAATTCGGACAGCTCACCTTCTGGGGTAGACATGCCTAGAGAAAGGTAATAGTAAAACGAAGAAATGTACAAAAACCAGCAAAAGAACATCTTCATGACCCCACCCCGAATCGAACAGGGACCTCCCGAATGCATGCTTACGTGCAGCTCTATGTAGTTGCGTCAGGCGTCTTAACCATTACACCATGGAGTCATAGCAGTGCTGCGGTAATACCTGGCCTAGAAGAGGCTGGAATAGTGAGCTGTCAGTTGTTCAACTTCAGATTACCAAGTCCTGTGGTTCGAGCCAAACTTCAACAAAAAGACCGCACTCACCTTTTGCGGTCACAACGTTGGTGAGACCGGGGGACAACGAGGAAGGAGAGTAGTGAGCACCCACACAGTAATGGAGCCTCACAGAGAGCCAAAATATTGACACGATAATTGCTCCACCATCATCAGTTCAATGCCAGTCCTCCATCTCTCCCTGTACAGTAGTCGCGGTCAGAGTAGCCGATTATCGACGATTATGGTGTCGATTCTCGTGCCGATTATGGACCCGATTCTCGAATTGTTTGAGCGTGGGATAATCGTCGAGAATCAGAATCGACAGAATCGGTCGAAGCGACTCTGGAGTCGATTCGACAGCGATTCTCGATTACGATTACGTTCTCGTTTATTGCTTTCAACCGTCGAGTGAAGCTTTGACAAGAATCGTTTTCAGAATCGGTGCGGTCAGAATTGAGCCGATTCTGCGCCGATTCTCGCACGATTCTGCTGCTCAATAAATTTGAGAATCGCCCCATAATCGGCACGTTAATCGTCGTCAGAATCGCCCAGAATCGGCTACTCTGACCGCGACTAGTAAGACTCACTGCATTGTTGGGTTGAGGACAGTTTCCACCTCTACAGCTGCCACTGGCCTGAGTAAAAGAACCTTGGGACTCGGAGGAAAGGAATCTAACTGTGTCGCGCCCCAGAATGTACGAGGGAACGAGGCCGAAACCTACAGCAACACAAGGCCACTGGTGATTCTTGCAGTTGGCCAAAAGCAAAATTAATAAACAAATAAATAAACCCACCCAAAATGCTCGAAGGAAATATATATGTGCGGTACCGGAAGAATGAAGAGGGGTGTGACTTCTTCGAGGCCTTCACTGCGTTCCGGGGTCGCCTAAACATAACAATGCGCAGCTATTCGTGGAGCTGTTTAGCCGTCTGCGCTTAGCTACACAGCCTCTGTTTAGCTCTGCTTAGCTCTGTTTAGCTCTGTTTAGCTGTCTGCGCTTAGCTACACAGGGCTGTGTAGGTCTGTGTAGGTCTGTGTAGTGATCTACACAGCTCCACGAATAGCTGCGCATATTATGTGCAGCTATGTGTAGTTATGTGCGTAGCTGTGTGTAGCTGTGCGCAGGTGACCCCGGAACGCAGTGCTTGGTTTCCCACGGTTGAACCATGGTAAAACCCGACTCGAATTCAAAACAGAGACCCACCCATCAAGGACTGCAAAAATGAATTCAGCCGAGTGAAGGAAAGAGGAACTTGAATTCGATGCCAGTCTATTGGATAACCTTGGGTCCGAGGGATCCGTAGCGGAGCACAGAAGGAATTGTCAAGCCCATGTTCACCTTTGAATCCCCTGCACTTTTCTGAGTTGGGTATAATTTTCAAACCTGATTTGGGACACGGGAATTGAACAAACAAGCACTGTGTTCCGCGATTGTCTGCGCTTAGTTAAGTACAGGTACCTACACAGATGACTGTGTGTAGCCGTATGTGTAGCTATGTGTAGGTCAGCGTAGGAACCTACACTCAGCTACACTCACCTAGGAACACCAAGCGTAGTCACCTACGCAGCTCTGTAAATAGCTGCACGGAGAGCTGTGTGTAATCTGCTGGACAGAGGCTGTCTAGTTACCTATGCTCACCTACAGATCTGCAAGTAGCTGCGCACAGCAGTAAGTTTAGGAGACCTCGGAACGCAGTGAAGTTAAAACAATGGAAAAATCAATCATGAGTTGTCGGATGCGGGGAGTCAAACCCGGCACTTTATCCTTCATTATGCAGAGGTCATTGTGACTGGCTAAGACAGCTCACTGAGCTGTGAGTTCTTGGAGGCACAAATAAATACATAAATTCTCCAAGTCAGCAAGCATTGCATAAATAAGTACACAAAAAAGAATGGAAACAATTACATAATCATTGAAAGCACTCAGACCACACCAACACAGCCTGCTCTTCTTCCAACTCACTCTCATATAAATCCTCATCAGCCTCCTCCACCGTTCCAGTAGGAGCAGTGAGTTCTGTGAGTCGAGCCATGTTGCTTCTATGCTGTTCCCTCAGATCCTTGCCTATCCCAGCCAGCCTCTCATCAATATCTTGAACCTGCTTGGCCTGAGATGAGCGCTCAAAGAGGGGCCTTGCCGTTTCCCAGAGCTCCAGTGCTTTCAGTAAATCACCACGCTTCTTGGATATATCCCCAAGTCGGATCATGCACTCTGCTCTGCTGCGGTGGACATCCATCTGGCTAAACCCCTCTAAGGCCAGGGTGAACAGAGAGATGGATGTGGCTTCCTCACTCTCCCGAAGGAAAACATCACCTAAAAATTGTAACCCCTTGTAGATTCCTTGCCTCTCTCTTGCCTTGAGAGAATGTGCAAGGAAAACAGCAGGCCAAGAGGTTGGATGATGACATCCCTCCCAGCGATTGATATCTGCAAGTCTCTCCAGGCAGTAACTAACTGCCTCAGAGTGTTTCCCCCAAGCAAGTTGAAGGCATTTACAAAATAATGTGCCCGACTTATCCCCCTCTCTGAGGTTGAGATCCGCCTGGGTGGCATCACATGCAGTAGTTGACATTGCATTTCCGCTTACTCCGAAAATGCCCTGTGATGCCTCAATTTTCTTTTGTATCTCCGTCTTTGAAAATCCCATCAACACCTCAATTTCAGCAATATTCATCAGGGCACGCCCTTGCCGGTGATTATCCTTCGCTGTTTGCTGGAGAATCTGATTCTGGATATTATGTGCCTCAACATATTCTGACTTGAGCTTGTGAACCTCAGCCTGAATTCCCATCAACAGATAGTTGAGCCCCCCATGAGACAGACCACATAGACCCAGCATTTTTCTGCCCTTGATGGTGAGGGCTATGCATTCTTGATATTCACCCAGTGACATCAAGCAAAGGGCCTCATAGTGAAGTCCATGTGCCTCTTTGTACACGTCTCCAGAGACTTTGGCCAGTGTCTGTGCCTCACGTGAAAGGGCTCGACCAGCAATGTGGTCACCCGCAAATGTTTCAATTTGTGCAAGGGTTATAAGTGCATCACATTGCCCCCTGTAATTTCCATTCAACTGTGCTAAGGAGAGGGCAAACCGGCCATGCTGTACAGCTGTGGGAATATCATGGTTGTGTTCAAAGTAATACCTTCCTAGAATGTTGTGAAAGTCAGCTGGCAATTGTTTTTTAGCACAGTGCATGAATGTAGAACAGAGAACATACCCTCAAGATCAGGGTCATCAAAGTACTTGAAGTGGTTCAAGGCCACAATCAATAACTCTGGATGGGATTTTGAATAATTTTGCCATGAGCGGAACAATTCAGCAATTGAATATGCTTTCAACCGGTGGTCTTCTAAGGATGGAAGGAGGGTGGTGATATCCGCCAGAAGAGTAGTTGTTCCATGTCCAGTACGCAGACTGAAGCGATTAAAATCACATGTGCAGTAAATAACATCCACAACATTGTGATACTCCCTCTGTAGGTTAGTTTTGAGGATATTCTGGATGTTTGTATAATTTGATGTTATCCGGTTGATGGGGACTGTCCCAGATGTCGTGCCAAAAGCTGCTGTGTATGATTCCAGGAGTTCCTGAAAGTATTTCAAAAGTGGCTGTATCATCTCCTCTGTGGGGGGGAATAGTTTGCCCATATATTCCCTAATGGGCACTAAGACCTTCAGCCGTTTGTGGCCATCAGTGTAGGCCAGAGCTGTACGGAGCAATGTAGCTTTACAACCAAGGATATCTGTGATTGGGAATTTTGTTTGTCTGAGCTCTACATCGGAAAGGCCATCCGGCAGCATGGATAGTAGGGCCAACAGATCCTGGGCCTGTGGCGTGGAAGCAATTCTGGGGCTTGAGAGGGAGAATGAGATTGATAACTCCAGGTTGGAACTTTTATCGGAGCCCTCTGAAATAAGTGTGGTCTTCTCTGTCCCCCACCGGAATAATATGTCTTTGCAGCCTTCTATGTCTGCCAGATGGGCCAGAAGGCTGATTGAAAGGGGCATATTGTCTGTGAGAGAAAGGACCTGGTCCACATCTTCAAGTAAATGCTTGTCGTCTGCAATATCAAGGAACATCTTTCGAGCAGCATCCTGTGCCAAGGGCAGCAAGGGCAGTAAGAATGGCCTGGTCCATTGCACTTTAGATGGCCTCTCTGCTCCACGCATTGTGATCTGGTGCTTCATGAGTGAGATGGATGAGAAAAAAGAGAAACTACAAACCACCAAAGCTAAGCTCTTTATGTCTGTGAGAAGAGAGAGGAACTCTTCAATGTCTTTGCGGGATTTTGTTGGCTCCCACACAGTTTCCAAGTTATCCAGAATGAGCAGACTGGCTGGAATACTGGAAAAGTGCTGTAAGACTGCCCGAGTGAGGTCTTTGCCAGATTTCAGACCTAGATGGGCTCCAATGAGACCTGCAAGCTCTGGTTTGCTTGATGCAGTGTCACAGGGAACAAAGAACCGATTTCCGTAGTATTTGGTGGCAACTTCCTCATGGTGAACCACTTTCCTTGCGAGGCTAGTCTTTCCCATTCCCCCGGCACCTAAAATAGCAATTCGGGGAGTGCCCTGCCTGAAGAGCTTGAGAATATTTGCCAGCTCTGAGTCACGACCATGGAATATCTTTGGCTCTGCCGGGAGCATTGAAATGGAGTTTGAACTGCATGATTGATAAATAACAAAGAAACAGGGTTATTGGAAGGAAGCACCTTGCATATGATCCAGAATACATGTTGCTTATCTGGGTAGCTGTTAATACTGGTACACTCAAAGAACCTGCCACATACAGAGGATGCTGTATCTGAACTAGGCAAAGTTTCAATCATGTTGAGTATCTCTTGGTGTCTGAGTTGAGCCTGGTCTTGCATCTCCCTCACATCGGTCATCATGTCGACAGTTTTGATCTTGGAAGACTATTAGTTGGCACACGAGTTGAGTGTGAAGACTTACGTTGAAGAAATCAAGTGCCTGCTGCAATCCACCCTTGCAGTCTTTGAACAAAGCAGCCAGTTCTCCCTGGCGGAAAAATCTCCTGACTTTACTACCACTTTGTTGAGCCTCAATAAAGGTATGAATTTTGTGGAGGGTCCTAAATTGTTGCAGTGAGAAATGTAAACGGCCTGCAGGTATGTAATTACTCAGTGGATTTTACAATCTGATTTAAAGTGCTTGGGGGCAATTCTGGGCCAGTATCTGACTTGATGTATACCCCGATAATTGCCTTGAGCAATTCATGAGTGTGCTCCATCAAGTCAGCACAATCACCCTTGCTTTGTTTGACACTCTTAAAAAAAAAATTTGATGTCAAAATGTTCTAAAATCCTGACTCAAGGGGGAATGTACCTTCACCAATTCCAGAAGGGACTGCATGGTATTTGAGATGGCTTCCAGACCAGGAATATTGAGAGTGTTTACAAGGACATCCAGAGTGTTAGCTGTGGTGGCCACACACTTTGAGATGTTGTTCAAACGAACTTCAGTTATACTCGGTTGACGGGGCATGTTAGGTTGGTCAAGTCATGGCGTGAGTCACCGAAACTTTATAGTACGGGGAGCCAGGGAACTTTTAGTTTCATTGGCTGTTGTCGATCTTCCTCTTCTATGAGTCGGATGACACATCTAACCATCACTGTAATATTGGACCGTGATATGTCCCAGGCCCATGTCAGGTGTTCACTCGGCCTGGTGTTCATTCCTCGGCAATCACCCGAAATTACCATAAATGGACGGCCGGCCGAGATTTCTTGACAGTTTTTCCCCTATTTGTGGTGGTGGGCAATCGCGGTTCTTGATCCGTGACGAGCACCGCCACACTTTGGCGGACGCCATCAAAAATGGTTGACCCACGCGTCGCGGCCGCGCTATGGGCTCAATTCGATGGATCTCCTCGATTTTTTTTGCTCATTCTGACGGGGCAATGTCATTGTACTTCTTTCCTGAAAATCTCGTTTTTATAAGCACTGGAATGTGTCAAAAACTGGGGTTCTGTTTGGAACCGGTTGTCAATGAACACCTCACCCGAAAAGCTTGCGAACCACGAAGAAATGCCCCTAGTCTGTATGAGAGTTCATCATGACGTTAAATAGCTCTCTCCCGATTTTTTCATTTGCGTGCGCAGGCCAGAAACCGCCATGTCGCCAGGGTGATCCACCAGATTAAATAAATAGGGGAGTTCAAAGTAGACCTCGCTTTTCCACTTATTTCGAAATATTTACGCTTGGCGGTCACGATCATGGCCTGGGCCGAGATGCCGTCGATCTTGGATGTGATCGGTGATCGGTCCATATCGGGTGGCGGTTCAGCTCGCCTCGCCCGATCTCATCACGGGCATCGAACACGTCGCGTCGCGTCCCTCCCTCCCTCCTGCCTCTCCCTCGAAACCAGCCAGCAATGTTTCACCGGAAAAACTTATCTCACGGTATATACTTAGTTGAAGTTATTTAATTCAATTAAATAACTTCAACTAAGTTATTTAATTCAATTAAATAACTTCAACTAAGTATATACCGTGAGATAAGTTTTTCCGGTGAAACATTGCTGGCTGGTTTCGAGGGAGAGGCACTTGACAACTTATCTTCTATTATTCTCGTCTCCATTCCCTCCTACCTTTGCAATGTTGATACACATTTGCAATGTCAATACTCATTTGAATGTGTTGGAAGCAGGGAGTACGGTAATAGGAGTTTGCTCCTCAGAGCTGTTATTGTGTGACAGGAAAATGAATGTTCAGTTGAACCAAGGGACAATAGCCAATCGGACGAATGGACATATTCAAACGGACCGAACGAAGATGCCCAGTTGAATACAATGAAAATGTCCGACCGGCGGCAATGAATATGTCCGATCGGACACAATTGAGACCGCCCGACTGAGGAAATCCGGAATGTCCGACTGGTGAAACTGACACCATCCGATCGGACAGAGTGATGATTTAACTTGAAGCACCCGAATTGAGCATACTATAACTTCCCAGCCAAAGATAACGGACATTCAGAGTAGACTGATATTCTGTGACGGAAGAGAGTTGATAAAATTATGGCACCCGGGCAAATCTGGAACAACATAATATTATTGGGACGGGACAAGGGGCGGGGGGTAAAATAATAGAAATAAAGACGAGAGGACCAGATGCACCATCCTATTTACGAGAGAGCCTATCACCCCTGGCGGCCCGTGCAGCATTGACAGTAACAAGAAGCTTTGAAAGCCCCTGACTTGCTTCCGGATAAGCGGCCAAGAATGAAGCCTCGTCGGAATTATGCCTGTAGAATAGTAAGAATAAAATCCGTACAAGACCACAACACACATACCGGGTTATGAATTCCACAGCGATCACCATGCGGCTGTGACGCTTCATCGCAAACTGTTTGTTTGGCCCGGTCAACCATTCTTTTGGCCAATCTTTGAGCGGTGTGTGAAGCCCATGCACCACATCCCCCTCCAGCCAATGCTGCACAACGTACTTCCACGAATCTTGAGACGGTGACCGTGAGCCATCGGGCAGTGTAATGGGCATGTCCGGAACGATGAGGTACGGTGGTTGCGCAGTTTGAGTCAACGTCATAGCAGAAGCGGTGGAAAATGAGGGGACTATGTAAGAAGAAGAACGGGAAGCGAGATCATAAGTATTGGTGGGGATCTCAATCGGGATAATTGGATGCGTCCTGAGGTTTGTGGCTGCCGGCGAGAAATGATTTGCATGTTGATGACGAAGCGGCTGGGGCTGTTCCTGGATTAACGACACCGGGGCAGCGAGAGATTCTGGTGCACATTGAACAGACTCATCCTGCAGAAATAAGCCATACCAGTGTTCACAGTAGCCTTGGAAAACACCTCTACCAAGTTGGTGAGTGCCCCAGACACGGTGCGGATGTCTGCTGAGAGTGCTTGATGCATGAGATTTCACTCGCCAGTTGTCGCTGGCGTGAACGAAGAGCCCTCCCCGAGAAAGGACCGGTCGGAATCGGGCTGATTGGGAAGTAACATCCCACCACCTGTATAGCCCCAGTAATGACATGTACTGATGTGGGAGAAGTAGTCGATCTCCACCATCAATATATGGCGATCTGTGTGATTTCTCCAGCACGGCTTAATTATGCTTAATTATGAGCTCTTTAAAGCAAATAGCTCTGAGATATTACAGATATCTCTGAGATCTCTTATTTAACAAGCCGAAGGCGATCAATGACGGCGCGCGCCATCGCGATTGATGGCGCGCCTCACCCGCCATCAATATCCATCCACCGCGCATGCGCAAGTCCGTCCCGGCCGCAATAATGCCAGTAAATTCGCGAAAATAAAGGGGGAGGAGCTTCAATACCCCCTGAAGCCATTTATAATGAATCTACATACAAATAACAAGTACATGGTACATAAAATCCGGAATACATATATTTAATCAGAGTCCAGTGTACATGTAAGATAAAGATGTGGCCAAATCAGGCTGTGACACGAAGGATGTGCTCCAGCGTGTCGGCGACGGCATCAACGTCTTCATCCCCGCCATCGTCCACCTCCTCCCCTCCTTCCTCATCACGCGGCGCAGCGGTGTCTTGAGGCAGACCCGCGTCAGACATCTCCACATCCTCGTCCTCGTCGCGTGGTGCTGGTGCAGGCACTTCCCGCCCCTTGTTCACGCCGACGCCGCGGAGCAGGGACGCCGTGAAGCCCGGCTCCTTGCTGAGCTTCACGAGCCGGTCCATGTGAAGGGCATTGAAGCGCCCACGCTCCATGCGCTGCAGCGCCACCTGGTGTGCCAGGCCTGCACTTCCCTCCTCCCGTAACCGCCTCTCGTGGTGGATGAGGAAGGCCTCCTCGTCAGCCATATACGTCACGAGCCTCGGGATCTCCAGGTTAAGGCGCGCAATTTCTTCATCAGCACGAAGCAGCTTATAATGCTGGTCCATCGCGGAGCGGCCCCCGGGCTGAGCCCACGGCTCGCTGCGGATATCCTCCCTCCCCTCCCGCAGGAGGTCGAAGTCGGAGAGGAATGCGTAGTTGACAATCTGATCCCAGGTGAGCGGGGTTCTGGGAGGGGAGAGAGCGGCGGCGGCGGCATTGTACGTGTCAAGGGCACTCTTGACGCCTTTAGACCGGGCTTGGAGTGCCTTGGCTATATGCTTACGCAATTTATAGCCTTCACAAAGTAATTAGCACTCAGTAAAATGGAAATTAATGTGCACTGACCGGTGTCCGACATGTTGACCTTTGACAACTCAAACATGCGCGCCACCACGAGGCCCTCCAGCTCGTCAAGCGCACGCTGGTAACGACGGTTCCTGAGCATCGCTGCTGTTTCCACCCACTCCCTGTCCTCAGGCGTCCAGCGCGGCTCAATCCCCAGCCTAATCTCGAGGTCTTGCACTGCCGCAAGCGTCTTGGCGTGGACCTCCTCGGCGTGACGCCGCTGCGTCTCTATTCGTCGGGTTTGCGCCGCTGCCTCCGCGTACGTCGTGTCCTGCGGTGCAGGGATGAATGGTGCCTCCACACCCCGTATTGCATTTAATCGTGTCCTTTAAACATAGTCAGTTAGAATCCACGCTCGTCATTATCGTCGAGATGGCTTACTCGTGGTCACAAAGATTGACCAATTTTTGGTAGTACTCCATCTGGAGCGTTTCCTGCGTGGGCTCCTTCGTCAGGGATGCGAGATACGCCCTCTCCTTTTGAAGCCACGTCTCGAAGACCGAGCGCGTCTCGACGCCCATGGAAGCCATTGTCTCCCGAAGAAGGGGAAGTGTGCCCTTGATCTTGAGGGCGCGCCGGTATTTGTTGGCAAGTAAAACCGCTGCAGCCCTCAGCCTGAAGTAGATAATAATAAAAATGTGAAGACTTACAAAGGCCCTGGTACGCATCCGCCGTATCTGCGTGCTTCATGTACGTGGTGATGGCTTGTTGTCGATGGAAGGCAGTGGCGTAGCGAGTGGTGGCGGCCAAGGCGTTGGACTTGGAAAAGAAGGACTCGCAGCCTTCCAAATCCTCCAAGCCCATTCCCGAGACATAGGTGGCAAGATTGCTTAGTTGGCAGCGGCGGTTGTGGGCGTGGCCGTGGAAGGCGCCGACAAGCGCGCGAAAATTGTTGTCGGCTGCTAACTTGGAGAGCGCGGGATGCATCTGCACCATCTTCCCAAACTTGCAGCCTATGTCGTATCCGAGACCGAGTTCCCCCAGGACATGTATCAAGTGGGCGGTGATCGCAAACCCGTACTTGGCCCTGTAGGTTAGTTAGCCAAGGCTTCAAACACGAGAGAAGAACGTATTAGCTTACAATTCACCACTCTTTACCATGTCAACAACGACGAGAACAAACCCATGCCTGCAGAGCGCAGGAAAAATCCCCGTCTCATCGTACATCCCGTATGCACGCGCTGTCGTATCCTCCCTCATATTCTGCCGCCGCTCCGTGCACCCCTCACCCTCGTCTTCCACCTCCGACCCCGGCACAAAACCCCTCATCAAATCTTCCAGCCCCTCCTTCGACCATTTGTCTACCTCGATGCGCGGTAGGTAGTAGTCCCCTGGCACGACACGATTGTCAAGGCGCTCCTTCGAAGCCCCGGGGACCGACTTTCCATCGGCATCGAACTCCTCCCTCTCCCGCCGCCAAAATCGTTTGAGGGAATTATTTCCGTCAATTGTGGCGAGTAAAGGGAGAGGAATCGGTGCCTCCCCCTCCAGTTTGTACAGACAGGCGGGGCAAGCGTTCCTCAGCCGCCAATTTGGAGTATTGCGGCCGAGCGCGACCTGTACGCGCGTGTGAACTCGGGCACGAATGGCGAGGTAGATGTCGAAGGCCACTGAGAATTGGGTGGCGAGATAGGGGCGGGGGGCGATGCCGTGGACGTCGCAAAGCGCCCGCACAAAGGGCTGGATACCGAGGCGAGGACAGCGTAGCTGCAGCACTCGAAAGAGCTCCAGCGCACGCACCGTGATCACCACCGAAGGGAAGTGAGCGGCAACAGGCATCAGCCCTTGCCGCACAAACGCAGAGGCGATTAACGCATCCCCCTGGACAACAGGTACGTCCGCGTAGTAGGCCGCTGAGAGGAAAAGAGAATTAGTGCAACAGAGGCCATAGAAGAGATGTTGCACGTACTGAATGAATCCACGACATAAACGCGTTCTGTGTCCTCCACTACGGCGTCTTCGCGGTGCGCAAACAACTTGGAGAGGCCGTCTTCTGCGGTGTCGAGTGACCACTCGACGTACGCGTCAGCCATCCTCTCCATCTGCAACGCGAACGCGTCCACCAAGATTTGTGTGCGATCCCGGCGCGTACGATTATCGTGCTTGCGGCCCCAAAGCTTCCTTTGAAAAGGTGAGTTACGGAATATATTTTTCCAAGAAAACTTACTCGTGGTGCGTGCGCATTTTCTCAAGAAGAGTCTGCTCAGCATCTTCCATTGCTTCCTCTGTCAAGGTCTCGCCGGCGTGGCTAATGTCGGCGGCAATACGACCGTGGAGGATGTCTTCTTCGTAGTCGTCGTAGCCTTCGTACGGCTCAGGAATGTCGCGCAAAGCATCGCGCGCACGGCGCTGTTGTTCTGTTAACGCTAATAATTGTATTAAAACCCACCGCCTCGATAAGAAGGGAGAAAAACCCACTAGCAAGACGCCGCTCCTCCTCCTGCGCCTCGGCCTCTTTACGGAGCACTGCCTGTGTGGAACTGAGTGTCACACTTTGCTTTTCGGGGCGGCCATGGGCTCCCCGCGTCGAGCGGGTTATTTGGATTTTCCGCGAGTTTATGCTGGCGGTCTTGATGTTGCTGCGATTTCGCTTCATCGCGGCTTGAGGCTGGTGCGGGCTTGGGCGTGGGTGGGTATAAGATGGTCGAGTAATAGGGGTGATCGAACTGAAAGCGCGAGACAGCGATGTGACCAAACATCACGTCGTCACTCTCTCCCAAACCACCACCTCCAAGGACCCACAACTGCGTCGAAGGTGGGCTTTATTTTTCTTTCCTCCGCTTCTTTTCAAGAAATAGGGCCTCTGGGTGCCGCGATTCAGCACTTGGACCGCGCACACTAACCAGTGGCCCCATTTCTTTACTTTATTTTTGCCACCAAGCTTTTACTGACTACTTTCATTTTCAGGCGTGTATTCTTCGATGCTCTGGACTCCATTGACGCGCGCTGTAAGTTTCTTGCGCCTTTTCAAGATTGGAACGCGAAATTAACGTGAAAACGCCCGTAGACGCGCAGTGGCAAGGAGTTCGCCGGCCTCCCAAGGACCATTGCTGCGCTGCAAGAGCGTGGTTTCGATTTCGCCCCGCTCCTCGCACGCGCCATCTCCCGCGAGAACGACGAACACGACGAGGAACCCGAGGACGACGACTTCGACAATGTCGACGACGAGTGGCCCGCGCCCGCACCGGACCCCTTCAACGATGTGGACGCGGAATGGCCGCCTCCGCCTTCGCCGCCTCCTCACGACCCCTGGGACGACATCGACGACGTCAACCCCACCCCGCCAGCCCCGCCAAAACGCCGCCGCTCACCCAGCTTCGACGACGTCGCCGCCAGCTCCAAAAAGCCCCTCACCGGCGCGCACCGTCGTCGTCCCGCTAGGCTGGAAAAAGCCACCAAGGCGGAGAAGGCCGCGCGCAAATCTGCCGCCACCAACGCACGCCGCCGCCGCCGACGCGAAAAGGCGCACGCCGACGCCGGCCACGTCGCTGGTCCCTCCACCGTCGATGAACACGTTCGCGGCGCGGCGCCGGTCGAGGCCGATCTCGACGCCGCTGCCCTGCCCTCGACCCTAGGCGCGTATGCCGCCAAGGTCGAGAGCAAGGGGGAGAAACGCGGCGCCAAGGTTCGGCGCTTGTTGCTCGACTTCCTTGGGAGGGGTTTCCGAGTGGTTGAATGGGATGGGTAGTGAGTGCTTCTTTTCCCTTCCCCTTCCTTCTTCCCCAAACTGACCTCGCCGGAAGCACTCCGCGCCCCATCGTCGACCGCAATGGCCGAATTATCGCCGTCCTCGCAGGCCAACCCGACCACGACGGCTACCGCGACGCCACCCAGCTCGCCTTCGAAGCCATCCGCGACGCCGGCAACAACGCCCGCTTTCCCGCCGAAATGCGAAAGCATCGCCGCGGCCTTTTCGCGGCGGTCAACGTGGGGCTCTTCTACGGCCAAGGGCAGTGGACTCCCTGTTGGCTCAACAACAAGGACTACACGGGACTTGCGGAGGGTTTGCTTGCGAACGCAAACATCCAGAGGATGGCAGGATTCGCAGACGGTTTTTTTTTTTTTCACTTCCTTAACGCGCACTGAACCTCACACAGCTGCCTTTCAACTTTGGGCGCCCCGTCTCTACCAGTACTACCGCACTCATGACGCCGGCCTCCGCGCCCACGACTCCGACCTCCGTCGACCCTTCAAGACCTCAGTCTTTTTTTGCACAGCATTCAATTTCGGCCGCAGCGTTTGGACGTTCAAGCACCGCGACGTCCTCAATCTAGCGTTTGGCTGGTGCGCTGTTCATGCCTTGGGGCATTACAATGCCACCCTCGGTGGGCACCTCGTCCTTTGGGACCTGAAGCTCGTCATCGAATTTCCCCACGGCGCCCTCATCCTCCTGCCCTCCGCCACCGTCGCCCACTCCAACATTCCTGTGCAGGAGGGTGAGGAGCGGGTCTCATTCACCCAGTTTAGCCCCGGCGGCATCTTCCGCTTCGTCGACAACGGCTGCAAAACCGTGGAGGGATTGGAGCGGGAGGACCCTGAGGAGTACGGGGTGGTTCAGGCACGCATGGCTTCGCGTTGGGAGGAGGGCTTAAATTTGCTTAGTACCTTAGATGAATTAACCACCACCGAGGAATCTACCTTTTCTTGAATCATCTTGTGAGCTTGAGGAATGAGGCCGAATTTTAGACGACTTTCCCTGTCACTTAATATATTCCAAAATTCTAAAGGGCACTGTTTTTTTTTAAACAGCTCCCATCAAGTATAGGCTCTTGAATTTTAAGAAACTGACTCAGTAGAGATGTTCAGAGGAAAGATATGATTTTTTTTTGGGCGGTATTTCGAACGCGAACTGACATTTCATTCGAGATCTGTTGTGAGTTTTGATCTTGATCCTGCTTGCTTCTTCCTACCTACTACTTACCACCTCACCCCTACCACATGCCGGCCGGACGTCCGCGTCTCGATCCCGACATTAAGGCGCAACATCTCCAAGCCAGTCGCAAACGCTACGACGAGAAGTATGGCCACAAAAACCTCAATTATCGGAGACGCCAGGAATTCACCAATTCACACAGACACTTGGATAAACGTCGTGAAGATGCCCGCCTACGAATGCAACGGTAGGCCTCTAGGCCTCCTAATGCACTCAACAAACCTCAAGCCCAATAGTAGGCACCGCGCCGCCATTGCTACGTCCGACATCTTCGCGCAGAGCTTGCATCGTCGGGCAGCTGCAGCAGACTCAGACCGATACCGCGAAAAGTAGGTGTACCCCTCGTTCTTTTCTACAACATATTCTCAATCATCTTGCTACAGAAAGAGAGCTGAGGATTGGGCTGAAGTTAAACGCAAAGAGAAGACAAGGCGAGACAAAAGGTGCGCTCCTTGAATTATTCACCTTTTACTATTATTTCTAACTAGATTGAAGAAAGAGGGAAGGAGAGGCGCTGCGCAAAACAACGCTAAAGAACGCTGCAGCCCATGCCGCGCCCAAATCGCCGTGCAAACGTACTGAACGTCGAGCAGCCCGCACATCGAAGCCCGTGCCCTCCTCCTCAAATGCCATCCACCCCACGCACTCCTCCCAGAATGAACGCCCCGTTGAAGACGACTCCTTAAGCGACGAATCAAACGCCCCGCACCCCCACACCATCGACCCGCTCCTCGCGCGCCGCACATTTACACCGCGCAAGTGTCGTGAGTGCGACTTGGATGATTGCCCGGGCTGTGCATGCATGTGCATGGTCTCCATGGATTGGGTTGACCACGAGGGGGGCCACTTTTACCCCATCTGCACGGCGTGCTACGTCGATGACTGCCCAGGATGCAAATGTGTATGCACCAAGAGCACGGTTTGGAAGGAACACGGCGGCCATGTTCGTACAAAAATTCCGTTGTTTACTTCTCCTTAGTAGAATTCAACTCTTCCTCATTTTTGTTTCCTTCTTATGTTTTTATGTTTGTTTTTTTTTTCCGTGAAAGTCCTTTGAATTTGAATAAATTCTCGTCGAAGGCCCGTCATTCAGCTTAGTCATGCGGCGAAGTTTCGCATGACTAAGCTTCTCGCGTTTTAATACTAGTCTATTGGGGCTGTATTTCAATGACTGGCCTTGAAGCTTGAAGCTTGAAGGCTAATCTGAAATGAATTTCGTGCAGAAACGGAATTTTGTTTGAAGCCCCTATTTCCATCACGGCACCTGAAGGTGTGTGTGATGTGACTTTGGTGACCCTCGCATTCTGTCTTTCTCACCTCTCTTTCCGTCTCTCAATCTCACCGCCGCCATCGCCTGGGATCCCGGGTGTAGGGCATCCAGGACTTTGTACTCAACAGCTTGCTACCTCGTCGCTGGTACGTACGCCTCGAGACATCTTCGATTCAATCCTGCTGACCCGTCTTGCAGAAATCTCTACCAATGTTTCGCTCTCCGTCGCCGATCTTGTCCCCCCCACTCTACGCGCCTGCGCTCGGCGCTGAAGACGTCGACTTAGAAACACATACTGGGACCTTTTACGCCGTTATCGCCGATGACTGGAAGGGCGTTGCGATTTCGAAGTGCGTGTTTTTCCTCCCCTCTTCATCTCATTTAATAAAGATTCAATT
The DNA here is from genome assembly GCA_029233265.1 of Mycena alexandri. NCBI lineage: Eukaryota > Fungi > Basidiomycota > Agaricomycetes > Agaricales > Mycenaceae > Mycena > Mycena alexandri. The sequence goes on along the minus strand of JARJCM010000107.1, from coordinate 37,109 downwards.
AAGGTCGATCTTTCTTTCTTTGAAGAGCAGGCACCCGCGCGCCACCACTTGGACCGCCGAAGGATGGCCAAGCTTCGAAAGGAGGTGGTACACTACTCCTCCCTCCTCGCCTTCCGGCACAGTGTTGTCAATGTCGCCTTCGCCGTCGCCCACGGCTTCCGCCACTGAGTCAGCGCCGCCCTCCCCGTTGCCCGTGCCTTCACGCACCCCGTCGCCTGCGCCCGAATCGCCGAGCAAATCGGACGTCCCGCGCACTCGCACTGACATCCACAACGGACCCTACGTCCACAACGGACCCCACCCCGCCTGGCTCACTCCCGCCGCTGCTGTTGTGCGTATGCTTTTGCTTTATTTTCCAACTGACTCCCATCATAAAGCCCAAGCAGCACGACGAAAAGGACAGCGCGCCGCAAGTGCCGAGTGACGGCCCTCCGCAGCAAACACCGCCCATGCTTCTGCCTACCCGGTCGCCGCCGTCCAATGCCGCCGCGCACGAACCTTTGCGCCAAGTCCACCTCCACGAAGGCTTGCTGTACGCCGTGAAGGGGTATCCCGGCATTTTTCAGGATAGGTAAGTTCTATTTTTTGTTCAAGACTTTCTCTCTGCTAAGGTCCTTGCCTTCAAGGGATCGCGCGGTGAAGGCCATGAAGTCCACGCCGGGGGCGGACTTGTTCTTCAGCCGCGACGAGCGCGAGGTATGGGCGTTCCTGCAGGGAACTGGGGGCGACCTTTAGCAGGCACGTTCTAACCTCCCTTCCGCTACGTCTACGTTCTACATCGCTCCCCACATCTATCCCATGCCAACGTCTATCTCATTACACTTGAATACCTTTACTTGCTCGAAATTGAATGAAATGCTGCAATGCTTGCTTGAAATTGAATTGAATGCTGGAATGATTGAAGTAAAGAGCGTAAATCAACCCAAGTAAGAAAAATGACAAGTAAGAAGGGGGGTTAAAAAGAGAAATAAAAGAATGTCCAGTGCGAGGGTCGAACGAAAAGCATCCCGTGTACAGTGGTGGAGATGTCGACTTGCACAGTGTCCTTTTCAGGAAATAATAAAAGACGCGCCTCAACCGTTGTACTGCAGGGTCGAAGGTAAGCACAATATTATGTTGACTCGACTCACCAATTTCCTTTCATTTTCCTTTCATTTTCTCCTCAACGCTTCGTTGCCGAATATTTTGTTGAAAGTTTGGTGCGCGAGACTTGTCACATGATCGTGTCTCGCCCTCGTCTTCTTCACCACCACCACCACTATGGCTCGCTCTGGCCCTGCTCCCCATGCAACACGCAACCCCGGTCGCCAGGTTCAACTCTCCCGCCGCCGCCGCCCTGGAATGTCCAAAGCACACAGAGCAACCCAGGCGCTGAAGCTTGCGGGACCACGTAAAAAACGCCGTGAATTTGAAGAAGAAATCGACGAAGAGTTCACGCGGCGCGCCGATGCCCTTCAGCGTATTTCGACTGCACACAACAAGAAGCTAGCATATGTACGAGGGATTCTGAGCCGGATAAGCCAGTTCAAGGCGACGCGCACCCCGAGTCTTCATCACGCTCTGGTCCACCAACGCTCGCTCGATGCTCAAGCAGACGGTATGTCGTGTTTCTTCTTCCTTCCTGATGTGCAATGCAGGAGCTGAGACGAATGCAGGGAGGACGACAAGCTTAAAAGAGCTGAAACAAGGCTTGAAGGACGATATCGAGTCCGGCGACTTCGACATGGATTCTATCGACGCGGAAGAGGAGAAGAGGCTCATCACCCAGGCCCTCGATCACCGCATGAACAAGAGGCGCGGCGTACGCGGGACGACAAAGGCCTCACAAATCGACGTGACCCAGACTATGAGGGGGATGACGGACGCCGTGAGTTTTTTGCTGTCTTTCATGATAAAATTTATTTAATATACCGCTAGATGGGCGACCTCAACTTCCGCACTGGTACCCGTGGGTTCGCGGTGTTTTCGCGCGGGAATGCCGACGATCCCACAAGACCGCACATCATCGACTCCGACGACTCCATGTCGTTTTTAATGGAGGTGTATGGAATCTCCCCTGTGGACTTCCTCCGCAGCTTCGAGGGCTACTGCGTAACCAGGGATGAGGGTATGTTTTTTATGCCGGAGCTGTCTTGCTTCTTACTGAGGAACGTCATCCAGGTATCTTCGAGAAGGACGACGTTGACAGTGTCCGCAAGAGTGTGTCGAGACTACTGACCGGCGGCCTCAGTAAGTAGTAAAACAATCCTTGGCTCAGTTCAGCTTTAACAAGGCGTACAGGGAGGGTTAAAAACAGCACGACGATAACCATGGAATACGTACATTACGACACCGCCATTCGTGAGGCCAAGGGGGTTGAGCTCGCCGGGTGGCCCGCCGATGTCCCTATTAGCCGCCCTGCAACGTGGAACAAGGAGACCGGGAGGCGCATCCGCGACATGCTGCACAGTGGTGCCATCCACTGGGTGACCATGACACGAACTCAGCACGCCGCGCTCATCGAGGAGAACAACGCAAAGCGCGCAGCGTTGGGCGCGGGTGCACTCAGGCGGCGGGCAGAGCGTTCGGACAAGGGCCTTCCCCGAGGCCCACGTAAAAGGAAGGGGAGAGGCATCGAGGAGGTGCCCGAGGAGGAGGACGAGGAGGTACCCGTGACGCCGCCGCAGACGAAGTCCACAGCGCTGCCTGCCGTGGGGACGTCTGTCGGGGCTGCTCTCCGACCCCGGGCCGCAGAGTACGGTGCTGTACAGCAGCAACCCGCCGCCACCTTCCCTTCACTCCACTACGACCCCGCACAGCCGCTCGACTTTGGTCTCGACCAACTCATTTCCCTGCCGCCATACGACTACGACGACTTAGAAGAAATAAACCGCCTCGTCAATGACATCGCCGTGAATGGCCTGTTTCCTAATGTGAACGCCCTCGGCGAGCAAGTGTCCGCCAGCAGCTCATTGGTGCCTTCCCTCGATTTCGCCACCTCTTGGAACCAACTCCCCCATGCCCCCATCGACCCCGTCCCGCTCACGCCGACATATCCGGTGGGGGTGCTCATGGCCTCATTGAGTGCAAATGTCGCCACGACCGGGCAGCGCAAGAGGGGTCGAGAGGGCGCAGGGGATGACACTGCTGATGCTCCGCCCAAGAAGCGTAAGCAACGCTCGGACGCGGGTGCGTCGCGGAAGGCGGACGCGGGGAAGGCCGCTCTCGAGGCGTCACCGCTCGAGGCACAGGTAAAGACCCGCAAGAAGCGCAAGGATGCTGGGATGCCGCGGAAGAAGAGGGACGCCGCCAGCGCTGCACCCAATACGTAGGTGCGCCGTGCGCTCGTTTATGTACCCATTCCATCTACCTTCTCCCCCCTATTCCTCCTGCCGTGTTCTTTTTTTCTTATACGTAGTTTCAATGGACTTTAGTACACAAGTGCTGTATTTACCCTTAAATATGATATTATTCAATATCCATGTCGTTTTGTAAGGTAAAAAATATCCACAGTAATGTGTGGTACTCCCCTCTATCCTCTCCTTTTTTATTGTGAATTTACGGGCATTTTTGCGGCCGGGACGGACTTGCGTGCGCGCGGTGGATGGATATTGATGGCGGGTGAGGCGCGCCATCAATCGCGATGGCGCGCGCCGTCATTGATCGCCTTCGGCTTGTTAAATAAGAGATCTCAGAGATATCTGTAATATCTCAGAGCTATTTGCTTTAAAGAGCTCATAATTAAGCATAATTAAGCCGTGCTGGAGAAATCACACAGATCGCCATATATTGATGGTGGAGATCGACTACTTCTCCCACATCAGTACATGTCATTACTGGGGCTATACAGGTGCATCCCACTGTAATCATCTTCGTATGTGCCTAAGGGGGTAAGTGCTCGGCAATACACAACTTCTTGCAAATATTTTCGCCATAGTGGAGCATAGTGGCAGCCAGTGATACGCGTCGCATGCTGGCAGGTCGGGCTGTGAGCAGACTTTGTATTTGCATATTCTCTTTCGACATTGCCAAAGAATGTGTACGTTCGCCGCCGTTCGCGCCACATTTGTTCTTGATGGCCTTGTAGATATCTTCAACCTCAGAGGACTCGACGGGATTTCCCTCTCAACGTTTATTATTGACGTTGTAATGCCATCTCCCACGATAAGTTGCCCCGTCCCTGTATTATCGTTAGCGGGAGAATACTGGCGACAACAAGTCAAAATCGGGCACAAGTCACTTACGGAGAACTGTTTCAATTGGGCCAAAGAATGGTATGTCCTGGGGAAATTTGAAAGCATGAAAATTCAAATTTCAACTACTAGGGACGTGGGCCTAATTATCGGACGATACAGTAATGGTCTGCCCGCAGAATTTCGACAATTCCCCAGGACATTCCAGAGAAAATGTATCCCACTTTTTTTTCTTTCTTGGCCGACGAGCCCTTTCCTAGTGGGAATCATTTTAAAAGGTGTCGCGGCGCCTGGGTCTCAAAAAGTTCGGCACGTCGGCATGTCGGGCGTGGGAATCGAATGATGGCACCTGTCTTTTGCGCACCACCACTATTTGAGTCCAAAAATTGGAATGTCACCGTTACATGCACCAAATTTGGTCAGTTCACAGCCCTCCGTCACCCGTTGCTTGAACATTTGGTCAAAATACTGCCTCCCGACGGTAAACCGTCCGAATTGAGTATCGTATCGATATCGTGCAATTGCGGGCATGACTCGATGCGGATGCTTTGGTGGCCGGAGTTGGACAAAATGCCAGTTTGCATGAAAATCACCAACAATCATTGATGATCCCGAACAATCATTGATCGTCATTGACAATCCTGACCAGCCACTACCAATCCTCGACTATCCTGCGCATTCCCGCCGAATCCTCACATATCACTGGTGTTCCTGAGCAAATCCTTGCAAATCCTGAACTTCTGGGTCATTAGCAATCTCCATCAATCTGGGGTGTTCCTTGGAAATCCCTCATTTTTACACCTGAATTTTGCACAAGAATCATTGCATATCCCGGAGAATCCTCAGCATTCCCGAGGCGTCCGAACGAATCCCGAACGCTCGGAATGTTTCAGAAGTCCCGAAATTGGTGATGCCGGCAAACTGCCGGCTGCACCGCCTTCGGCAAATCTCGGGGTTTGAATTCTTATCATTTCCGCCGTCTTGGTGTTCTACCACGCAACACTGCCGAAGATGTGCCGCAATTGCGGTCCAGACTAGGATGCCTTCCTGTGCGTGCAGCCTCCTGAGTCTCTCCCTAAAAGAAGCTAAGACATGTACTGCAACATAGAGTATGAATAGTTCTACACCGTACCACTTTCACAGTGGCCCCGAGGTAGTCCTAATACCCGTTTCAAGGTCATCCAAAGAATAATCCACAGTATGTTGAAGAGGGTGTACACCTAAGACATTATCATGTCTGAAAAACATAATGCGGCCACGCGGACTCAAAGAAACGCGAGCGTGGGGACTAGTACGTCACGGCATCTCGATGACAAAATTTAAAACAACCACGGCTTCATAGTAGTACACACGGGTGTGGAATCGAACCCTAGGCTGCCGTAGAATGGTTTTCAATTCACTACCAGTTTTACAACATCTGTACCACACACCACCGGTGCTGATATTGATACTGAACCGCTCCTAACCATACTCAGAAACGAGGTGGGTGCATTCTTCCATGCTGAAGTGAGCAGCTAAACACGTGAACACTGAACTTGACGCAAATTGAACCCGGAGTCCCCGGGGTCGGTCGGAAATACGACGATCAAAAAAAGAAAGAGAAAGAAAAAAGCTGAGCACACCGACAGACCTTCTATGCACCAGTGGGAAATCGAACCCCTGCCGTCGTTCAAGGTTTCCAACTCACGTAAGCATCTGAACGATGTACCACCGGTGTCGGTAGCCACTTAACTGTGTGCCGTACCTCGTACGGGCGTTCAGGAAATCAAATCGGAGTTGAATCAGAGCATGGTGTCGCTACCTGGGCCGTTAACATTAGAATATAGACTGGTCGCCGAGTCGAAATGACCAGCAACTCAAATCATGGAAAGGCAGAAAGTTCAAACACGAGAACTAAATTGCAACGTTCACAATGGCAAAAAAAAGGCTACACTGATACCTACACTAAGTCGACAAAAAGAATGACCGATGGGTGTTTGGGGTCGTTCCTGGGTCAAATCGCTCAAAGTAAAATGCACGCATTGACCTCTCTCGATGTCATGAGAATCGACATAGTTAAAGTCACATATCCTCGGAGTAGTTCCTGCGCAATAAATTATTCAGTGGTTTCCTGAAAAATCGACTTTTTGTAATCGTGTTTCACGGAGAAATGGCGTATATCATCTGAAAGTACTAAAAAAATAGTCTACACTCATGCCCTGGTTCAACCCAATCGAAGGTGATTTGAGCTCACAATGCCGCCGGCAATTTGACTATTTTTGCGTTTTTGGCATCATTTTGGCTCAAAATGGCCAACTTGCAGCCGTCATTGCAAGCTCAAAACACCTTCAATTGGGGTGACCTAAGACATAGATATGGACTATTTCTCAAGGACTTTCAGATGGTATACACCATTCTTACATGAAACATCTATATGAAAAGTCGATTTTTCAGCAAGCCCTTAAATAATTTATTGCGCCAGAACTAATCGGAGGATATGTGGCCTTAACTATGCCAATCATCATGAAATCGAGAGAGGTCAATGCCACCATTTTATTTGGAGTGATTTCACACCCCAACGTAGCTCGGTATGTCCCTCTCCTCCTTTGGTCCTCTTTCTCTTACTGAATCTTGTGCCACCAGTTGAATGTGGGCCGCAGTTGTCTTGATTCATAGTAGATACCCTTGTACCTAGTTACCATGCAATACATATATCTATGATTCTTCATCTTATGGCAAGCTGAGAGCGATTATGGAGGCCTGCAAACACCCAAAAGCTGCTGTACAATCCATAACAATGGTGAACCAATTGCATATATCGGTCAATAATTATCAACAATTGTGTGACAATTGTAAGGGGCATAAGTTATTGAGCAAAATCGGATAATCGTCGACAATCTGCCAGTTGTCAACAATTGTGAACTATTCTTAGCAATTATCATTTTCGGGTTTTCCTGATGCAAAAAGAAGCATAGCATTCTTCTGATATCTGAGGTGACTAATGCATCCTTTCATGGAATGTCCCGGAAGGACACAACGAGGGAAGATCACATCGGTACAAATTGAATCTGAATGACTCACGTTGTCCAGGAATAATGGACCATCAGCTATTTCAAGATGATTGTTTCAAGCGCAGCAGAAGGGAGATGAACAGCAACCAAGGTAGCACACCGACTCAAGTATTCTAGGTAGATAGAATCCCTGACCAGCTGGCAGTTAGATCTGATGAAAGTCGGATGGAAGGACACATGGCTTATTATATCCAAACAAACCAGGTACCATTGCGATTGGATATATCATAGAAGAAAGATGGTCAGTAGCCAATGAGACCATAAATTCCCAAGCATTCTTGAGTCCTATAAAGTCCAGGTGATTCGCAAATGCATTGACCTTTTCCAAGATGCCCCGTCAACCAAGTATAACCCAAGTTCGTCTGAACAACATCTCAAAGTGTGTGGCTATCACGGCCAACACATTTGATGTCCTCGTGGACACACTCAAGGCCTCTGGCCTAGAGGCCATTTCAAAGACCATCCAGTCCCTGTTAAGATTGTTCCAGGTACATTTCTACAAAATTTATATTGAAAAGCCCTGAGTTGGTGTCACAGACTATCAAGCAGGATAAAAACGAGTGTGCCGAGTTGATGGAGCACACTCATGAGTTGCTCAATGCAATTATCATGGTGTATATCAAGTCTGACACCGGTGCCGAATTGCCACCGAGCACATTGAATCAGATTGTGAAATCCACTGAGTACTTATATACCCTTAGTCCATTTACGTTGCTCACTCCAAGAATTTAGGACCCTGCACAAAATTCATACCTTTGTTGAGGCTCAACAAAGTGGGAGTAAAGTTAGGAAGTTTTTCCGCCAGGGAGAAATGGCTGCTCTGCTCAAAGATTGCAAGGCGGGATTGCAGCAGGCATTTGAGTTCTTCAATGTAAGTCATCATATTTGAACTGTATGGCGACTGACAGCGGCAAAGATCAAAACTGTCAACATCATGACTGATCTGAAGGAGATGCAAGACCAGGCTCAACTCAGACACCAGGAGATACTCGACATGATTGAAACTTTGTCTAGTTCAGATTCAGCATCCTCTGTAAGTGAGCAGGTTCTTTGAGTGTATGAGTACTAATGGCTACCCAGATTAGCAATATTTACTCTGGATCATATGCAAGGTGCTTATTTTCAATGACCCTGTTTCTTCGTTGTTTACCAATCTTACAGCTCAAAGTCCATTTCAATGCTCCCAGGAGAGCCAAAAATATTCCATGGTCGTGACTCAGAGCTGGCAGATATTCTCTTGCTCTTCAGGCAGAGCACTCCCCGAATTGCCATTTTAGGTTCAGGGGGGATGGGAAAAACCACCCTCGCAAGGACTGTGGTTCACCACGAGGAAGTAGCCACCAAGTACCACGGAAATCGTTTCTTTGTTACCTGTGACACTGCATCAAGCAAACCAGAACTTGCAGGTCTTATTGGAGCCCATCTAGGTCTGAAACCTGGTATAGACCTCACTCGGGCGGTCTTAAAGCACTTTTCCAGTGGTCCACCCAGTCTGCTAATTCTCGATAACCTGGAAACCGTGTGGGAGCCCACTAAGTCCCGCCCAGAGATTGAAGAGTTCCTCTCGCTTCTCACGGACATAAACACTTTAGCCTTGATAGTTTGTGGATTTCTCCTTTCTCATCAATATCACTCTCATAAGGCCTCAGATCACAATGTGTGGAGCAGAAAGACCATCCAAAGTACCATGGACCCGGCCATTCTTACAACCCCTACCACCCTTGGCACAGGATGCTGCCCGAAAGATGTTCATTGATATTGCTGATGACAAGCATCCCGTGGAAGAAGTGGACGAGATCCTGGGTCTCACCGGCAACATGCCACTCTCAATCAGCCTTCTCGCTCATTTGGTGGACATGGAAGGTTGTAGGGAAATATTATCCCGCTGGGAGACAGAGAAAACTTCCCTCATTTCTGATGGCTACGACAAAAGATCCAACCTGGAACTATCAATTTCAATCTCACTCTCGAGTCCCAGAATTGCTTCCACACCACAGGCCCAGGATCTGTTAGCCATTCTATCCCTACTCCCAGATGGCCTTTCAGATCTAGAGCTCAAGCAAACCAAATTTCCAATCACAGATATCCTTGGTTGTAAGGCGGTGTTGCTCCGTACTGCTTTGGCTTACAGTGATGGCCACAAGCGGTTGAAGGTCTTGGTGCCTATTAGGGAATATATGCGAAAACTGTTTCCCCCGGCAGACGGGATGATACAGCCGATGTTCAAACACTTTCATGAACTTTTGGTATCATACAAGGCAACTCTTGGCACGAGCCTTGGCACGGGCCCTATTGATCGGATAACATCAAATTACACAAACATCCAAAATATCCTCCAAAATGGTTTACAGAGCCAGTATCCTAATGTTGTGGATGTTGCTTACTGTGCATGTGATTTCAATAGCTTCAGTATGGTCATTGGACATGGAACAAGCTTTCCTCTGGAGGATATTAGCAATGCCCTTTCATCCTCAGGAGATCATCGGTTGAAGGCATATATAATTACTGAACTGATCCGATCAGCAGGCCATCATGCAATCTCCCATCCAGACCAGTTGATAGTTGATGCCTTAAACCACTTCCAGTATTTTAATGACCCTGCCCTTGAAGGTGTGTTCTCTGTTCAACCTGATACAAGAAGAAGAAAAACTTAACAAACTTTATTTCCCAGCCAGGTTTCACTCTAGTTTAGCGCTTTACTACTTGCACTTCAACCGCAACATCTCAGCAGCTTTACGGCACGGTCAGATTGCCCTCTCCTTAGCACAGGCCGCCAGAAATCTCAAGAGGCAATGTGATGCACTTGATAACCTTGGGTACATTGAGGTAATTGCTGGGGACTATGCTGCTGGTCGAGCCCATGCACAGGAGCTGCAGAGACTTGCCAGAGTCTCTGGAGATGTGTACAGAGAGGCACGCGGCCTATACAATGAAGCCCTTTCCTTGCAGTTATTGGGTGATTACAAAGAGTGCATTACTCTGACCAGGAGGGGTAGAACAGCGCTAAATCTATGTGCTCTGTCTCATGGGAATCTTGATTATGTGTTGATGGGAATTGAGGCTGAAGTTCACAAGCTCAAATCCGAATATGCTGAGGCACATGACATCCAGAATCAAATTCTCCAAGCAACAGCTGATGATAATTATCACCGAGCATTTTCCCTGATAAATATTGCGGAAATTGAGGTCTTGACTGGGGCTTTAACCAATGAAATTCAAAGTAAGATTGATGTATCACAAGCCACAAGCCAAAGTTCAGCGTTAATTACTTCATGTGATGCCATTCAAGCAGATCTCAATCTTAGAGACGGGGATATGTCAAGTACACAATTCCGTAGATGTCTTCAACTCGGGTGGGGCAAAAACGCTGAAATAGTAAGTTACTGCCTGGAGAGGCTTGGAGACATCGATCGGTGGAAGGAATCCTCTCATCCCACCTCTTGGGCAACTGTTTTCCTTGCAAATTCCCTCAAAACAAAAGAATGTTTAGGAATCTTCAAGGCCCTGCAATTCTTGGGTGATATCTTTCTCCGGGAACAGGATGAAGTTACAGCCATATCTCTGTTCACTCTTGCCTTGGGTGGATTCACCAAGATGGATGTTCATCGGAGCAGAGCAGAGTGCATGATCCGATTTGGGGACATATCCAACAAGCATGGTGACTCACTGGAGGCACTGGGGCTGTGGGAACAAGCAAGGCCGCTGTTTGAGAAGTCTTCACAGGCCAAGCGGGTTCAGGATATTGATAAAAGGTTGGTTGGGATTGGTGAGGATATAAAGGAGCAGCATCAAATAAACTTATCTCGACTCACTGAGCTCAATTCTCCGACGGGAACAGTGGAAGAGGTGGGTGAGGATGAGTCAGAGGATGAATTGGAGAATGAAGAGGCCTGGTTGTTGGCAGTGTAATCTGTAAACAATCATCATTGGCATCCCTTCCTTTGCTTGTAGTATTTAGGTGAGGTAACTTCAGTTCAGAAAATATATCTAATTATTTATTTACACCTGCGGAGAGGTCAAACATAACATCAAAAAGGTGTGTTAAGTGCATGACCAGGTATATGGATGGGATACTTGAGTACCAGCTTATTTGTCATGAATCGTGGTTTTCACAACCCATTCATTTCCTTTCCTACTACCCCGTTTTCCATACGACAACCGAACTCCAAAGGAACATCCCGGAATACTCCTGGATCCACCCGGCGACGGACCCGGAATATTCCCTGAAACGACGGTAACTCACATCGACAGTGTTGACAACCGACCAGGATATTTCAAGGATCGACGATCGGACACCCGACATGTGTCAAACCCTAAAAGCCAATACACCGTGGAGATATATTCGATCACACTCCTGTGTGCCATACGTTGTCTCATCAACGCCAATTGGTATTTCAGATGAAACCTTGGATACCTAATTATCAGAGTAGTATATATACTAGGTAGAATCTTCCTGTACTCTAGATTCTACCTCGTCTAATACCAGCTATACTTTGGCCTGGCAACAACGAAGCGTCTTCTCACCACTGGGCAACGACTCTCAGTATACTATCGTTCATCCTCTCATCGGTAACCCTACGTGCGGGTTATCTGGGCGCGTACTATACCGCCTTCGGGTCTTTTCGGGCTCCACCTCGAGCGGACATACGCCGGACTTCGCCCCTTATTGTGGCTATCCGACTATATCCCCTCCTCGGCGTTCACCCCGGGTTCTAGCCGGGTTATTCGTATAAAGGTCCCGGCCGGGTTATTTCCATATCGACATCCCGTCAGGCCGACCTAGGGCTGTCGCTGACATTATTCCACCAGTGCCTTTATAACGGAGCTCGCTATGCGCTATGGATTCCTAACTCACATTTTTGTGCCCCTCGGTGTATTACTTGGTAGGTTGGTTACTGGGTTGCCCTGTTTTTAAGAATTTTGTTCAAACTTTTGCTCACAGCCGCACTCGTAATTTTATCCGAACTTTGCCTCCCGTGCAACTAAACTTCCCAACTTCCACTGCAAATATCAAGTTTGATAGGTGTGAAAACTCCGAACACATATGGGCGGCCATCCTTTATTCCCGGACAACGAGATCCACGGGACAAACACCGGCATAGTCCAGCCAACCAACTACACCGAGAACGAAGAAGAGCAGCGCAAGAAGGCCGTCGTCGACGCTGCAGCTGGCCGGAAGTTCGGGCGTGTTGTGGTCGACCTCACCGTCTCATCTGCAGGAGTATGGGCCAACGTGGGCCCAGTACTCACTTTCGCTCAAGCGGTCAACATCGTCCGTTGGGTTCACAGGGGAGACACCTTTGCCACGGGAGTTCCTACGCGCCACAGCCTTCAAGTAGGAACGGGAGAGGGGCAGAATCTAAGTGTCAAAGAGGTCAAAGAGTTCGACTTCACTGAGACTTGGCCAAAGTGCAGAAGACAAAGGAAGGAGCATGTCTGTGGTAACGGTGACATCCGGAAGGGAATGAAGAGACTCAGACAAAACCCGGAGAGGCAAGGCATCATAGACTACACTGTAAAAATATACCGGGTAGTATAGGGGTGAAATGGAAGATACCGAGTCTGAGACCAACGACTGTGCAATATGGTGGTTAATAGGAGGGGCAGGGCAGTAAATGGCGTCGGAATCAATGTTAGCAGGAGTATTTGACGTGGCAGCGAGCGGGAGGAACGGCGGCGCGAGGTTGTAATCGTAGGACGCAATGGTGTGGTAACAAGTTCGGAGATCTCGGCGATGTTGGCTTATGGGTGTATCTGATGTTGCATTCAGCTGTAGGGCAAGCAGTTCCACGGCAAGGCTGCGGACAATATCGCCTCTGCCTTCTAGGTATAAAATTCCAGCCTTCACATCGTCCCCATTTACTTCGTAGCTTTGCAGTGTCAAGGGAATTCCTCTGGTGGTGTGCAAGTTTATCAGAAGCTTCCCGCCTGCCCCGCTAAATTTGGCATCCTGACCGAGCACATTCTTTGAGTATAGCAGCAAACCATGTGCCACATTTGGGGACACAACACCCTCAGACAGAAGATATTCCTGTGCAATTGCGGCCAGGAGAGCATTTGTGATCTCGACACTTCAGTCTGTGTTTGATTCACCTACCGTATCTAGTCTGCCGCATTTCATTCTTAAACCGAGGACGGTGTTGTCTTGGCCTCTAGGACAAGCGCAATTGCTGGACATCATTAAATCTTGATCTCCCTCAACTTTTTTTGTCAGTCACTTATGCGGCCATTTGGTGACAATGCACCATCCCTGGAAAGCATTGTAGAGAAGCCGTGCATCCCTCAAATCAATAACACCCCCTTTTTTCTGCATGCTCGAAGCCGAGACATCCAACACCATCAAATTTTGATCTGTGTTCAACTCTATGGCCGAACTTAGCGAACTGACCTCCGCCATCCTGCCTTGACCCCACTTACTGGCTGCTATTCCATCGCGCCTCAAGATTCTTCGCATAAGCCTTGACAACTTTCGCAGGGATGCCGACGCTATGGGGGTGTAAGTCGAGGTATGTTCCCGTTTCTGCAATATATGCAACTCAGAATTGGTTCCTCAGGGCAATCAGACCTAGCCACCACTAACGGAAGGTCCACGGATGCTTGGTGCAGTCTTGGGATGGTAAATATGTACGTGGCACTTGTTAATTCAGCAAGCGGGCTTCTCGGAGCTGCTGAACCTCAACTTGGGTGGGCATCATTCTCCGTACCAGTGTTAGTTCAGTTCCTGCTCTAGGAATCTAAACTTCAGTTAACTTCGATTTGTGTAGGACCACCCACCTTTGGTCTCAAACTTGACATCGAGGTAGTTTTATACTCTATTTTCGGCCTAGGTTAGTTTCCATCCACCGTTTCTGCATTGTCATCTGAGTCGAAGCTCGCTCTGCAGCTTTTATAGCATCTCCGTCTCATTCAATTCAAATACCGACTACAGTTTGAGATCCCGACTCTACATGGTTCGACTTTGATTTCAGCTCCAGTCGACTGGAACTCTGGAAGTGAACCCAAATTATATCACACCGCATTGTGTGTCCTTCCGCGATGGGACAGACTTCCTTGCAGATAGCAATACTGTGAGCGTTTCCTCTAGAACTTTCCGAATTGCGGCCAACTCCGACTGCGAAGGCAATTCAATCAACATCTATTTTCATTTTGCATCTTAATATTACTGAAACTCGCCCCTCTTCCTCACTTCATGCACAGGGTTGAGATTCAAGGACCCCACGGCTGAATCGTTTTTTGACTAGTACCATCAGCATTGAATTTTCTGTCCAGCGAAGCCACCATATTCCAACATGAAAGGCTTCGAAATAGCCAGGTTGCTCCTCTCGTCATTCATCCGATAAGTATGGGGCCCGAATTTTGGCCCGAGGAGTATGGTAGTTGACCTGTGGTTTACTATGTTGAAATTTTGAATACAACACTCATAGGTAGGGATAGTAAGACGCCTTCATGGGATGGACAATGCATGTGTTTTCATTTCAGCGCCACATCCCCGAATGCCCGTGTATAAGTTTTAGTAAGGCTCGCTAGATGAATTAATAAAGCACTTGAAGCCTCAATAAAAGTTTGTTCAAGGTCCTCAACACCCTGACAGCACTCAATGAGTCGGAATTTCGGTTTGAAGGTCGCTGAGAGGTTTTGTGTCTTTGAGTTTAACTGAACTCGGATACAATTCCCGAGTACAGTACACTTAAATTCAAACAATATTGCATAAATTCCAGATGGAATCCTCTGACTTATTCCCACCACTTCTGAGATATTCAGTATTACAGGCGGCAAACTGCCTCATCCGGTGAAGTTTCCACGTTTAGGATGCCACAAAGTCTGGGATCCGACGAGCTTACCTGATCTACCGACAAACTTGCACACAGCTCCTGCTATCACGATGAAAAGGTTAGATTTGAGCCAGTGGCTGGCTCTTCATAACATTAATCAGGTTCGAGTCTACGAAGAGGTACTTGATGCCAGTGTGTAGTGTTGCCGCGACTTAGACTTGACCCCCTTTAAGTCGACTTCCGGAAGTCGACTTGAGCCGAGTCAAGTCAAGTTATTTGCAGACTTCCTTGCGACTTGCGAGTCAACGTAAGTCGACTTGGAGCTGTAGTATTACGACCACTAGTTCAGGTGACGGGTGACGGGGACCTGTGAACCGAACTAATTGAACTTGGTGACGGTGACAATGAGTTTTCCTGGCCCAAATAGGGGTAGAAAATCGCAAAATTTCGCTCCGGCATTCGCCGGATTACCTTTTATGGCAATTGTTGGCTGATTGCCGAACAGTGAACTTTGATCCCAGTGAACTTTTGAGGTGACGGGTGACACCCCGTGAACTAGTGGTCGTAATACTACAGTATTTCTGTCGTCGAGATCTCGAGTGCTCGCGAATCTAACTGTTATCTACACAGCCGGGCCACCGCCAAGTCCTTCCCACGCCAAACTAATTATAGGACCCGCAGCAGTGCGCGTGCGTGTCGACCATGCAATGCCTTGGAAACCGGCCCACCACGCATCAATCCAGGGAAAACCCAACATCGCGCCCACGTGAGCAACACATTCTCCCTCCTGCCCCGATGTCTGAGCCACTGGAGAACCTCCGAGCTGCGTACCAGATTCTCAAGGGAAATGTGACTCGGACCCTCCGAACCCAATGTGGCGCCGAGACCCAGCTCAGCTTCCAGGTTGATGAAGCACTTCAATTCTTTGCGGCGGCGCAATTGGTGTGTCACCCCCGCATTCGAGCGCAGAACTTCGTTTCATTCTCTTTTCAGCACCAAGACATTATCCCTCCCACCGAGTTTGCTGTCCTGGAAACCAGCATCGACACCATGGTCACCGCCCTCAACGAAGCACGGCATCAATCCTCTGACCCACCCACAAGTTCTCCCCTCACAGTTACAACACGCTCAAGTACTGGTGGGCGGCCGCGTGTCGATATCGACCCCACATTCCTTTCACATGCACTTACTCTACGCGGACCCACGGGCCTACGCCCAGTGTTTGGTGTCTCCTCTCGTACGATTCGACGCCGCGCCCTCGAGTATGGGCTGGTGCAGCCTGGGGAGCCCGTATACACTGATACACCTTAGCCTAATAGAACAATCTCACGTACCTACACCTCCACGTCGGTGCCCGTTTCCCCCATCAGCGACGAGGACCTCGATTTCATAGTTAGCGCCATCCTCCGCACCTTCCCCAACTTCGGGCGGCGCATGCTCAAGGGCCGGCTTCGTGCCGCCGGTTACCGCATCCCCCGTGATCGTCTTGCTGCCTCCTATCTTCGTGTTCACGGATCCCCCGGCTCCTTTGGCGCCCGTTTCATTCATCGGACACCCTACCACGTCGCTGGTGCAAACTCGTTGTGGCACCACGATGGCCAGGATGGTAAGTCCTTTATATACGTGTCCCTGCTACATCTGACCTGCTCTATGAGGCCTCATACACTTTAAAATTGTTATTCACTGCTTCATCGACGGCAAGTCCCGCTATGTTACTGGGATCCGAGTTAGCAACAACAATCGAGCGGAGACTGTCCTCGACCTCTTTCATATGGCGGTCACTTCCTACGGCCTCCCAAGTCGCGGGGCAGGTGCGCAGAATCTTCAGTCATCACGTTAAATGTCCCCTAATTGCACCTCCTTCAGGAGCGTAAACAACACCCGCATTGAGCGACTCTGGTACGATGTCACTCACGCCTTTGGTCACAAGTGGAAGCTGTTCTTCATTGACCTGGAGGTAAATCATGGCCTCAACCCTTCCATCCCCGTCCATATTTGGCTTCTCCACCACTTGTTCCTGCGGTACATCGATGAGGACGCACAGGAGTGGTCGGAAGCATGGAACGCACATGACCTTCATATTCGCGGTGAGCGGACACGGTCTCCGCGTGACATCTTCCTCTTCAGCATGATCCAAGACGGCCCCCGTGGTCTCGAGAGAATCCTCGAGCCAGCGGAAGAGTCGCTCGAAGACCCCACTACTTACGGTATTGACTGGGACGTCATGGATGACCCCGCCCTCATGTGTCACCATCTCATGCAAAACCCTGACGAGTGGCGGGACCATAATCCGTTTGCACCTGGTGTCGAGGACCTTTCCAATGTTCCGTGCGAGCCGCCGAACTGTCCATTCTCTCCCGTGCAGGTTGCACACCTTGACCAGCAACTGTCGGCGGCGGTAGATACTTCCTCTCGTAGCATGCAAGTACATAAACTGGTTTGGCAGGAGGCCTTCCGCATCTGCAATGTATTCTACGAGTAAATGCATTGCCTACCCCATGATCAAATTTCAACTCATCTTCACTTTTGCTCGCATTGAGACTCTGTGGACATAAAAAGAAAAAGAGAGACAAACGGCAAAGATAATTGATTCGGATACATAACTACCTGTAATTGGATCGTAAATAACTATGGCATCTGTAATTTAGTTGTAATTATTCGTTGAAAGTGGGGTGGTTTATGTTTCTACCGTAGCGAGGTTGTAAGGAACCACTCCGAGCTAAGGCTGCAGTAGTGGTGCTCGGCAAGTATCGACTCTTACCCTCGCATAGCGGTATAATCCCATTTACGACATCCCGGCTCACGTGAAAGAGCTGCTTTCCTTCTTCACTCCCTGCTGCCCATAGCGCCTGGAGTTCAAGGCCCTCATCGGAGCCCAGCCAGTCCTCGTATTCAACACGCAGATGGGTCGGGCGGGTCACTGTGAAACCTCCCTGAGATGTTGTTACCCAGCGGGATTCCAGCTGATGGCGGGCCAAGAGCCCGAGATCGAGCTCCAATACTGTGAGTGCGGGTAGCCGGGAGTGAATGAACGCCGCAATTGCCTCTGACGGCTCGCCCGGGTTCACGCCGTCCAGCCGAAAGGAGAGGTCCACAGTGCGCAAAAGTTCGAGGCCATCTGCCCCCGGATCTGGCCTGTAATAATTTGAGTGGAACCCAAACTGCCACAAACACTGACTTACAGCCAATGTGTTAGATCCTGTGAGGTAGTTGTAAGACGCCGCAGCGAAGGAGCGACGGCAGGATGATTGAAAGAACCATGTATATTATTCATTGATGGGCTCTGGATTTCAATGGACTTGAGGTGACAATTCGAACGGCCAAGGAGATTGTCAAGTTTGTCGCCGGGCTCACAGTCAACCACAACAAGATGCTGCAGAGCTGGAAGAGTGATAAAATCGAGGAGTGCTGCACGCCCTTGGATGCCAAATGTGGTGACTGTGGGAAGAGCACAAGGATCGAGTGGTGATGTGTGAAAGCTCTTCCACGTATGTGGGCAGCTGAGGTGAAGCTCGACGAGATTCACGAGCTGCGGAAGGGTTCGTGCAAGATACCCCCGATTCGAAGGGCGCAGACTGAGGTAAGTAATCTGTGCCCAAGGAGCGGTGACCATGGGGCCGTCCCAGTGAAGGCGGGTAAGGAGGGGGCAATGGCTAAGGGCCGCCGAAAACCAATTTGCGCCTTCAGTCGCCTCTCCGCGCAAACACTCCCGCAAAGACACTGAGAGTGATTGCAGTGTTGGGAGAGAACATTTCAGGCCAGTCAGCATGAAGACCCCGAATAGTTCGAGGTTCTGGCAGCGGCCAATCTCTGACAACAAGATATGTAGATGGCGCGGTGTGACTGCACCTGACGACGGCCTGAGTGAGAGGGAGAGCGGGATCTTTGTCCCACTTCTCTCAATCCAACGGTGAACAAGCTGAGGGTTGGGTACAGAGCTGGAGTCCAGATAAGCCCATAATCTGCGATGTGAGATGGCGATATGACGCCAACGAGCACAGACGGAACACGGGACCAGGGGGGAAGTGGCAGCCGATGGCTTCGTAAAAGTTGACCGAGGCAAGTGTGAGGCTGCGAAAGACTCGGGTGTCGGCAGGGTGCGGATGAAGATTTCACGGAGCACATCGTCCGGGATGGCGGCGGACATGGAGGGGTAGAAATAGCCCGAGCGTTGCTGCGGATCAATTCGGCTCAAATTCTGAAATGCTGATTTCGAGGTTCATTTTTACTGACTTTGCTCAATAGGTCTTCGCAACATTATTGCGGTTGGATTTATGGGCTTAGCCGAGAGTATTGATGGATAAGTATAAGTACATGTAAGGTATGCTTGGTCATTTTTCCCTCAACTTCGTTCAATTGATTCGAGTGTTGGGGCTTCATGATCAAAGCTGCCGACCTTGAAACTAATCATGTTCTCGAATGCCGAATGCTGAACTCATGCTTGAGTTGAACCCGATAAGAGCTTCCAGGTCGAGGAACATTGAAGAGATACAGTGATTCGAGGTAAGGGTGGGTCAATTGTATTTGATTTTGCGCTGGCAAAAGTAGAATCATCTGGGATGGGGGCGACAGGCACGGACTCCTCTCATGTTGCGCCCCAAAATCACAACCTATATGTACTGTAAACTATATAGCCGCAACCATATGTGGTATGTCCAGCGAAAGTATTATATTGCAGACTTTACCTACGACAAAATTTCAGCACGCTACTAGTACATATACATAGACTACATACTCCCAATGTTCAAATCACAAACTTACTCCCCTTCCATCCTTGCTGATGGAGACGATACATGTACCGACTTCGAACTCTATCAATATCTTCTCTATTGTCCCATGGCAGATTTTTGCGGAATTCAGTGGTCGGGTATGTGTCATTTCCTTTTTCTCTGAGCCGGTTAAACCAAGCACTAGAATGTGTACGGTACACGTTATATGAAAATGATTGATCTATATTACACAGTTACATATCATCGTCCTGCATGGCTCCCAGATCAAGTTCGGCAATCCTGCAAACATATTTATTAAAAAGAACATTTGCTATCAAAGAAGAGTTGCTCACCCCTCCTCGACGATGCACCGGAAAATTTCTGCAGTAAACGCGCTGCACGGTGGGATCGGGAATTTGGTGTGGTCCTCGAGGTTTGCCCGTTAATGTCCTCGAACACGGAATGCGCTACTTGCACCACATTAATCTTGGCCATCGTCGACAGCCGGTGGTTCCAGCGTGTGACCTTGCACAGCAGCTGCTCGACAAAGATGGTGTCGAACCGCAGAAGCTTCTTGTCATTGTCGCTGAGCCAGTAGTCGAGCCAACAGTACACACAAATAAAGGCTGCGCGGACGGCTGCTGGGGACGCTGACTTTTCGAGCTTGAAGCCCATCACACGGAGGCCGGCAAAGGCACCATAGTCCTTGTTAGCATAAATCCACTGTGCCATCGCCGCCGGGGAGGGAGGTGTTGCAAGGCCAGCTAGCACGACATTGTTGGCAAACTGGAATGGTGCGAGGCCGCTTCCAAATCCCATCAGCCCGGAATCCACAATCCAATGGAAAACTTCCTCCCATTTCCTTCGTGGCGCTTCAAGCGGAGGGGTTGTTGTAGGATCCCGATTTGCAAGTGGGCCAAGGAACGCAAGCCAACTCCGGCGCAATGCCTCGGAGAAATATGGAGAGAACTTCTCCGAAATCGTCAGCAAGCGGTAGATGTTTCCGCCCACAAGGACACTGGGGTGGCAGCTATACCACAAATTGACCTGGCCATAGATCGAAGGGTTCTGGTATGTAATTGCAGTCGTCGGATCTTGCACATTGCGAGTCTCCATCTGAGAAAAGACTTGTACGCACGCCTGAAGTGAATCGAAAAGCATGCTCTCGCGGCTCAGCAGGAAGTCTCGGGTCATGGTACCCTGGCCTGTCCCCATGAAGGCCAAGAGGCTAGAAATACCAGCCGGGGTTGTCCAAAGTGCTGCTGGGAGAACTTTATGGAGCAGGTTGAAGCCCTGAAGGTCGCCTCGCACCGGATCCATCTGATCAGGATTGCGCCGGGTCATGGTACCCTTTGTTGGGTGCTCTCCAAGAAGCATTCAACGATAGATTGCAGTTTCGTCTGTGGGCTCCTCACCTCGGCGCTTAGACAACGCTTCCCGGATACTTATGGCTGCAATCCCAAACTCAGGCATCTGCGGAAGGAGGGATTGGAGGGTGGGCTGCACATCAGGTGGAGGCTTGACAGATCTCTTTAATGTACCCGCCTTCGAAGGCGCAACGAGCTTCGAGAACAAAACACTGGCTGGGAGATGCGGGTTCTCGTACTGTTCATCCGTCAGAGCCTGTCCCAGCTTCAAAGAAAGCAACCTGCGGTGAACAAGTTCACCGAAGAAGTCAGATGAGCTCTCCAAGTGTGGGTCTTCCACAAGAAATCCTATCAGGCATGACTGCAGGGCCTCCAGTGTGCGCATCTCATCGCGTTCACTCGACCGTGCAAAATGCGGGTCGCGATTGAGGCCGCCAGGAAAGAGTTTGCAGGGTCGATACAGGAACTCTTTCATTGCGCTGGCGGCAAAGATGCCGTCGCCGAATACCTCTGCAATGCACTGAAGAATTGCACCGCGCGTTATACACCGATCACGGACATGCTCCATGCGCTCTCGAGTGGTAGTGACCTTTTGACTGGTATTTTTAACTGGGCAGTTCAGGGAATCATCGACTTTGACCATTGGTCTGAGGATGAGGTTCTCGTCCCAGAGCTTGCAAAGATACTTGGCTGCGAGAGCGTAGAGTGTGTCATCATCCTTGATCCGCACACTGGCACCAAGTCCCTCGAGGACGATCATTGTCTTTGTTGGGGGGAGCAAGCCAAAGAGGTCTCCTGGAAATCTAGAGAAATTGGGCGCGTCTAGGACTGCAGGTGCTTGGGGAATGTTGCTTGGTCCCGTATCCGAGGCAAGTGCTGATACTGCCGTTGGTATCAGATCGGAGACAGGCACCGGTCCCGTGTCTGAAAGTCCCTGCTGCTCTGTGGAATGTGCCTGACCAACAATCTGCTTGGTAGAACGACCACGTCTCCGGCTAGAAGGATTCGTTGCAGCGCGTGCTGCTTTCTTGGCCTCGGATTGCTTCTCAAGCCGACGCTTCTCCATTGCCAATGCAAGCTGTTCCTGCTTTTTCTCGTGCGCCCTGAGAAATGCCACAACGTGTTGGACCATAGGGGCGAGGTCGGGGAACTGGGTAACAAGAGCCTGCTCGCCCTCGTTCCGGTACGTTGATACAAGCTGGTCGGCGAGTGAAGGCCCAAAATTTACAGTCCATTGATAGACTGCCACCAGTGAGCGGCATACGTGAGACTGCACGCCACGGGCGATGATGTCGTGGACGTGAGTTTGAATCATTAAATTGGGAAGTGATTGGCCGACGTTCGCAATGCACGCAAGGGAGAGATTTGCCAGGCTTGGACCCCATGTGCTTTCTCCCAAGAACGGGATCTCGAGGAACATTCGGCTGCTCAGCTCATTGGTGCGCTCGATCTGATCAACAACACGAGTAGCAATGGCGCGAGCAGAGTCTTCAGCTGCACGGAAGTCCGCTGGTTTCGACAGCAATGCCTGGGCGTGCTCAAGGCTGCTACACTCCTCGTCAAGCGTTCTAGAGTGGAGAAGCTTTTCCAGATATTTCCGGTTCAGCTCCTCGGCCTTGAGCTTTTTCGGTTCTGGTTTATCAATCCCAAGTGCTCGATTCAGCCGTTGAGAACGCACCAGTAGCCCTGGGATCTAGACTGAGCTGTTGGAGCTAGCCATAGAAAATGCTATTTAAAACCATGGCGCTAGCCAACGGTTGGCTCGCACCGTGCTCTTTAGCGTATATGCCCTTCTATTCAGGGAACGGGCCTCCCCATTCCGGACGTGGGTAGGGGGGTGGCCGGGCGTTGCCGCACATTACATAGACCAATCAATAGTCAAAATTTGTGTTCTATTAGTATTTAAACAAACTCAACTTTTTCACTCAATTCGGCATGCAAAATAGGGGCTTTCGCCCAATTAGGGCACAAGATAGGGGTTTTGACTAATTGGGCAACAACTCATATCTAATCTCTGTTAGTTATCTACATGCTCGTCATCCAAATTATTGTACTGCCCAAAGAAATCGTCCAAATCAGCGCCATCCCCAGCCACCAGCTGCTGTGCGGCCGCCAGCGCCGAAATATCCCACTTTGTCCGAAAGTAACCCGCCAAGCGCTCGTGCCAAGCCGCCTGCTTGCACGCATACGCCCGGGCCCCATCCTCCACCTCAGCTGTCCAATCCGATCGCAATCCCACCTGCTCTCGCCACCATCCCGCCTGCCACGCCAGATACCTCAAAACCCGGCGCATCTCTTCCCGAAGTAACAGCACCTCCTCCGTCCACCTAACCTTCCGCGCTCGAGCACGCGCCCACTCCACTCGAATCGCTGCAGATCACGCATCAGTATAAGGTGCTCCAGCATCATTGAATATTACTCACAGTCGTGTAGTCGCTCCTCTTCGTCGTCCAGCGCGCCCGGCGCCGTCCATATCCACGACATCACGCGCTTTGACGTCCCCGGTGCGTCCCGTGGTGCGCGCGCGCCACGTCCTGAGCCAATCATGGCGAGCTTCTTACGAGAAGCTGCATCGCTCTCCCCATCATCTCCGTCTATCTGCACATCGTCCGCCTTCAGGTCCCGCAGGTGTGGATGCGCCTCCGCGCCCTTCAGAGCGACCAGAGCAGAGTGCCCTTTGCGGTACCTCTTCGCGTAGCTCTCCACCCTTTCCCCCCACCTGCCCGATCAGCGTTCGGGCCTTCGTGGCCTGGACCTGCCCCACAATGTTCTCGTTACGGAAGCCGATCAAGAAACGCTTCGTGTGTAGCTGGGCACGAACTGAGACCAGGGAGTTGTCGCACTGCCCCACGCGTAATTTCGCCTCCATGTCGGCGAGACCCGGAACGCAGTCGCTAGCGAGGTAGTCGAAGTTGATAGCAGCGATGTCGCTCGGCATATACAGCTTGATTTTCTCTGCCTTTGGTGGTGCAGTCTCGGTATCGCGACCCTCTTCGACTGTAGCCATGGTGCGAGCGGCGCCCGGCATGTAGATCTTCTGCAGGTTACGAAACTTGGCGATTTTGTTGAGCACGGCATGTCGCCATTCTTCGATTGTGTTTTCACGGTCAGCGGCGACCAGGACGGTACCTGCGAGTTCGGCTAAGATACGCCGTCTAGGCGGCACACAATCAGCTAACTCGGTACGTTACACCATTAAAAGTAGGACTTACTGCGCATCCTCTATCTGGATGCCCGCCGTAAGGAAGGCCGTAGCGCTCCGCCCATGCAGTGGGGCACGGCCAGCGACGCTAAGGGCGTCCTCGTCCTTCCGCACATCCAACCGAACTTCGGCCTCGGTCGGGCAATCTGCGTGCGCAACGTCAATGGCGTCATTAGGCGGCCTGTATCCCACACACCTTTGCGCTCCAGAATGTACGGGTTCGGCTGCGAAGGGTCCTCCAGCCACGCGTCAATCAACCCTTTCCACGTCTTCCTCACTTCGCTCGAGAGTGTCTTATTGACCTCCTTGAACGCTGTGATCTGCCTGTCCCGTTCGGCGATTGCGACCACGAGCTTACGCTGTAGCGCATCACCTATCAACATATTTTAGCATCCTATTGAGCGCGACCACTTCTAATTACATACCTTGCCCCAAGTTCTTCAGGAAGTTATGGTCGTCAATCTTCCCCTCGAGAATGTCCGCCCGCTGGCCGCTCCCCGCGTCCCTCGTCGAATAAGACGCAGGATTCAGCTTTGACCACACCCGTTCCACCCCTTCCCCGTCGGTTTTCCCGACGCCGGGCTTGAAACTAAGACTATTCGCATTCTTGCAGTCCTCGTTGTGGGAGCCCGCGTGCCAGACCGGCAGTGCACACTGCAGCTTGACTTCGCTTAGGGGCAGCTGCATCGGGGTCGGTAATCGCGGCATGCGGTGCGCCAGGTTGGTCTTCCACTGGCACGCGATGTCGTAGGAGATTGTCAGCAGCATAAGGGCAAAGCCCATGACCGCCGACATCACGATAAAGTCCATATTTACATATCTGGCGTTGCGGTCAATTGAAGCTTCAGCTCTCAAAAAAGAACAGGCGCACCTTTCCCCCTTCTGTAAGTCGCCTAATCCGTTCGGCCGCATGCACTCGTGCCGTGCGCAGACACAGCCCCCCACCCCCGACACCCTCAGCCCCGTCGTCAGTCGAGTATCCTTTTGCAGAAGGGCCGCAAAGGCGATGCAAGTGGACACCTATTTGATAGTGAGCACAATAGATGCGTTGACAAACAGAGCAACAAACATCTGTCTCATTAACATATTTCTTAACATGCTTCCTGTATTCTTTGGGCTCCACCCAGTATCCCCAGCCAGGGCCAAGAGGAGGGTCGTCGATTTCGTTTTTTCGCATCCGGTTTTTCAAGCGAAAGTTGGCGTCCACGGCGAGGATTAACATGTAAAGAAACCTGTGCTAGCCGTTGGCTGGGAAACTCCAAACGCTCTGGGGACTCACCGAAACTTGGGGTCGACATCGCGCCAATCCTCGGGTATATTTCGCTTGTCGTGCGGGCATGGCCAGCATCTCACTGCAGTTTCGCTGAGTTTGGTGGCGCCGACGCCGCCAGGATGATGACCACGGCCAACACGCCTCACGCGCTTCACAAATGCCCATTGGCGCGCCATCCGTTGAAACTGCTTGTAACGATTCTGAATTAGACTTGTTAGCTGGTGTAATTGAAATAATATGATCTGAAACATACCGGCAGCCATGTCATCCCACTCGACGCCGTCGTGTCTGTCATCCGTTCGAGTGCAGTTATATAGTCGCGGACGTTGAGGTTGCCCACAACGTTGTACATGCGGTACCCCTCCAAGCTCCGGAAGGTTGAGCATGTCGCTGGGTACCATTTATTCCGCAGTAGTTGTTCTAGATTGTCGGCCGAGTCGGACTTTGAGCATTTGCAATACTGGATTCGGACTTGGTGGATAATCGGCGCGTCGATCACCGTCATGTTGCGCACGAAATCATCCGGGAAAGGACACGGGAATCCTCCATGACCTAGCTGATACACGAGCCCCAGCTTGGCCAGCGTGTAGTCGACCCAGAACGAGCCGTTATATTCCTAAACCCACTTCGATTAAACAGTATCGACGAGTAAAGAATCCCTTCCACATACCTGAATACTATGCAATGACGTTCGCTTGTGATGGAGGAGGCAGCAGCTCTCGCATTGCAAGAACTCTCCGCAATCTGAGCATTTGAAGATCCGAGGCGAGGTTACATCCCCGGGCTCGAACGCTACTTTGCAATGCGCGCACTGGGGGTTCGCGAGGTCATCCCCCAACCCCTCGTGCCGCAGTAGCTCATCCACAAAGAAAGTTGACATTGGGCGGAACAGCGACATGGGGTTGGTCTGCGTGTATCTGAGGTTAATAAACGGTAAATTACATGCGAAAATATGCGCCTACCGTGCTAACATATTCCTTCCGTTTACCTAGGATCGATGCAGCTGTGGCATCAACGTCGCCCTCTGGGGGGTTTCGCGCCCTATCCTCGTCGAAGTTTTCGTCTGGGACTGGGATCCATTCAGCGAGGGAGTCGTTGAGTTCAGAGGGTTCTAGTCGTCGTTTCTTGTGCCGCAGATGGCCGACTTCTTCCTTGCTGCGAAGACCGTCCGTAGAGAAATAGAAGCTGCGGTCGACTGGGATCGCGAGGTCATCGTCGTCATCCGCGCCCAAGTCGATGTTGCGCTTCTGCACAGGACGGCCATGGCTCATCCCAAGACGAGAGTATACGCGAAGGCGGTAGCAAACTGCGACCAAGGCTCCATCATTTGGGTGGATCTCCGCTTAAACGATTGGAAAATGCTACATGTGGACAAGAAGTCAATAAAAACAGGACCTGCTATTTGAAGGTCATTAGAAAACCCAGTCTTGTCAGTATCTCAGAGGGTCGTCGTTTGCTTGTGGTTCACATGTAAAATTCACAAAGGTGGTACAGCGAAATCGCGATGTGGCGGGAAGCAGACAGCAGTGTATTATGTAAGTTACGCGCACACGTGTCTCTATCGGGCTGCTACCCGGTTTTGCTTCGGCTCGACCTACACAAACTGTTTCGGGAAGACCAAGCTCCCCCAGCTGTAATCAACCACAGAATCGTCTTGCCACAGAGGATAGTCGCGCGCATAGTCACATGCCAGCGCTTTCTCCTCGCCCCAGTGACGGAAGGGGGCTTGGTAGATTCTTGCCTTGCAATCTGGGCAGCTGAAGTCTTCTTCGAGCCAAAGGCGAATGCACACGTAACAGTGGCTATGGCCACAGATGTACCTGGGGGAAGTATAAATTAACGGGCCCAAACGACTTGAATGTAAATATGCACTGACGAGACTGGGTGCGACTTAACAAATTGACAGATGCCGCATTTGTGGTGATCCTGAAGAGCTTCTTGTGTCGTTGGGCCTCGGCCATCCACCCAGAGGTCACGGTGAGTCAACCTCTCGTGCCGTTTCGGACGCCAGCCCAAGGCCTCGAGTGTCCCAGGGGTGGGCAGTCTGGGCGCAACCGCCGAGCGAGCACCACCAGAAAGATAAGGCCGATGCCGAGGCAGACTCGCTTCAAGGGCGAGGATGGCCCTTGGGCGCGCTGGAGCTACCATTCCTTTTCAGCTCCGAGCGCGTGAGGCAGTTTAATGGAAAATACACACCTTCCTGAGTCCGCGGACGTGACAAACCTGAAAGAGTAGTAGTGATTTTGTCAGACGACGTCGATTGAGAGAAAATAAAATGCTCACTGCCGAGGCGCGATGGACCTGCGACTGGAGGGCCGTTCTCGTGCCGAGATGGGTCTGCAGTTGACGGGCCGTTGTTGTTCCCGAGGAAGCGGATACGGCGGGCCATCGAAGCGTCCCGCGTGATTGCGCTCGGCGGGCCGCCGAAGATGATGCGCTTGGGCTTGGCCTTGGGAGCTGGCGCTTTTTGGATCAGCGGTCAGAAGAAAAGAAAAAACGAGGAGAGAAAAATATATGCACCGGTATCTGGCGCGGTGCGTGAGTTGGCTTCGGAACCAGATTGAGTGGCGGAGTCAAGATCCTCGCGTTTCCTTTTCTTCCGTTTCTTGGGCGCTGGATATTTTGAATGGTTGTAATGAACTTGCAAAGACCTGGAGAAAGCCAGACTCACGGGTGTCTGGGAGGACGAAAGGGTTGTTGCTGCTGCCCGGCGGAGCCACAGAGTTGAGAATCGGGGAGTCCATGAGCGTATTTTCGAAACCTAGTCTACCTTTGAAGGAGGACGCGTCGGTGCGCGAACAGGAAGTCAGCAACCCAACATCTTCTCCATCTTGGATGGACACGACCACTCCTCTGTCTAGAACTGTCTAGAATAGTTCCAAACTCCACGGAACGAGGACGGAAATCCTCGCGTACGGAATCTGATTCTGAGATCACGATTTTACATTGACATCCGTGGCAGCAATTTACCTCCGGAGATCTCTTGGTAAATGATAGGCGGGCCGATTGCGCTGGCTTTGTAGGTCCCCTCCGGCTTCTGCACCCATCGGGACCATTGCCTTTTAAGACGTACTTATGTCACCTTAAAAAGAAAGAAGAGTGGATAATTCTTACCTGGTTGGCTTCAACCTCAGGCGCGAAATCTTGCTCGGCTCATTGAACTGATGGAATCCATGCGAAGAAGGGCCTACCTTTCACGTGCGAACTTGCTACGGTCCGGGTGAACTTGTTTAACGCCATGCGAACTTGTTTAACGCCATGCGAACTTGGTACATGCTGCCCATTGATGCGATTGAAGCGCCTGGTGAGAAAAAATCACGTCTCACGAGCGGATGTTCGGACTCGTGCCACATGCCGCTGTGGGTCAGTCAGCAATTCCCGAGAAAAAGGGAACACGGCGTGAATGGAAGATCGCCATCCTGATGTGCCGGTGGTATTAACATCAGTTTCCGGGCAAAGACAACGAAGGAAACGCCAGAATCTCACCTGTGTTTTGTTTTTATTTCCAGGCACACAGTTTCTTTCCCGCAATGAGAGACAAACAGAATAAATTATTTTATGCGAATATTGTACGGTAAAGCATCTACAACTTGGAGCGTCTGCAACAAAAGCAAATTAGCAGACAGTCAAGGAAGAGGCAGGACGGGTGAGGGACGAACATCAGAACACGTCCTGCTGGAACGAAAACAGGAGCCGTAGGATCTGGTTGGCGTTCGGCCCAGGCGCGTTTGACAGCCTCACCATTAGCATGTGGGCACGGCGTCCAGAAGACCAGGGGATCGGCGATGCGTTCGCCCTTTTGCAGCTCCGGCGTGGCATCCTGGCGGCCCATGTTGTATACACCGTCGTAAGAGATGATGACTGGGATAGAGAAACTTTGAGGCACTCGTTAATAAAATAAAATAAAAGTCGATGAGGTTGAACGTACGCAAGACGACGGGCAGTAGCGGCGGGGAGAACACTGACTGGCGCGCTCAAGGGACTGACGGGGGTTGCGGGGTCTGAGAGAAAACTTAGTGCGGGACGGTCATCAAAACAGAAACCATTTACCAAGAACATTTTGCTCGTCGTCCGCGATAGGAATAAGCTCAGGGAGGTCGTCGTCGGCCTCCCCTGTGGGCGTGATTTCAGGGCTATCCGTGACTTGCTGATCAACGGGCTGGTCGTCGACATGCTGATGAAGCCGTGTATCGAGTGGGTCGACGTGTTCTGACATCGTGCGTTGGCGGCTGAGAGAACAGAGAAAAGAAGTAGGGGAAGGAGGGGAGGAAAGTGGTGATTCACGAGAAAACAGGGACGGGTATCCCAGATGTTCGCGAACTTCGCCCGGTAATTTGCGTGTTGATGCGTGTGAAGGGTCGAAAGAGAATCAATCGGGGTTGGATCTAGCCAACCCCTTAGCTTGGTTGCGCAGACAACCAACATGATGCAGGCCACGAGTGAGTCGGGCTGAGTCGGGGAAAAATTCTGGACAGCTGAAAAAAAAAAAGTTACCCGACGCGTTCTGCGCGTAACAAGTTTGCATTAAACCGACCTGCAGACACGTTTCCGAAGTTACAGTCCCTCGTTCGCTCCCACCATGGATTGGTTCCCTGTTACGCGTACCCCACGCGACTTCCGCTCCAACCAAGGCTACACCTTCGCTGACCAGCCGCTGGGTCGCGCAATCTTGTCGTGTCGGCCGTACTCCTTCAGCAACTGCCTCTTGCATCAAAATGTGGTAGTGAGTCTGCGCGAGGACACAGACCCTGTTTACCGCGGAGATGTACGTCGTCCACATACCTTTTGTATATGCGCAAGCCGACCAGATTGCAGGTTCAGCCGCAGGATTTGTGTGTCGGGCCCATTGACAGTTCCGACTCCGACTCGGATGGCGAGTCGGAAGTGGATGAGTCTGTGGCGCCTCAGGAACGCCGCAGCAGTCCGCAGACTCCCCACCATCCCAAGCTCGTCACGTACTCGCGTCGTGACCGGGAGGCTGCTGGGCGCGCCAAAGCCGCTCGCGAGGCCGAAGTCCAGCGCGCTCGTGGTAATCTTGCAGCACAGGCAGCGGCAGGCGGTGTGCGTCGCTCAGTGCGTTTGCGCTCTGGACGCCTCCTGAGCGCTGGAGTCCCACCTCCCGGCACTATTACGACCGGCATGCTGAGGCGCGAGGGCAACGTGGTCCATGCCTGGGTCAACGAGTCAGTTAATTTGTTTTTCGTGCTCAAATACAATTACTTACTCTGTTTTCCCTCCTTCCCACCAGCAAACCTCATCCTATTGTCGATAACAGTGACTATATCATGGGTCTCGTCGTCGGTGGCCCCAAAGGAGAAGCGTTGTGGTGGGCCGACATCAACAGGCACGCCACTCAGGACATGGAGAGACTGCTTCGCAACGGCAATCTTGCGTCGCCACTGCGGTATGGAGTCAGCTATGGCGAGGAATATGCGGTAAATAGCTCTCTTACCGCACCAGTTAATCCCCTTGGCTTACCTTTTCACCAGGGACCCGACGGCATCGCCAACTTGCTCACAGATCTCGACGAGGTTGCCTATCTCCAAAACAGCGACATCTTCCAGGCAATCTCGGCATATCAAAACCGTATGTGGGCGTGCTGAGAAATGTGAACCACGTCTAATTGAATTTGACAGACACCTACCACCAGTACGGCGACCAAGGTTACACCAGCGTCGCGTGCGAGGTCGGGGAACTAATCCGACGCCGCATTGTCTTCCCGGCCTACAAGCATTCGGTCTTCACGACAACGGAAGTCGAATATTCGGACGCACCCCAGACTGTCCACAAGAATATCCAAGCGGCCTTCGACACCATGGAGGCGATCACCGTCCTCGGAAACTGGAACCACAGGACAGGCGGCGGCGTTTGGTTTCCTCAAGATAAAGCCCTGGTTGAGCTCGTTCCTGGAGCGACTGTCCTCATTCCGGCGGGGACCAAGCCCTACTCGCTTGTTGGGGTGCGTCCTCACGAAAAGCAGTTTGTGTTCCGCCAGTTTTGTAACGCGGGGGTGTTGCGGTGGGTGAAGAAGGGCCTGCGCTCGGACACTGAGTTTGAGCAGGGCGCCTCCCCCGACGAGCTCGCTGCCTGGGAAGAATATCGTGTACTGCGTGGTCGCGCTGCCCTGAAAAAATTTAGCCGCCTCAACGAGGTCTACGTACTTTAGTTAGAAATTCATTGCAATCGATTCATTTTACGTCTTTCTGTCTTTCCGGTGTGGAGAATTCGTCTTCAGAGCACGTCGAGAGCCAAATGCCAAGCGGGTGCGGAAGAGCCGAATAGCCCCGGGAGTGATTCCCACGTCCGGCATCTCCGGCACACAATCGTCCCTTCCCTGGTGCCGTTGCTCAATCCATGAAATCGGCAGCGGCTTCGTCTTCTCGGCATATATAATAATATATTCTCGGGTGCCGGTGAAGTGTGAGGCGGAAGCGTGGCTGTGGAATTTGAAACGCGGTGGCCCGTGTTTGGCTGAGGCTTGGGTTTTCAGACTGATGTCCCAATAAATCGTGCAGCGCGAATGCAAGAGGTGCTCAAATATTAGGCTACCTATTTTGAAACACTCTTAATATCATAACCCTCACAGCCTATGGTTTGTTTGACGAGCCTGGGGTCACAAGCGTGGTCTGTATTTGAAAAGTTCCCGAAGCGGGACTTATTGACGCCGATACGGGAGCGTCTGGTTCGAGCCCATGGTGGCCAGGAGAAAAGTGGATATATGCCAATTAAGGTCTAAACAGTGTCGCTAGGAGTAGTATCGGGGGCATGAGCGGCACGGGGAATGTCGGCTTCATCATAACCAGCTCTCGCCCAAGCTCTTACACGCTTGCGGCGGCGATTCTCCTTCCAGCTCTTGAGATATTCGGTGAATGCCTCGGGGCCATGCCGGTGTTCATACAGACTATTGGAGGAAACAAAAACAAATGAGTGTACCGAGAGCAAGAAGAGGGAAGAAGAAACATACGCCAAACGCCGTTGGGCTGCCCAGATACGAAGGTCTCTGCGATGTCTAATGAGGTTGATGTTAGCATGTATCAGGACCCCCCAAGGGAAGACGATAACGTGCCTCTCTCGATACGTCGCCTGGTGCTGCTTGTCTCGCTCCGCCGCGAGGACCTGTTCCTGCAGTGGCTTAGACTTGAGCTCCGCACGTTTCCTAAATTCCACGAGAAGGGTGAGGGATAATGCCGTGGGACGTAGGAAGGACGGACCGTGCCATGCGCAGGCGTGCCTGCTCATTCCGTTTGGCGTGGCGCTGCTGCCTGGTGATGAAGGACAGTCGGTCAGCGTGAAAAGTTTAAATCGTTAGTTTTACTCACTGGAGTTCATGGGGAGTAGGACCAGGGGAGAACTTGGATTTCAAAGGAGGCGGGTGAGAGGGCAGGGACATGGTGATGGTTGTGAGGAAGAGACTAAACAAACGGAAGAGACCGGCCCGATGCGCGTATGTTGAGATGCCAAGATCAGCGTTCATAACAAGTTCGCAGCGCCGACTTTGAGCGATTCTGCTGGGAATGAATAGGAACTGTCAATATTACTGGAGAAAGATTACAGGAGAATTGCGGAGATGCCATTCATTGGAAATGGTGATTTTTTTCGAAAATTCTGGTGGGTAACATCCGTCAAGCCTTGAAAACTGGATAAAATGTCAGTAGGTAACATGGAACAGGACTTCAAGCTCACATTTTGACAAGTTCGCGCAGGAGTGATGGCCAAACAATTCGATAAAAAAGGCCAGAAATGCGACGTGAGGAAGTTTGGACACAGAGAGCGAGTGCAACATAGCCCGGAGAGTTCTGTGTATTCAGATTATCCACAGCAGCAACAGTTTTTGTGTGAGCCGCAAAACCGGCAATGTTCGGGAATAACAAGTTCGCATTGAGGCCCGTTTGTAACAAGTTCGCAGTTTTCCCGCGGAAAGAAAGGATGGTGTGTGGTGTAGGAAAATGCCAATTTTTTTGTGAGACCGTAAGATTGCGAGGATGATGCGGGAGATTATTCTGCACGGTTTGAGTTTGAGGCAGAGGGACGGATGAAAGGACCCATTGAACAATGATGAACACTTGGTGGGTGACAAGTTCGCTCGACCGCTTTGGGAACACGGAGGTTAGGGTTTAAAGTGCCAGGAAAACGCGTCTTCGCTTTGGGCCTCATTGAGTTAGGTTAGGGCTTATTGATTCGAGTCC
The DNA here is from genome assembly GCA_029233265.1 of Mycena alexandri. Lineage (NCBI taxonomy): Eukaryota > Fungi > Basidiomycota > Agaricomycetes > Agaricales > Mycenaceae > Mycena > Mycena alexandri. The sequence goes on along the minus strand of JARJCM010000107.1, from coordinate 3,378 downwards.
TCAAGCCAGGCTTCTAAGATCAGCATTTAGGTTGCATTGTCATTCGTTTGAGCACGTCAAGAATACGGTGCTATATTATTCATGTGTACTGAACAAGAAGGTACAAGTGTGCTACACGAAGGGGTCGTCATCGTGACCGCCGGCATAGTAGGTGGGAGCGAGAGCTGAAACACGTCGAGCGGCCAGCGCCTCTTGATACTTGGAGAACGCTGTGTCGCGTCCGTGCACCGACTCGTGTAGGGCGCGACGGACACCCAGTACGTTGAGTTGACACTCAAGACTAACAAAATACAATGTCAGTTGGGCGACGACGATGAAAGTAGATGGACTGACTGAGATCGATAGACACCGGGAAAAATGCCGCGGTAAACGACGTACCAGCGGTCGTCGAGGGCTTCAGAGTGATTCAACGGGTTGTGAATGTTGTTGCGCGGCTGGGCATCAATGGGTTGAGGAAGGAGGGTGGTGCTGAGGGCAGAATCGGAGGTGCGCGTCCACGAGCGCACGACAGCATAGGCGAATGCGGATTCCGCGGCCTCGAGAGTGGTATAGCCTCGGAAGATGCAATTGCGCACTCCATCTACGAGGGGTTTGGTTTGCGACCTTAAGGGATGTCAGACAGATGAGATGAGTTGCAAGAGAAAAAGCCTGACCAGGTCTCAAAGACGCCGCAACGGCGGCCGCAAAAGACCACGTAGGCTGCCTTCTTCGTTTTCTTCTTGCGCGGACTGACCCCGCGGACATGGGCTCCCGGTACTCCTTGTGTAGCAGTTCCGGCGACGGACCTGCAAAGATTGAACAAGAGGGTGAGGGAAATAATGAAAATACTGACCACTCGGTTGTATGGCCACTTCGCGTCGGAGAATCGTAGTAGTAATGTTGGACAGGAGAATTGTGCAAGCGCCGGGTAGGAGTGTATGCCGACGGTACCACGGCAGCCTGAGTTGTGCGAGGGCGATCGGATGGGAATGTGTGACGGGCGTCGACATACGAAGGAGGGCGCGGCGAAGGAGTTCGAGGGGGAGGCGTTGAGGCAGAACCTTGATCCACTTGACCAAGATCTAAACTGGCGAGAAGGGCAAGGAACTCTGGGTCGTTGAACTCGTCGGAGTCGTTGCCATTGGGCAGGAGGGTCATTGGGGGAAAAGGGAAATCCGATTGCGAGGTTTTCAAGGTAGCCGAGATTAAGCTAGCCCAAACGGAGCGTCTTTGTTGACATGAGAGCGAAACATGTGGATAATATGATGAATCAAAGGAATCAGAAAGAAAAGGGCCAGCTGATAAGGCACCGAGTTGGAAAGCAGAGGGAGGTGGCTCAAGACTGCAGATATCGACTCGAGAAAGAGTGTAGTCAACCAAGGAAGGAATTTGTGGAATGAGGTGCCTAAGAGGAGGAGCTGGTGCGGAACGTTTGAAGTTTGCGGGTGTGTGGGTCGAGGATCTGCGCCAGAGATGAGATTGCAAGAGGAAGGGGAAGTGCTTCTAAAGGGGGAAATGCTTCTATTCCCCTTTTGATTTCGGTCAAAGTTCGTGCGTGATCCGAGATCGAAGTGAATCTGCTCTGCCGTCAATGCGATTACTACGCTTTACTACGCGACAAGAACTACGCGACGGGTAATACTACAGCATGAAATCGACAAAGGGACTCGCGGATCCTGCTCAAAAAATGAGTGTGAGGAGAAAAGACGGCCATGAAACGAATGAACTCACGCAATACAAATTTACTGAATAACAGCGACCATGCGGAAGGACAGCATCTCGTTGAAGGCGGCGAGGGCCTTAGCCTGGGTCTTGTGGCCCTTCATCGCACTGCCGGAGACACCGATGACCGCGTTGGTGGCGAGAGGGTGACTGAGGGTAACACCGACATAGGTGCCGCGAGTGATGCAGTACCATAGCGCATCATCGCTGCCATCGTCGACCTCAGCGATGGGCATGAGAGGGCGGGACGGGACGACATAGTAGAGACTCCCCGCAACCCAGGGGCCCGAGGTGCGAAAGACGCCGCCACCGTTGAGGGCGGGCGGGAGCGCTGGAGCAGGGGCGACGGTGGGGGGCGACAGCGATGGGGGCCGCAGCGACGGGGACAGCAGGGGGAACGGCCTCGGGGGCAGTGACGGGGGCGGGGCCAGCGACGGGGGCGGGGCCAGCGACGGGGGCGGGGGACGACAGGCGCAGCGGCAGAGAACGGGCCTGATGAATAGTTTCAGAGAGGTTACATGTGCGTAAAGAGGAATGCTATTACCTTGCGTCAGCGTATTCATTGCGGCCCACATTTGCTGCAAGGCAGCGACTTGATCTGGCAGGAGCGTCAGCCGAGGAAGTAGAGGATGGGACGAAACATACCAGAGTTGGGTTGAGGAACACCTGCTACCGGGACAGAAGACTCTGTCCCGGAAGAAAGCTGATTGAAAGAGGTCATTGTGGTGGTAAGAAAGAAGGGGGTGGGGAAATCACACGCCATATGCAGTCCTTTTATACAGGCGATTCAAACTCCGCTTGATGGTCGCTTGGGATAAGGGTGGGTGGGGTTTGGGAGCAAGTGGACGTGAAAATTGATCCTGTTGTGAACTAATATCACCGACATACCACGATTGTGCACGACTGAGGTGAGTGTCCCGTTGGCTTCTTGACGAAACCTGCTGTTAATAATACACATGCGGAGCTCAGGCAGTTATGGCGAAAACACGGAAGCGCGTGCGGCCGCCAGTTCCCAAGGAAGAACGTAAAAATCTGCGCTTGTGGGCAGAGGGAGTGCGCGAGACGATCTTGACCCCTCACATCGACAGCTACACAGCAGCATTGAATCTGGGATGGCACCAGGAGCGCAAGTATCTGAAAGGTGTTTGTCGGGAGTTCCATGCACGCGTAGATTGGAGAGTGGAGGATTGGGACGAGCCGACACTAAGGCCTTGGACCCCAAATACGCTAATCCCCGTCGAGCAGTTATCTGAGGCAGACGAGACGGCGAAGTGTGCGCGCATTAAAACGCTGAACGCGGTAAGTCACATTTCTGTCACCGCTGTGACGTCGAGCTCATCGTTGATGCCGTTGTCCAGCGCATACGACGATGGTTCACCTACCGAATCCGGCGTCTCCGCAAACACCGTATCTCAGCGGGACTAGACCCCACTAAGGATCCATACGCCGTCCTGCTGGCGAAGCTTTCTGGTTTGTCGTCACCCCCCGAAAGCAAGACAGGCGTTTCAGCAATTCATGCACGAATCGTACCAGGAGAAGATTGCGCCTGTGGTGACGACGCGGTGGGAGGAGGAGCGCGAGAACAACAGCCAGGCGTCCGAGCGCACTAAGGAGCCCAAGGCTGGATTTCGCACCAAAGTCGCCCGAGAGGTATTTGCCGCCTTGCCAGTGGAGGAA